>CM055912.1:485360-851243 GCA_029582155.1 Panopea generosa
ATTATCTCAAATATAGACATGTAATTCCTGACACATTGTGTTTCTTGCTCACTGCTTTGTAAACACTAGTGAGTGCACATCATCGGATGAATTTCAAGAGTATCGGGTTACTACTGCACCGCTTTCTAAACAATGATGCGCGTGCATGTAGCATAACCCTAGCCCTATTAACTATATTAAGACGGTAGAAACCATTCTTCGACAATCGTGGCAGTTCTTTGAAAATTCACCGAAAAGGATGGCTGCCTACCTGAAGACCCAAATGGAATTAAAAGCCATCCATCTCGACAAAGGAAGTTCAAAACAAGTGGCAACATGACTGAAGAAGGCATGTCGTACACGATGGCTGAGCCTGGATGCGTCTGTTAAGGCCGTCTGTCTCGACTTTGAAGCTATTCTTCAAAGTCCAGTGCTCCAGATAAGCTTTTGGCTAAATGCTTATTTTACTCCCTAAATTAAAATTCAATGCTTAAAATGAAAATTAAAAGAGTATTTTCAGATCAACTTTTGGCCAAATGCTTATTTTACTCCCTAAATTAAAACGCAATGCTTAAAATCGAAATTGAAAGAGTATTTTCAAAATTTACCATTACTTCTGACCAGACACTGTTAATATTTGCTTTAATACAGATTTGAGGTTGCCTTCAATTCCATTTATTATCAGCCATGGGAATTTTACTTTCCATGATTCAATGGTATTTCTATTGAACTTGCCACCCGTGTGTTTTTTGTTCATTTTTTGTGACTTCATAATATATGCATCAATAACTCACTTTTGAGAGTATTGTTTTTCTTAAAGAACTGGATTAAGTTAGCAGATAATGATTGGGTTTCTGATGTTTTTTTTTCCGTCTTCCGACGCCAGAAGCAGACGATGCCATTTATGATAAATACGATAAAGTAATCGGCTAAAGTAATGCAGGTTCGTTTATAGCAGGCCTCTTTAAAACACTTGGAAATACTCAACATGTTCCCATGTGCGTCTCAGTGACAATGATCTACTGGGAAATAACTATTATTGTATAAAGTTAGTGTGGTTCCCCGATCTACCAATAAACAGTCGATTTTATCGGTATAGGTCAGGGAACCAGACTATGTTTTACATAGCTGTAACAGTTCGCTGTTGCATTGGTTTATTTCACGGTGTCTACTTCCTTTTTGAAAACCCCGGTCTTTGGAAATACGATACCCACAAGATCGCCAATGAAATGCTTAAATTCAATTGTTTATGCGTACCAGTACGCACATTTATTATTTAGAATTCTTTTTTTGTCAATTTCAATGCTTATTTACGCAAATACGCACCTTATCTGGAGCACTGAAACTCTATCTCAGTTTGAAGAAAAAGATGTCACAGCCCATGGACTACTTTGCAGAATGAAAAACTTTAAATTCCTTGGAGCTATTTACATACTCAATGAAATTCTCCCCATTTTGTCAGGATTGTCACGCTATTTTCAGAAGGGGTCATTGAACTTCTCTGCCATACAGCCTGCTGTTCACCTGACAAAGGACAGACTGATCCAGTTGAAAGAAGAAGAATCACCAATCCAGGCATTAAGTCAGGACATGGACTCTTACACAAACATGAGCGAAGATTTGAAGGTGAATGACAAATGTTCAAAGGAGCTGGTTAATCTTATGAACAATTATGTTGAGAGTCTTACTCAAAACATTGACAGACGGTTCAGTGACAGCCAGAATAAACTGACAGCCTTTGGTATCTTTGACCCAACAGCTATGCCACCTTCAAAAGATGTAAGTTTCAAGATGTTTGGTGAGAATCATATTGATACACTTGCCGCTCACTTCTTTCCTGGTGACATCAGAGGAGAGAAGCTCAAAACACAATGGCAGGGTATCAAGTATCACATTGAAGACATCCTGAAGCTGAATATTCCAAAGGCTGACACTTCAAGTTCAAAAGATACACCAACTGAGTGGTTGCTTCTTGAAATACTTAGAAGTTCTGGATTACGCCACTTTTTTTCCAGAAGTTGTATATGTAGCTGAGGTAGCTGCTTCCCTGCAAGTTTCAAATGCTTGGCCAGAGAGGTGCAAGTGCGTTAAAAATCATAAAAATAAAACAACGAAACAGGTTAAGTGCAGCTATGCTGGAAAGCCTACTAACTGTGTCAGTCAATGGACCTTCAGTTAAAGAAAGTCAACCTTTCATAAAATGAGCTATTAAAGTGTGGGTAGCAAAAAAGAAGAGGAGAAATCTCCCTACACGCAGATCAATGGTAGAAGTAAAAAAAAAACTGAAACAGCACGTTCTGTCCAAGATGCTTCAATGCAAACTGAAATTGAAGAAAGTGTTTGTATAAGAGATGAAATTAGGTCAGCAATAAAAAAAATGCTTCTTGAGGATGACGACAGTGATGATTATACAGATGATGAAGATGATGGTCACTGTGATTTGTAGTTTGACATGTAGAGAAAAACAAGTCCCACAGTTGTTAGAAGTCATAAATGTTTCATGATCAGAGTTTAGATTTTCTTTGGCAAATAATTTGATTTTTTTTTTCATTAAAGCAAATGATTTCAGATAAAAATGTGTTATGTTGTCTTCACAATTATCTGCTCTTAATATGTTCAAAATAGCCCAGAATGCAGGATTTGACACACAGAAATCAAAAATTTTCGCTCGCCCACTTGAGCCTCTTCAAATTCTTTAAAAGCCTGTTACATTGATTCTTATTGAGAACCCTGCCTACTGTGATCAAAAGCAAGCCCTGGTCACAATGATAAAGAGGTAGGTCAGGATTTGGACATAGCTGCTGAAGCATACTATAGAATGAGTCTTTAAACAAGAAATAGTTGATCAGAGTGAACCACAATCAACTAAGTTAAAAGTTGAATTGTGTCAAGATTTGGACATAAAACGTATGGCGGAACTGGATGACAATAGCATAGAGGAACTGGTAGGAAATGGTAGTTGTGATGAGTGGGTTTCTAACCAGTACACAACAAACATGCTAGATGCAGAAAGAGGAAAAGAAATTCAGATAGTTGGAGGAGAAATAAAGCTAAAGAAAATTGTATTACTGGACAAAATTATATTAATAAGGAAGAAAAAATGAACAAACCAAGAAAATTAAGAAAGGCTGTGTTGTGAACTGTATATTTAAACAACACAATGTGTTCACTGAGGGATGATATTAGAGGACGCAACAGGAAAAATCGGTTTCTTCTGAAGTATTCTGCTCGTCGGAATAAAGAAGTAAGAACAGTCCAGTAATCAGAAAGGAGAAAATTAATTTACGTGGACTTTACCACTAAATGGAACGTTTCTCAATATTTTAAATATTTCCCCCGAGACATGTTTGAATATAATAATATATACACATACATTGTAATATATACATATTACTGGGGCAGTCGTCATAATTATAGGCCAAACAGAACCCCATAGGATAAAGTTGATTTTGTAGTGTCACACATAAAGTTATATAAGGCTGTAGGAAAGATAAAAAATGTATCTCAGTCCAGATCTCAGTGTATAGCACAAATGCATCAGCTTTATTTAGAGCAATATATAAAAACCAAAGTTGTTTCCCTAGTCTCCTTTGATTCTCACTTCAAAATTGCTTTACAAAAGCCAAAGGACCAATGTGATTTATGTACCCTAATACTTCCAAAAATGCTAGAGAGCGATAAAATGAAAAATAATTATGACAGTCATATTAAATACAATTGAGGTGCTCAAATTAAAAATAAGCAGAATGTTTCGATTCTCCATTCAAATTTTTTAATTTAGAATCTGTGGAATAAAAGTATTTAGAGAAGGTCACACTGAGAATGAAAACGATTGTATTGATAGGGAAAGTCACAAAGTTTGTGTTTACACAACAGGGCATTGGGCCTCTGTTATAAGAACTGCATGTCGTAAAATTCCATACTATGCTATGGAAATGGACTTGCCAAAATGCTAAAAATATTTACTGGTACCTGGATTTGGAATGGAACAAGGTTCATTGGACAGATGCAAGATCATTCAAAATAGAAATACAGTAGCTATTACGTATAGTTACAATGGTCCAGTGAACTACCCAGATCTAGCTCAGTGGTTAAGAAAGTCACACAGTGATGTTTGTGAAAGATACTATGCTATTTAGTTTGCATTAGCAGTATCCCATGATTACATTCAAGAAGAGATCTCATTTCTTTATGTGGGTAAGGTGTGATCCCTCATTCCCATCACATGTTCTATGCAGTCTTTTCTCATGAGATTCCTAACTATTGAATTAAATAGATTCAATATTTAGCGTAATTTTTATGCCATCGAGGGCAAACAGATGATTAGTTAACCTATATGATAATAAGACACAATGTTGTATCCAATCATCACAGAGACTTGCCGGGCAGGGATTGGAACTCACGACCCCTGGATTGATAGTCAAATGTGTTATAGACTGAGCTAATCGGGCCTGGTAGATTCCTAACTAATCCATAGTACGGTAATATAGAGTGTTGGTTACCATAATATGATAAAAGTATCCTACAAAAAAATTCTTTGTGTTGTATAATGACATGTTTACAAACATGTTATGAATGAAATATATATATAACCTGGTAATGCCATTTATAACCTGGATAAACCATATGTAACCTGTAGTGCCATATATAACCTGGTAATGCCATATATGACCTGGTTATACCAAATATAACATGGTAATGCCATATATAACCTGGATAAGCCATATATAACCTGGTTATGGCATATATAACCTGGTATTACCATATATAACCTGGATAAGCCATATATAACCTGGTAATACCAAATATAACCTGGTAATGCCATATATAACCTGAAAATACCATATATAACCTGGATAAACCATATATAACCTGTAGTGCCATATATAACCTGGTAATGCCATATATGACCTGGTTATACCAAATATAACATGGTAATGCCATATATAACCCGGATAAGCCATATATAACCTGATAATGCCACATATAACCTAGTTATGGCATATATAACCTGGATAAGCCATATATAACCTGATAATACCACATATAACCTGATAATGCCATATATAACCGGGTAATGACATATATAACCTTGATAAGCCATATATAACCTGGTTATACCACATATAACCTGATAATGCCATATATAACCTGGTAATGGCATATATAACCTTGATAAGCCATATATAACCTGGTAATACCACATATAACCTGGTAATGCCACACATATAACCTGGTAATGCCACATATAACCTGGTAATGCCATATATAACCTGATAATGCCATATATAACCTGATAATGCCACATATTACCTGGATAATGCCATATATAACCTGGTTATGTCATATATAACCTTGTAATGCCATACATAACCTGGTAATGCCATTTGTAACCTGGTAATGCCATATATAACCTGGTAACTCCATACATAACCTGGTAATGCCATTTGTAACCTGGTTATGCCACATATAACCTGGTAATACCATATATAACCTGGTAATACCATATTTAACCTGGTTATGCCATATATAACCTGACAATGGCATATATAACCTGGATCAGCCATATATAACCTGGTAATGACATATATAGCCTTGATAAGCCATATATAGCCAGTTAATGCCATATATAACCTGGTAATTCCATATGTAACCTGGTTATGCCACATATAACCTGGTAATACCATATATAACCTGGTAATACCATATTTAACCTGGTTATGCCATATATAACCTGACAATGGCATATATAACCTGGATCAGCCATATATAACCTGGTAATGACCTTGATAAGCCATATATACCTGGATTAATGCCATATATAACCTGGATAATGCCATACATAACCTAATAATGCTATATATAACCTGGATAAGTCATATATAAACTGGAAATGCCATATTTAACCTAGTTATGGCATATGTAACCTGATAATGCCATATGCAACATGATAATGCCATATATAACCTGGTAATGCCATATGTAATCTGGTAATGTCATATATAACCTTATAATGCCATATATAACCTGGTAATGCCATATGTAACCTGGTTATGCCATATATAACCTAATAATGCCATATATAAACTAATAATGCCATATGTAACCTGGTAATGCCATTTGTAACCTGGTAATGTCATATATAACCTGGTTATGCCATATTTAGCCTGGTAATGCCATACATAACCTGGATAATGCCATATCTAACCTGATAATGCCATATTTAACCTGGTAATGCCAAACATAACCTGGATAATGCCATATATAACCTGATAATGCCATATATAACCTGGATAGTGCCATATATAACCTGGTTATGTCATATATAACCTTGTAATGCCATACATAACCTGGTAATGCCATTTGTAACCTGATAATGCCATATATAACCTTGTTATGCCATATATAACCTTGTAATTCCATATGTAACCTGGTTATGCCATATATAACCTGGATAATGCCATATATAACCTGGATAATGCCATACATAACCTAATAATGCTATATATAACCTGGTAATGCCATATCAAGGGATTGGTGCGAAAAGGTTGTTAATGATATTTTCATTAAAAAAAAATGCTTTTTTGTATTTTTCAGTTTGGTTTGTGTATAATACACATCCTGTAAAAATCATAAATAACTTTACTCTTCAAAATGTATATTTATCCTAAGGTTGTATCTCAAAAAGTCAGATTCCTTTGGTGTGAAACAGTTGTAACCCGAGTTACCCTTCCACACTGAAAATCCAAATAATATCTTGGTGTGAAATGGTTGTATCTGAAGATTTATGTCCAAATCCTTAAAATGTAGAGTGAATTTTTTATATGTATATTATAAACTAACATTTATATTTTTTCATTCCATCATAAATTTAATTTAACATAATCTAAGCGATGTAAATAAAGTTGTGTTAGTTATCATAAATGACATCATAAATAAATTTTTGATTAATTTTTTTTGCCTCATACTACCAAGTTGATATGAATATAGTAATACATTATAACAAGTAAATATTTGAATAAAATTGCTGGTGAAATGGGTATATAAGAATAAAAGACAAAAAATATATTTACTATCATGTTTTTACTGAAAATAAATATATAAAATCAGTTTGATAAGTAGTTAATATGTCCTATCGTTTTCATTCTGAACATGAAAGTAGTTTTCAGAAATCTGTTTCCTTGGTGGAACCAGCACTTAGTGCTATGAATATTACATATTGCCACAAGTCTGACTTATGACCTCTGCATGGCAAAGCAAATCTTATTCATTTTATAATTTAAATAATAATTTAATTTAATAAGGAAGAATTCAATGAGAGAAAAGTTAGGGATATATTATACAGAATCATATAGGTTTTATAATACAACATTTCTCTTACATGTTACTTATCATTTTAAACTAACTCACTTAACTACTGGGCTGCATTCAGCACCATTAAACAGCAAACGGGTTTGATGCCTGGTTCCCTAAAATTGACGCATACTGCTTGCTAATATGAGGTTAAGTCAGTGTCCAGGAAAGTATGTTAGCTAATGTTACCAAACGTTTAACCAAACTGAATGCAGCCCTGCAGCTATTTTTTGGTGGTTCATCTTTAGCTGTACTGGCCAAAGGCCAATAGTGCTTATGCGATGGCGCGTTGTCCGTCTTCCGTCGTCTGTCGTCTGCAAAGTGTGTTAGCAGCACATTCTCTGAAACCACTAGGCCAATTAAACTGAAACTTCACATGGATGTTTCTATTGCATAGAAGACTATACAGAAGAATTTCTTTTTCGATCTGAAATTCAAGATGGCTGCCATTACTAAAAATAGTCCAAAACTTAAAAAATCTTCTTCTCATGAACGGCCCAACAGATTTTCAAAATGTTTATGTAGTAATGATGACCAACTATAGTTTTGTTAGATTTGTTCAAATGGTGTTAGGCCAGGTTAAAAATGACCTCGCCCTGAGGGTTCAATTAGGGGACACAATTCATGTCATTATAATATTTTTTTTTTATTTAAATGGAAATGATTTGCCTATTTCTTCACAGAAGTATTGTTTGGTGAAGGAGGTTCAGATCTGTAAAAATGACTGGGTTCCACTATCTTAAGGGGTCAGGAGGGGCCCCAAAAGGGTAAAAATTGGGAATTACTAAAATTGTTTTCTTAAAAACCGGTATGTCAGATTTGTTCAAATTTGGCATAAATTATCCCTATGTGTAGGGGTTTGATTGCTAAAATTTATAGGGGCCGTGTAAGGGGACTTTGAATTTTACATAGAGATACTATGCGAAAACAGAAAATTCTCATTTTCTTTCATTTATTCTGAAACCACTAGGCCAGTTCAACTGAAACTTCACATGAATGTTTCTTTTGCATAGGAGACTATACCGAAGATTTTTTTTTTTCGATCTGAAATTCAAGATGGCCACCATTACTAAAAATAGTCCAAAACTTAAAAAATCTTCTACTCATGAATGGCCTAACAGATATTCAAAATGTTTATGTAGTAATGATAACCAACTATAGTTTTATTAGATTTGTTCAAATGGTGTCCCTAGGGTTAAAAATGACCTCGTCCCAAGGGTTCAATTAGGGGACACATGTCATTATAATATTTGTTTTTTTGTTTTTTTTTAAATGGAAATGATTTTGCCTATATCTTCACAGAAGCATTGTTTGGTGAAGGAGGTTAAGATTTGCAAAAATGACTGGGTTCCACTGTCTTAAGGGGTCAGGTTCCACTGTCTTAAGGAGTCAGGAGGGGCCCCAAAAGGGTAAAAATTGGGAATTACTAAAATCGTTTTCTTAAGAATCGGTATTTCAGATTTGTTCATATTTGGCATAAATTATCCCTATGTGTAGGGGTTTGATTGCAGATAAGAATTTAGGGGCTATAATTTATAGGGACCCTGTAAGGGGACTTAGAATTATACATTGGGACAGTATGGGAAAACAGAAAATTCTCTTTTTCTCTCATCTTTTCTGAAACCACAAGGCCAATTAAACTGAAACTTCACATGAATGTTTCTATTGCATAGGAGACTAAAGAGAAGATTTTTTTCGATATAAAATTCAAGATGGCCACCATTACTAAAAATAGTCCAAAACTTAAAAAAATCTTCTTCTTATAAATGGCCCATCAGATTTTCAAAATGTTTATGTAGTAATGATGACCAACTATAGTTTTGTTAAATTTGTTCAAATGGTGTCCCTAGGGTTAAAAATGATCCTGCCCTGATGTTTCCATTGCATAGGAGAATTTCAAATAGTGCTATGGCCACTATGAGTCAGTAGAACGTCCTCAGGCCCTCTTGGGCCTCTTGTTAAAAGTTAGACTTCTTTATAAACTAGAGCTCTAATTAGTACAAAATTTTTAATGTATTTTGTGATTCAGAAATGACATTGGTATGTTAGCTTCAGATGATAATGCTTGTGTCATCGTACATAATAACGTTGAGAATCTATGTACCTTTATAAGATATTCAGCAGCCTCACTTAGTTTAAAAGGCAATGTTTCTTTGAAATTACCCATTCACTTGAAAATGTTATTGACTGATGCAGAGTCTGATTTCTTGATTTGAGCCTATTTCAGATGGAAAGTAGTAGTGCGACATATTGAAATACTTCAAGTAGCCTTTTGACTATTTTTTATTATGCACCTTCCAAGATCATTGGATATCCAAATAATGAAAAAGCTGTCCATCCGTGCCTTATTTAATCAGGCCAGTACCTATAGTTGCAAACTCTTTTATCAGAAGAGGCTATGAAGCATGCTGAAACATTTAGTGGTGTTTCAGACGTGTATAAATTAAGCTTTTTTTCTGATTATGAGCATTCAAGAACAAGTTGACATTTAAATTCATGAATGCCTTGATGATTTATAAATGACAGTGTTACATTTTTATAGCAATGATAGAAATGACTGTTTGATGCAACTTTTGCCTTTTGATCTTATTGTACCCAGGCATACCAATTGTGAAAACAAGTTTTCACTTGAAGCATTTGAACCTGCTACAGAGTCTTTTTATACATCAATTTTAATCTTTCGTTCCACCAACCAAAGAAAGATCAAGGTGATCTATGAAATGCATTTGAAAATGTCTCAGCAGGACAAAAGGATTGGGGCCAGATTTAACCATTTATGAAATGAGCTCCATTACTTGTCACTGCTATGTTTGGATTGAGTCAACAGCAATTACTACAGGATTTGGATTTGCTTTGTGTCTCTTTCATTTTATCAAAACAATAATCAGAAGAAGATAAGAAAATTTATATTTTACAGTGCCACCCAAAACAATAATAGGTTTTACATTATCATGTTGTGGGTTCAATCTTCTTTCTATCACTCATAAATATTAAGAAAATAAAGGAAACTCTATCCATTCTTCAACAGAGTGTGCCAGTAAAAATATTTGTGTACAATTATAAACCTCACAGTGGGCAGCAACTTTCAGATTGAATGATTGAATATTTAGCGTTATTTTATGCCATCAAGGGCTAATGGTACAGTCGATCAGTTGACCTATTCTTTCCTGAGATCCTGGAAGCCTAATGAGAACTCGGAACACAACCATCTCCACAAGCAATTATCAGAAGTACCAGGTCAAGAAACCCTTACTATATTCAGGAAATATGCATGTTGATTTTTTCGTAATTTGATAAATCAAGAATTTTGAAATTACAGTGAGAATGATAATGTATGTACTGGGGATCAACAAAAGTATTGAAATGTTTATTATCAGCCCCTAATTCTTCTACAGAGTGTGCCAGTAAAACTATTTGTGTATAATTATAAACCTCACAGTGGGCAGCAACTTTCAGATTGAATGATTGAATATTTAGTGTTATTTTTATGCCATCAAGGGCTAACGGTACAGTCGATCAGTTGACCTATTTTTTCCTGAGATCCTGGAAGCCTAATGAGAACTCGGAACACAACCATCTCCACAAGCAATTATCAGAAGTACCAGGTCAAGAAACCCTTACTATATTCAGGAAACACGCATGTTGATTTTTTTGTAATTTGATAAATCAAGAATTTTGAAATTTACAGTGAGAATGATAATGTATGTACTGGGGATCAACAAAAGTATTGAAATGTTTATTGTCAGCCCCTAATCAGTTCAACTATCAGTCTGATTATGATGGTGAAGTATTCACTTTTCCATAGATTAGTTGACCCACACCTAGTCCATCCACTATTGAACTAGAACAGTTGAGGGCTCATTTTATCCCAATCTCACCAGCAATGTTATTGATGTGGATCTTTTGTCTCCATGCCAGAAATTGTTATTCCAAGGGTACATAATTTAATCCATTCTACATGTCACAGACTGTACGTAACCTACTAGGAGAGAAATGTATGTAAGCTGTTCGGTTAGCTCAGTCGGTAAAGCATTCACCCTGTGAGTGAAGGGTCCCAGGTTTGAGTCCCGGACTGGCTGCATATTTTTTTGTCCTGTTACATTGGCGCCCAACAGGGAACTTTGACTTATATATATTCCGAGAAACATTCACATGATTCTCTGGTCTCTATGGAAATTCGAGGACAAATTCAAAATTTGTGAGGGAATGTGTCATAGTGTGTGAGTAACCTACTAGGAGAGAAATGTATGTAAGCAGTTTGGTTAGCTGTCGTTAGAGCATTCACCCTGTAAGCAAAGGGTCCCGGGTTTGAGTCCTGGACTGGCTGCATATTTTCCTCATCCTGTAACATACATATTGTTACCTTATTACATATAATAGAGAACTTTTTGCATTGCTAATTTTAAGGTTTTAAACAAGTGTTATTTTATGAATTTAATTCTTGAAAAGAAAAGCTATGGTCTGTTTAACAGTAATACAGTAAAACTCGTTATTATAACGTTGTCTTTCAGTGGAGCTTCATAAAAATCACAACCAAATTGGATGGCAATGAGTTGATGAGATTTACCTTTCCTGAAAGTTATAAACAGTTCATAATCAATGCAAAATAAAATTACAATAATGCTGAAGCAATATCATGGTCTTTAAATTTGTATGGTAGCTTAAAATTAATTAAGGAAACTTTTTGCATTTTTTACCAGCATGGTTGCAGACTTGGGCCTGCACTTCATCAATATATGATTTAGAGTCACACCCGTTTCCTATTTTGTTAGAAAAACTAGCATTAAGGGTTATTTTCTTTTACTGTAGCTCATTTCTATGTTATTTTCTCTGTATTTATGATTGAATAAGTTCATTGAGGTTTACACATACTGGTGTACAGAGTGGTATACAGGGTACACATGGTAGTACACATACAGGTGTGCAGAGTGATGTACAGGGTACACATGGTAGTACACATACTGGTGTACAGAGTGGTGTACAGGGTACACATAGTAGTACACATACTGGTGTACAGAGTGGTTTACAGGGTACACATAGTTGTACACATACTGGTGTACAGAGTGATGTACAGGGAATACATAGTAGTACAAATACTGGTGAACAGAATGTTGTACAGGGTACACATAGCAGTACACATACTGGTGTACAGAATACACATAGCAGTACACATACTGGTGTACAGAGTGGTTTACAGGGTACACATAGTAGTACACATACTGGTGTACAGAGTGGTGTACAGGGTAGTATACATACTGGTGTACAGAATGGTGTACAGGGTACACATAGTAGTACACATACTGGTGTACAGAATGTTGTACAGGGTACACATAGCAGTACATATAGTGGTGTACAGAGTGGTGTACAGGGTACACATAGTAGTACACATACTGGTGTACATAGTGGTATACAGGGTAGTGGACATACTGGTGTACAAAATGTTGTACAGGGTACACATAGCAGTACACATAGTGGTGTACAGAGTGGTGTACAGGGTACACATAATAGTACACATACTGGTGTACAGAGTGGTATACAGGGTAGTGGACATACTGGTTTACAGAATTGTGTACAGGGTACACATAGCAGTACACATACTTATGTACAGAGTGGTGTACAGGGTACACATAGTAGTACACATACTAGTTCTATGGAATGCCCATATAATTCTAAAGAATCCCATTGTCGTTCTAGGGAATCTCCATGTAGTTCTAGTGAACCTCAATGTAGTTCTAGGGAATGCCCATGTAGTTTTAGGAAATCAAATTGTAGTTTTAGGGAATCTCCATGTAGTTCTAGGGAATCTCCATGTAGTTCTAGGGAATGCTCTTGTAATTATTTGGAATCAAATTGTAGTTCTAGGGAATATCCATGTAGTTCTAGTGAATCTCCATGTAGTTCTAGGGAATGCTCTTGTAGTTTTAGGGAATCAAATTGTAGTTCTAGGGAATCTCCATGTAGTTCTAGGGAATGCTCTTGTTGTTCTAGGGAATGCTCTATGTAGTTCTAGGGAATGTCCATGTAGTTCTAGGGAATCTTCATGTAGTTTTAGGGAATGCCTTCTAGGGAATGCCCTTGTAGTTCTAGGGTATCCCATTGTAGTTCTAAGAAATCCAATTGTAGTTCTAGGGAATCTCCATATAATTTTTGGGAATGTCCTTGTAGTTCTAGGGAATCCCATGTGGTTCTAGGGATTGCCCATGTAGTTTTAGAGAATCTCCATGTAGTTCTAGGGAATATCAATATAGTTCTAGGGAATGCCCTTGTATCTCAAGGGAATCCCATTGTAGTTTTAGGAAATGTCCTTGTAGTTCTACGGAATCTCCATGTAGTTCTAGGGAATCTCCATGTAGTTCTACAGAATGTCCATGTAGTTCTAGTGAATCTCCATGTAGTTTTAGGAAATGCCTTCTAGGGAATGCCCTTGATGTTTTAGACATCCCATTGTAGTTTTAGGGTATTCCAATGTAGTTTTAAGGAATCTCCATGTAGCTGTAGGGAATCTGCATGTAGTTTTTGGGAATGTCCTTGTAGTTCTAGGGAATCCCATATAGTTGTAGGGATTGCCCATGTAGTTTAAGAGAATCTCCATGTAGTTCTAGGGAATATCCATATAGTTCTAGGGAATGCCCTTGTAGCTTAAGGGAATCCCATTGTAGTTCTAGGAAATGTTTTTGTAGTTCTAGGGAATCTCCATGTAGTTCTTGGGAATGCCCATGTAGTTTTAGGGAATATTCATGTAGTTCTAGAGTATCTCCAGTTCTAGGATTCTTAATGTAGTTCTTGAGAATGTCCTTGTAGTTCTTAGGGAAACCCATGTTGTTCTAAGGAATGCTCTTGTAGTTCTAGGGAATCCAATTGTAGTTCTAGGAAATCTCCATGTAGTTCTGAGGAATCCAATTGTAGTTCTAGGGAATCCTCATTTAGTTTTAAGGAATCCCCTTGTAGTTCTAGGGAATGCCATGTAAATCAAGGGAATCTCCATGTAGTTCTAGGAAATATCCATGTAGTTTTAGGGAATCCCCTTGTTGTTCTAGGGAATGCCATGTAAATCTAGGGAATCTCCATGTAGTTCTAGGGAATCTCCATGTAGTTCTAGGGAATGCTCTTGAAATTCTTGGAATCAAATTGTATTTCTAAGGAATCTCTATGTAGTTCTAGGGAATGCTCTTGTAGTTCTAGGGAATCAAATTGTAGTTCTAGGGAATCTCCATGTAGTTCTAGGGAATGCTCATTGTAGTTCTAAGGAGTGATCTATGTAGTTCTATGGAATGTCCATGTAGTTCTAGGGAATCCTCATGTAGTTTTAGGGAATGCCTTCTAGGGAATGCCCTTGTAGTTCTAGTGTATCCCATTGTAGTTCTAAGAAATCCAAGAATGCTCTTGTAGTTCTAGGGAATCAAATTGTAGTTCTAGGGAATCTCCATGTAGTTTTAGGGAATCCCCTTGTAGTTCTAGGGAATGCCCTGTAAATCTAGGGAATCTCAATGTAGTTCTAGGGAATCTCTATGTAGTTCTAGGGAATGTCCTTGTAGTTTTAGGGCATCTCCTTGAAGTTTTAGGGAATGCCTTCTAGGGAATGCCTTTGTAGTTCTAGTGAATCCCATTGTAGTTCTAGGAAACGTCCTTGTAGTTCTAGCATTATTTTCCGAAAAAAGTAACATTTCCTGTCACAGTGTGTATTCAAATTAGACAAACCAATACTTATGTTTGTGTTTTGACAAAAAAATGACAATATTCATCACTATTAAAGTTTAATAAATATTATGTCGGTAACAGAAATCTTGCTTGTACTTTATAAGTAGAAAATTATGGAGCGGATTTACATAAGCATGCTTTCAGTCCAATCCATTTTCTATCTGTGTATCATTCTTACAGCTTATAAAATATTACATGTTATTGTATTGCAACAAAATGAAATAAAATATGTTTAAACTAAGTAGAAAAAGGATAATAAGATAGCACAGCTTTCTTATGGATCTTTTTCACTTGTAATTGAATGTATGACTACCATGTTTACTGTGAACAAAATAGTGTTTAAACTAAATGCTGCCTGTACACTAACATTTCCTTTCGCAAATAATGCAGCCACACACATGACATTGTCTTTCTCCGCATTGCTTCGACTTTGGAATATCCGTTATTTTCATATATATTTTTTTATCTTCTACTACTGTTTTCATTAGTGATCTTTTGTAAGTGTATTATGAGATCTACATAATGTTGTCCAGTACGGCCACCCATTCCTACCTCCTGTCAATATATCCTAAAACACTTTAAGGAGCTCATCAGTTAATGATAATATCTACGTCAGGTTTATATACTTCAATGCCGAGAGTTAAGCGTGTGTTCATAAATCTCTGGTAATCTTTTATCATAACCGTTGAACGTATAGTAAAAGAGCAAAACTTAATTTTCAAAAGATAACTACATGCGCCAATAGTACACAATGATAATGTTTTTACCATATTAACTTATGTACAACGTTAAGCCGATGTCAAATCATTGATGCATATGTGGCTATTGAAAATAATCTTGTATATTACTAATGCATTATGGTCAACGATACACTTATTAGCTCTAAATTGGTATCAATCCATATTGCAACTGAAAAAAATATTGCTATAGCTTCGTCAAGGATCTGTGGGTTGAGTAATGCAATGCTTCAAGCACGGTTCTTTGGTTAGAAATTGAATGATATATACGTTATTTATTATTCAAAATCATCATTAGGCATTCACAATATAAGAAACTTATTTTACTGTTAGCTTATGACAATTCCCATTTCAACAACAATTTAATATACTGTCAATAAGTAGTTAGAATCATTAAAAATTGTGTGGTCGATACATACGATATCAATTAGTTGAAAACTTAGCAATAAATACCCAAACAGTCCTAGCTTATTACCCAATGTTGTTCAGATGGACATTATTTAAAATAATGAAAGTTGCTGAATATTATTGTATTTGTTCACACCCCACTATAATAGACATATCTGGATATTCATGTACAGACTTTAGTATCAACGGTTTACAAGAACACTAAACTGTTGTATGCATTAACATGTCCTTTCCACCAATATACGCGGTGTTGAATACACGCACCTCCGTTATAGTCTAAAGAGAAACAGAGTACTTGGATAGGTAACATTTATATTTTTATTTTTCGACGCCCATACTTTAATTGACTTGTGAGTGTTTACTTTTGCAAATACTTCACTAATCCCAGCTCTGTGCGCATATACAAGAAAATATGCGTCTGAAAGCAAACATTTTAACAAGTTGATTTAATCAAATTTATTCTGTTTATGTGGGGGTGGGGTGCGGGTAATACAATATTACAAAATATATATCATAAGACAGAAGAATGTTTTCTTTTCTTATTTGTCTATAACCCATAGAGATATGGAATGTTGGTCCAGTGGTAGAGCACCGAACCCATGATCGGAGGGTCGTGAGTTCGATCCTCCACTACGGCTATGTGTGTGTCCTTGAGCAAGATACTTTTTCCGCATATTCTTTGTACTGGTTCTACCAGAGACATAGACGTCTCTGGTTCTACCCAGGAAGGCTTTGAGCGTGATTTGTCTTAGTTGTAAGAACTTGTTTCACAATCAAAGTAAAATAAATAAGTTTAAACTAAACTAGAGATATACAAGTCCTTGCAATAACCCATATATTTCTCTCTGTAATTTTTTCAATTTAAATCTTATTTTTTTATTTATTCTTCAGCAGTAGCAAAACACTTAATCATAATTATATTCATTAAAATAATTATAGATTTTAAACTAAAAACATGATGAAATTTCGGACAGAAGAAAACTTTCTCATTCCTCTATAACCCATAACGCTCATTCCGCTGAAGTTCCGATTTCACATGTACATGTTTCCACCCAGTAGCTCGGATCTAACTTGCATCTAACTCCACTTATGTAAAATGGCTGCTAAATGACAGCGAAATAAGGTAAATTCGAATGTCTTGGTCATATTCACCGTCTATCAAACTACAGAGGACAGTTTTTTGCATAGCTTGCATTTATTATTCATTATTTTATCAATATAAATCAACGTTTTAAGGAATTAACGATTGTTGACGCAGTATTTGCCTTCGAAAAAGACGTATGTATGTGGTCTAATTTTCCACTTGGTTTTGTTCGGATGGAAATGAGACGTAAAGGGGCTAGTCTCACACCTATTACGGCGATTAAATGAGACTACAGCATCATCAATTCAGCATTTCGCGCCTATCTGTTTGTTATAACGATAAGAGTACAATAGCAGAGCTGTAATTATAAAACAATTTTAAGTTAACAGTTATTTATTAATATTCTCTGTTATATTCAAAAGAGTTATATGTAATACACAAAGTGCGTTTATGCCCCATAGTGGGCCCTGCACTTTACCAGGAAGAAGACGAACATGGGCTCGTTTATATCCCAATACCTCATACATTCAGTAACTTAATAACAGACATGTCACTGATACTATATAGGGAAATGAAACATATATTGACACTAGCCCCTGTAGCGTAAGCCACAATTGTTTCAATCTTATTTTTACAATGGACGAAATGTTTAAAAAGGACAGACAGACAGACAGACAGACAGTTGGGAAAACTTACATTTTATTGTTTCTTGACACCCATAGAGCTAAAATATAATTAGAAATGAAGGGGGTCATGTTTCCCTAATTTGTTTTTTTTTTCTATTCATTGAGTACACTGTAGACAATGTGAAAGTAATGTATTTATTCCCCAGTAACCAGCATTTGATTGTTTTCTAAATTATCCCTCCACAAATTCACAATTAAAACACAACAATGCTTCTAAAATGTTCCAAATAACTCAGTCGGTAATGTTTCTGACTATCAATCCAGGGGTCAAGAGTTTCAGTCCCTGCATGGCAACAATCTCCGTGATGATTGATATACGACATTGCGTCTCATTATCAGTCCTCTCTCTTTCTACTAATTCAAGTGGGAAAGTTATTAGTTCCTTGTGGAGATTGGGTGTGCTCGAGTACTGGTTAACCTTTCGTGATCCCAGGAAACAGTAGTTAGGTTAACTGATTGTCGGTTAGCCCTTGATGACATAAAAATGATGCTAAATAGTTCATCAATAGTCAATTCTCTATGTAAGTCCTTGATGTACGAGTGTGTATATATATATAACTGTGGATTTGTTTGTAGGAGACAGGTGTGAAGATAGCCAACTGTTGTCATTGCCCTGGCTACATGAAGGTACATGTGTGGAGAATACAATACAGTTGGTTCAACGTGCCAGTGTGTAGGCATCTACCTGGTAGTCACATGTGACAGTCAGAATGATGGATGCACAGTGACGGGAGGTGACAATGGAGGAAGAAGCTGTGTTCAGATATATAGAGGTATTGTTTTAGACAAATCATCTTTTGTCACAAATATGTGCTTATTCTTTATTAATATAAATAGATAACCATGTGATGTATAATATAATACAGTCAAATACAATGATATTTATCAATCAAGAAGTACAGATGGTAAACATAAATTTATAAGGCCAAACCAAAAAATACCTGACTGTTTACCTGACCGACCCTAAAATTGAGTCCCGACCCTAACCTTTTTTTTTTTCATCTTGGATTTTGTTTTGAAAGTAAAAGTATGAAAATCTTTGCAACGAATCTGTTTAATGTGTCAACAAAATTATATTTGTATTGATCTTTATTGATTTACTATCATAATATGTTTTTTTATAGAACAGTAACACAAATATCAATTCGCTTAATATATAATAGTTTATCATTATGGCACTTTAAGGTCTGCCCCATCTGCATCTGTATAATGGGTTGGTCAGGTGACATGTGCCAGGATGACATGGATGAGTGTGAATGACGGACAATGAGTTTATAAGATGTGGCTGGAAACTACATATGTATTTGTGGTGTACTGGACCGGCAACAACTGGGATGTACTAAGACGGAATGGTGCAGATTTGTCCTCCCTAATGCCAGTGTGTACCAGGTGAGTCTTGTTTTAATATTTTTCAGTGTCATTTCAAACATATAACAGGTTCTGTATTGCATCCAATTTTATTGGTGGGGAAGTAGAAACCACCGTTCTTCTGCAAGTTACGGGTAAACTTTCCTCACATAAAGTTTCTTGGTCAATCTGGGCTCTAACCCAAGATAGCAATGTTGAGAGGAAAGTGATGTTGAGTTGCGTCTTATACCACTTGACCATGGGGAAACCTTTTTTGTTATAAAGAATTAAAGTTTACATGCTGATATGAGAAAGTGTTCTTGGCTTTTTGTATCAATGGTGCCCCATTTGCAGACAGTGTAGACCCAGATCTGCCTATGAGCTCATACTTCTACAAAAAAAAATTGAATGAACCATTTATTGAGAAAAACTTCAGTTCTACTCTACTGAAGATATTTCAATCTGTAATATATATTTAAATGGGAACCTACCTGAAAATTTAACTCTTTTTTACCTAAATCTTGTATGCTATGACTTATGAGAAGAAGATTTTTTAAGATTTTCACTACTGTTTTTTTTTACTACTGGTATTTTGAATAATGATGGCCAACTTAAATATGATAAAATGTTGTGTATAGTCTCACATTCATATCCATGAGAAGTATAAGCCTAGTAGGGGTTTCATGGTTTCAGAGAAAGTATTTGTTACCTCCCTTTTATATTATTTTACAATTTATTGTGGAATGGGCTTTAACGCCATTTTCAACACATTTCAGGTTATATATGGCATATCTAGTTTTACTGGTGGAGGAAGACCTCAGACTGAGTCTTAGTAGAATCATAGTCCTTCAGCAAGTAACTGGTAAACTTTTTCACATAAAGTTTTTGGAGCGAGCAGAACTCGAACCTATGACCTTAGTGATGAGAGGTTAGTGATCTTTAGATGGCACCTTAAACCACTCAGCCACAGAGGATCCACTGTTAGTTTACAAGCATGAGATGTTCTTGTGAAGATGAAGCTCATCATTGTTTACTACTGGTAATTGTTGTTTTGTATTTCTGTTGAATTTATCACGAAAAATATCTAGTTATTTCTGAAGAATGTATTTAAATTGCCAACCAATTTAAATATGTGTTATATATATATTTAATTTAAAAAGGAAATCCAGTGTTCATTAGTTTTCAAAACTAGCAGAGTTGCTGTGTCTTTATAACTATTTTGTGAGTTTCATATTTTATATTATAAGTGGTTCCATAACTATTTCATTTCTTGTCTGATTGTTGTATTGTGTTTAGCGTAACTTTTATTAATTATTCAGTTATATTGTGACTTTGTCTGCTTGACAGTATTCTAAGCCACTCCGGAGTATCATGCTGCAGACACATGGTATGATACTCAACCCAGTCACATTATACTGTCACCCAAGGGTATCATGCTCCAAACACATGGTGTGATACCCCACCCAGTCACATTATACTGACGCTCCTGAGTATCATGCTGCAGACACATGGTATAATACTCCACCCAGTCACATTATACTGACACTCTGGTGTATCATGCTGCAGACACATGGTATGATACTCCATCCAGTCACATTATACTGACACTCCGGAGTATCATGCTGCAGAAACATGGTATGATACTCCACCCAGTCACGTTATACTGACACTCCGGAGTATCATGCTGCAGACACATGGTATGATACTCCACCCAGTCACGTTATACTGACACTCCGGAGTATCATGCTGCAGACACATGGTATGATACTCCACCCAGTCACATTATACTGGCACTCTGGAGTATCATGCTGCAGAAACATGGTATGATACTCCACCTAGTGACATTATACTGACACTCCAGAGTATTATGCTGCAGACACATGGTATGATACTCCACCCAGTCACATTATACTGACACTCTGGAGTATCATGCTGCAGACACATGGTATTCCACCCAGTGACATTATAATGACACTCTGGAGTATCATGCTGCAGACACATGGTATGATACCCCCATCCAGTGACATTATACTGACACTCTGGAGTATCATGCTGCAGACACATGGTATGATACCCCCACCCAGTGACATTATACTGACACTCTGGAGTATCATGCTGCAGACACATGGTAAGATTTTCCACCTAGTCACATTATACTGACACTCTGGAGTATCATGCTGCAGACACATGATATGATACTCCACCCAGTCACATTATACTGACATTCCAGAGCATCATGCTGCAGACACATGATATGATACTCCACCCAGTCACATTATACTGAACTCTGGAGTATCATGGTGCAGACACATGGAATGATACCCCACCCAGTCACATTATACTGACACTCTGGAGTATCATGCTGCAGACACATGGTATGATATTCCACTCAGTCACATTATACTGACACTCCGCAGTATCATGGTGCAGTCACATGGTACGATACTCCACCCAGGCACATTATACTAACGCTCCAGAGTATCATGCTGCAGACACATGGTATTATACTCCATCCAGTCACATTATACTGAACTCTGGAATATCATGGTGCAAACACATGGTATGATACCCAACCAAGTGACATTATACTGACACTCTGGAGTATCATGCTGCAGACACATGGTATGATACTCCACCTAGTCAAATTATACTGGCACTCTGGAGTATCATGCTGCAGACATATGGTATGATACTCCACCCAGTCACATTATACTGACACTCCAGAGTATCATGCTGCAGACACATGATATGATACTCCACCCAGTCACATTATACTGAACTCTGGAGTATCATGGTGCAGACACATGGAATGATACCCCACCCAGTCACATTATACTGACACTCTGGAGTATCATGCTGCAGACACATGGTATGATATTCCACTCAATCACATTATACTGACACTCCGCAGTATCATGGTGCAGTCACATGGTATGATACTCCACCCAGGCACATTATACTAACGCTCCAGAGTATCATGCTGCAGACACATGGTATTATACTCCATCCAGTCACATTATACTGAACTATGGAATATCATGGTGCAAACACATGGTATGATACCCAACCAAGTGACATTATACTGACACTCTGGAGTATCATGCTGCAGACACATGGTATGATACTCCACCTAGTCACATTATACTGGCACTCTGGAGTATCATGCTGCAGACATATGGTATGATACTCCACCCAGTCACATTATACTGACACTCCAGAGTATCATGCTGCAGACACATGATATGACACTCCACCCAGTCACATTATACTGACATTCCAGAGTATCATGCTGCAGACACATGGTATGATACTCCCCCAGTCACTATACTGAACTCTGAGTATCATGTGCAGACACATGGAATATACCCCACCTAGTACATTATACTGACACTCGGAGTATCATGCTGCAGACACATGGTATGATATTCCACCCAGTCACATTATACTGACACTCCTGAGTATCATGCTGCAGACACATGGTATTACCACCCAGTCACATTATACATGACACTCCGGAGTATCATGGCTGCAGACACATGGTATGATATTCCACCCAGTCACATTATACTGACACTCTGGAGTATCATGCTGCAGACACATGGTATGATACTCCACCCAGTCACATTATACTGACACTCCAGAGTATCATGCTGCAGACACATGATATGATACTCCACCCAATCACATTTATACTGACATGCTCCAGAGTATCATGCTGCAGACACATGGTATGATATTCCACCCAGTCACATTATACTGACACCTCTGGAGTATCATGGCTGCAGACACATGGATATGATACTCCACCCAGTCACATTATACTGACACTCCAGAGTATCATGCTGCAGACACATGGTATGATACTCCACCCAGTCACATTATACTGACACTCCTGAGTATCATGCTGCAGACACATGGTATGATACTCCACCCAGTCACATTATACTGACACTCCGGGAGTATCATGCTGCAGACACATGGTATGATACTCCACCCAGTCACATTATACTGACACTCCGGAGTATCATGCTGCAGACACATGTATGATACTCCACCCAGTCACATTATACTGACACTCTGGAGTATCATGCTGCAGACACATGGATATGATACTCCACCCAGTCACATTATACTGACACTTCAGGAGTATCATGCTGCAGACACATGGTATGATACTCCACCCAGTCACATTATACTGACATCTCCGGAGTATCATGCTGCAGACACATGGTATGATACTCCACCCAGTCACATTATACTGACACTCCGGAGTATCATGCTGCAGACACATGTATGATACCCCACCAGTCACATTATACTGACACTCCGGAGTATCATGCTGCAGACACATGGTATGATATTCCCACCCAGTCACATTATACTGACACTCCTGGAGTATCATGCTGCAGACACATGGTATGATATTCCACCCAGTCACATTATACTGACACTCCGGAGTATCATGCTGCAGACACATGGTATGATACTCCACCCAGTCACATTATACTGACATTCCGAGTATCATGCTGCAGACACATGGTATGATACTCCACCCAGTCACATTATACTGACACTCTGAGTATCATGCTGCAGACACATGGTATGATACTCCACCCAGTCACATTATACTGACACTCCAGGAGTATCATGCTGCAGACACATGGTATGATATTCCACCCAGTCACATTATACTGACACTCTGGAGTATCATGCTGCAGACACATGGTATGATACTCCACCCAGTCACATTATACTGACACTCCTGGAGTATCATGCTGCAGACACATGGTATGATACTCCACCCAGTCACATTATACTGACACTCCAGAGTATCATGCTGCAGACACATGGTATGATACTTCCACCCAGTCACATTATACTGACACTCCGGAGTATCATGCTGCAGACACATGGTATGATACTCCACCCAGTCACATTATACTGACACTCCGGAGTATCATGCTGCAGACACATGGTATGATACTCCACCAAGTCACATACACTGACACTCCAGAGTATCATGCTGCAGACACATGGTATGATACTCCACCCAGTCACATTATACTGACACTCCGGAGTATCATGCTGCAGACACATGGTATGATACTCCACCCAGTCACATATACTGACACTCCGGAGTATCATGCTGCAGACACATGGTATGATACTCCACCCAGTCACATTATACTGGCACTCTGGAGTATCATGGTGCAGACACATGGTATGATGCTTCAACCAGTCACATTATACTGACACTCTGGAGTATCATGCTGCAGACACATGGTATGATACTCCACCCAGTCACATTATACTGACACTCTGGAGTATCATGCTGCAGTCACATGGTATGATGCTCCACCCAGTCACATTATACTGACACTCTGGTGTATCATGCTGCAGACACATGGTATGATGCTCCACCCAGTCACATTATACTGACACTCTGGTGTATCATGCTGCAGACACATGGTATGATGCTCCACCCAGTCACATTATACTGACACTCTGGAGTATCATGCTGCAGACACATGGTATGATGCTCCACCCAGTCACATTATACTGACACTCTGGAGTATCATGCTGCAGACACATGGTATGATGCTCCACCCAGTCACATTATACTGACACTCCGGAGTATCATGCTGCAGACACATGGTATGATGCTCCACCCAGTCACATTATACTGACACTCCGGAGTATCATGCTGCAGACACATGGTATGATGCTCCACCCAGTCACATTATACTGACACTCTGGAGTATCATGCTGCAGACACATGGTATGATGCTCCACCCAGTCACATTATACTGACACTCCGGAGTATCATGCTGCAGACACATGGTATGATGCTCCACCCAGTCACATTATACTGACACTCCGGAGTATCATGCTGCAGACACATGGTATGATGCTCCACCCAGTCACATTATACTGACACTCTGGTGTATCATGCTGCAGACAAATGGTATGATGCTCCACCCAGTCACATTATACTGACACTCCTGAGTATCATGCTGCAGACACATGGTATGATACTCCACCCAGTCACATTATACTGACACTCTGGTGTATCATGCTGCAGACACATGGTATGATGCTCCACCCAGTCACATTATACTGACACTCTGGAGTATCATGCTGCAGACACATGGTATGATACTCCACCCAGTCACATTATACTGACACTCCGGAGTATCATGCTGCAGACACATGGTATGATACTCCACCCAGTCACATTATACTGACACTCTGGAGTATCATGCTGCAGACACATGGTATGATACTCCACCCAATCACATTGTACTGACACTCTGGTGTATCATGCTGCAGACACATGGTATGATACTCCACCCAGTCACATTATACTGACACTCTGGTGTATCATGCTGCAGACACATGATATGATACTCCACCCAGTCACATTATACTGACACTCTGGAGTATCATGCTGCAGACACATGGTATGATGCTCCACCCAGTCATATTATACTGACACTCTGGTGTATCATGCTGCAGACACATGGTATGATGCTCCACCCAGTCACTACTTAGTAAGTAAATTAGTTTATTTGAAGAGGGTAAATCAATTGGTAAACCAATCTTCCTCGAGGCCCTCATATAAACAAACATTAGTACATATACATTGTCAAAAAGATAAGAAATAACTTACATTCATCTTCTACATCTATCACACATTATAGATAACCAAAATTCTTGCAACATGCACATGATACCAACTCTCATCTACGTGCATGCATACACAAACACACAGTTTCGCTTTTTGTATTCATATTTCAATTCTGATACACATGCAATTACACATGGAAACTTGAATATAATGGTTAAAAAAAACACAACAATAATAAAATCAAAACAAACAAACGAAAAGCAAATATCTTTACAAAAACGGGAAAAAGACATTTTTATTTGAGCTTGAATATAACAGATGAATTAATTGACTCCCGAAAGTTGAATAGCTAACACAAATATGGCGGAGCTGTACCATTTGCTATTTTACCGTTTACATAAATACAGTTTGATTGATAGACAAAGTACTCAGTCTTTCAAATAAAATATATAGACTTTCATTTTCATTTTCATTTTCTAAAATATATTTGCATGTTCGCCTCTGCAGTTTAATTAACTTATTTATATTTGAAATATTTGTACAACAATAATTGAAATGTGATTGTGTATAAACTTTGTAATACAACGTTCTATGGTTGATTAAGAAATGTAATGTTTTAAATTACCTTTGATAATAGCCAGATATAATTGATGAAACTTTTTTTGAGATAGATTGTAACTGCTTATTCCATTGTATTGCAATTGTCGACACATATTCCAAGGATTTTATCACCTGTTGCAGCAGTTAATTCTGTACTGTTGTATGTAAGTTATAAATTGATATGATTTCTGACGAGAGGTGATTAGCATTACTCTGATGTTGTCAGTATTCAATATCATACCATGTTGAATGCACCACATATAGGTCAGTAGCCTGATTAAATAAGGTGTGAATAGACAGCTTTTTTTGTTATTTGGATATCCGATCTGCTGTCCATAAAGTGGGCTTCCGTTGGCAGACTCAAAATAAAAAATCTTGAAAAGGCTCCTTAGAGACATGCAATATGTTGCACTAATAGGTCAGTTGTTGAAGCATTATCTATAAACAATGGGAAATAATTTATGAAAAGTAAAAATAACAATGGACCTAATATAGAACCCTGCAGAACCCCTGATGTTATACAATTGGTTCTTAAAGTTGCTGAATTAAAGACATTATTTGCCCTGATTTTAATTAAAATCTTTGAACATTATAAATTTGGCTTGATTTCAATCAGATTTTGAAATAGCGGCAGTATAAAATTTAGTCAGATTTTAAGTCTGTAGAACATTTGTCTAGAAATGAACAATTCTTGTAACTGGTTATTTGGTTAAAACAATTGTCTTTGTCAGTAAATATGGTAAAAATCTGCTTTCAGGATTACATTGTGGCACAGAGGTTGATGAATGTGCCCTATACACACAATGCCTGACCAAATCTACAGGATTCCAACAACTGCCAAGGTCACATAGAAGGTATAGTCATGACTTTGATATTCTAAATATGTTTTAAAAATCTGACTAACATTCTTGTGTTTGATGGTTGCTGGGAATGATGTCAATAATGCGTGTCAATCTCGAGTTAGATACACTTGTTATGTAAAATACTCAACTAAATATATATGTGTATATGGTGTTAATTGGCAGCACCTTAATAAAACCACTTATATAAATACTCTGCTAAAAAAGGATTCTTACAATATATTACTTTAATGGGGTTTAATGCAATTTTATACACATTTCAGGTTATATATGGCATATCCAGTTTTAATGGTGGAGGAAGACCTCAGAATGAATCTGAGTAAACCACCATTCTTCCACAAATAATTGGCAAGCTTTCTCACAAAAAGTTTTTGCAGTGGATTGAACCTATGACCTTGGCGCTGAGAGGTAAAATGAGACAGTGCCTTAGACCACTCGGCCATGGATGACTCAAATGTAATACTGCTTTCTGTTTTTTATTGTTTTTTGTTGAAACCTGGTATGAGTTCCTATATGCTATTTTTAATTCACAACATCTTCCAAATTGTTTCTTTTTCAGGTGGATAGCAGCTTTAAGAATTTACTTTTTGTATTTTCTTGTATTTCATATAGGTTGAATAAATTGATTTAATTTTCTTGTTTTCCATTATCTGTTTAAATGATATTTACAGAGATTTTCTACTCATGGGCGATTGTAATCTCATCATCATACAGGAGTTAAGGCAACATACAAGGTTACAGAGACAAATAAACTGAATTTTGTGGTGAGGATACGCAATACGGAACGATAAAACAGACAGATTGACCAGGAGTTGATATTGTATATTTTACACAGTTAGTATTTCAGGTTTTCTTACTGTTTGTGAGGTTACAGTCTAATTATGTTCATTCATATTACCTATTAAAATAATATCTCAAATTTCAGCTTAACTGATAAAAAACCAGCAGAAGCAGCTAACCGTATGTCCATAAACTTTTACTCATAACCACTACTCTTCCTGAATTACTTGTTTAAGTTTCATTACAGAGATGTTGAAACTCAAATTCAGGATGTCTGAATTCCAAAGTGGCTACCATTTAACTCAAATAATTTGGATAATAGTCTGAATTTTGTAAAGGAAGGGAAATAACTCAATTTTTTTTTTCATTTAAATGCAAAATATAATTGGTATAAAATAACTTGTTTTCTTTTGTAATGTTTTACAAAATGATCGTTATGCCCCTGCTATTCAAAGAATACCAAAGTGGCATTAAGTGTTAACCCTGTCTGTCTGTCCATACGCGACCATTTGTGCTTGAAATTGGGTTCTGGAGAATTACTTTATGGTTATTTATTTAATATATGTGTAACTGTTACTAAAATAAAGCCGTGGCATCCAGGCCCTGTGAACACATATATAAATACCCACACTGGACACTGGACAATGAAGGATTCGCTTAAAATAATTAAATTGGAAATAATGCATTTCCTATTCCTTGTGAAATGTTTGTATTTATAAAATTATTGTAGTGAAGATTTTGTCACATGACGATAATCATACTAGAAATGTTTTTATCTCAATACAGTCCATAAGTAACACACAACCTTGGTTCCATTTATATCAGAGTGATTGTTGCTCCAGCAAAAAATATTTCACATTCAACTGGCTTTGTTAAATGTATGAATCCACATATGTGTATCTGTTTTATTGGTGATTATTCAAAATTAAATATGTATTCATTCATATACTTTTTTATTTAATTTTATTTAAAATCTAATAGGATTAAAAAAAATCCCTCTTTATTAGATATTATCAAAAAAAGCTATATATTTGTTTGTTCTGAAAAAACTATATCTTTGTTGATACTGAAAAAAGGTATAAAAAATATATTTGAGAATGACTTGGTTGAATTAACTTATAACTATAAACTATAGCATAGTAACCTACATGACTGTAAGTATTTAGTATTGATCTGTTATTTAGTTTTTTATTTGATCTCCAGTAAGATCATATCAAAGAATAAAAATGTTGTTAGCTTTCTAGGACAGATCAGTTCAGTGTTGGTATAATGTTATAAGCTGGTGTGTCAGCTGGTGTGTCTGAAGTACAATACTTCTGTGTAGCAATGTTAACATTTTGTCTTTATCAGACAACATCATGGTAGTGGGTTGAAAGTGGAACAAGGGTTCCCTGCATGGGCATGTGGTTTTAAGGTGCCGCCTCAAGAACACTTACCTCCTGCTGCTAAGGTGTAGGTTTGAATCTCTCTTGGACATTTGTTTATATTCACTATACAAGGTGTGTTAAAAATATGTGGGCTTTTGTTACATTTGCAATATTTAAAATAGTAGATGAATAAAAATTGTTTTGCCATAAAAATTAATATTTCTTCTATGCAATTGCCATATTGAATACCATTATGTAATCACTACCCAGGGCAGTTTGATGACGTCAAGGACATTTAATGTTGAGATGTCAATGCTACTATGATGGCATCTTCTCAATGTACACACCAAGCTCCTGGATGCACTTTATATGTGTTTTCACCCATTTATCATACACAACTCTGTACCTCTCCTTGAACTGTGCAATCATGTGATCAGTTTGAAGCTGAAGATCTTGTAAAGTAAAACAGAATCCTTTAAAAAAGTTTTAGACTGCTCCAGTTGCATGTTACCCTGCTACTAGAAATTTGTGTCTTTTGTGATCATTATCAATAAAAAATATAATATGTCTACACAGACAATTGCATCACATGTTCTAATACAAGTGTTAACACTGTTATTCTAGTAGGCCATCCAAAAAGCAAAATGACCTTTATTTTAACTTTTGATGGCAATTTTTAGTAGAATTGTTTTAGTACCATAACATTATTCCCCAATATGTATAGTATCGTGTGATGATGGATGCCACTCATGAAATTGTGTTTTAAGGTCACAGTTGAGGTCAAAGGTCAATCAGATGCAAAAACTAACAAAACGGTATTGTATATAAATTATTGTCACTAATGTTACAATTATGTTGTTTTATATATATTTTTTTTATAATGACATGTTGTTAATAGTCTAATAGACAATATAGACAGATATACAATATTTTATTTGAGTAATGTAGGCCTCCGGCCCATAATACATTTTTAAACACATGGAAAACGTGGAATCTAATAATGAAACAGTGTAAAGGACAATGGAGCATCTATTTAAAGGATATTGAAGCATGCCTGTCTTTCTGCTTGTTTTTATACAAGTCAAAAGTTCAATAAGTACATTTAAAATGTAGACAATTTTAGTAGTTGTTATTAACCTTGAATTTTATACATATCTTTGAAGATAAATACTAAAATTAACTGTAAAAGTTAAGTGTTCGCTTGGACGTCCTTATGTTCTACACAATACGATAATACACTGGTGCATATTTTTTTATCATGAATTCTTTTCCAATTGAAATGCGATTTAAGGAGAAATAACGATTACGAATATATATACCTTAGATTAAAAGTAAATGTTAAAGAAAGAGAGTTTATATTATGATGTAATCAAATTACCTTAATTGTACGTAAAACTAGTAAAACTTGTCCTACCATATATAAAGATGCCACACAAAGTATCTGAGATTCGAAGAAAAGTACTTGTTACCTCCAGTATAGAAGTTCTTGACAGAAATGACAGTTTTGATCGTGACACTTGATTGATACTGTTTATGGCATAAAATTTGTTATAGTGTATTCACTTCCAAAAACAAAATTAATAAACTAAAAAAAAACGGGATCTCCTGGACCTTCTACTAGTAGTGTCGAAGAAGTGTTGAAAGATGCTTCTGTCCGTTCAGCAACTTTAGCAAAATATTACAAACTGATTCGAGTTGTTGTATTTTATTTCAGTCGGAAGATGTAAAACAGTTACACCCTTTTTGAGTGATATTTTTCAAGAATATGTATTGCGGCTGTAAATGATCTTATTGCGTCCGAAGTAAAATACATTCTAAAATGTCTGTCTAAGTTTAAAAAACAAATTGTGAAGTATGAGGATACTATCGAAGATGATACAGTAATGACAGAATTATGAGGATTTAGCTCTGGTGATAATTGGTGGCGACTGGAGTAGCTATTTTACAAGGAAGCGGGTATTAAATCAGACTGTTCCAAGCAAATATGAGGATCGTTCTATGAAGACGTCAAAAAAGCTACTGACCCAAAGCACAGTTTATTAGACCATCATATATGCGTCTGATTTTGGGTCATATGCTGATTTATCTGATAATGTTTCAAGTATTCTAGAACCATATGAAAGTATACTTATACAGGAAAGTGTTGACTGCTGCTCAACAAGTACTAGGTGAGATAGGCATGATTCCCTTCGGGAAGGAATAGACATTGATTATGTAGACAAGGTAATTCCTGGAAGGTTCTTTCTCTATCACGCCTGCTATTTAGTGGTATGACAATTATTCTTGATGGCAATGCTGAAGTCAGAACCTATGCGGAGAACTGTTATGTTTGTATACTAGCGCAGGAGATATAGTATTTGGCGTATCTTACGGCATACACAATCTCAAGATGTTGGCCTTGGACTTGCTCTTTACAAGACAGCTCGTTCTGAAATGAGTGTCGGTCTTTTTCATGCTGTCAACCACACTGTTATTAATATTATCAGTTGAATTGACAACTTAATTGCAAATGACAGTCTTGGGAAGTATATCGAAAATGGATATGATGTTGAAGCAACGTTAGATGAAAGAAACATAGTTAACAGCATAATATGGTGGTTGGGAAATACAGTCAAACTCTAGAGAATATTATATGGGTACTAATACCAGAACTTAATAATTGGGCAAACATGCTTCTGCTGATACTATAAAAACTATCCACTTTGATAAAGCAATGATGGTAGGTTATATCCAATACATGGACCTGACAATATAACTACAAGTAGTTGGTACACAAACAATAAAGAAACACGTTAAAAAGCATATATTCGGAATATTTGAATAGATTTTTAGCAAAATAGTCAAAATGATGTGCAAACAGTTCCGACTTGGAGAGCTTACAATGAATTAAGCAGTCCAGATATTCTGCCAATGACAACTATAGGAATGCTTCCAATACAACAATCCTATTTAGATGAACTGAACATATTTACTACTGTTATCAATATATTTGAAAAAAATTCAAATCATATTGGTCAAAGCAACACCGTTATCATAGCAGATCAGCCATCCTTTCTAAAAAGAAATAACTTGTATGCAGCAATCAAGACCTGTTTACTAAGATGATATAAAGCCTCTCGAAAGACAGCACCAGGTATGTGTTGGGAATTTAAAGATAGGATTTTTATAGTCAAAAGGAGCAAAATCACTGAACACTGACCAAGCAACAAGCTGGATGAAAACATTTGTAACATGAACACTAGGAAAAAAAGAATCACACAAAATGACCAAGCCAGAGAAAGATTCTGTCTCAGTCGGATTTGTTAGAGAAGTCACAATAAAGAGAAAGTGATGCAGAGGAAGACCCTACCTACACCAGATATGGTTGTCTGCCTTTTAGGTGACCGTGGTCTAGTGGTAGAGCATCCGCCTTGCATGCGGAAGGTTGTGGGCTCAATCCCCGGCCGGGTCACACCAAATACTTTAAAATGGTACTAGAAGCTTCCTCGCTTGACGCTCAGCATTTAGAGGAGAGTTCTAGGTCTGGTCGGCCCGGTGTCAGTATAATGTGACTGGGTGGGGGATCATACCTTGTGTCTACTGCATGATACTCCAGTGTGACGGCGCTTTGAATACTGTCTCAAGTAGACACCGTCGCGATATGACTGAAAAATTGTTGAAAGCGACGCTAAACACCATACAACAACAACAACAACTGCCTTTTGGAACTGGTCTTAATGAGTCTGATGTTACTTTTGACATTTTCTGAATATGATCCTTTGAAGAAAAAAACAAAACACTTGCGTTGATATATGATGTTTCAAACATGCAGAAAGTTCAGGTTGTTAAGGATGACAGAAAACTACTTCAGATTCTATCAAACATTTAAATGTTTAAACATATCTTTGTCAGCTGTAAATGCTAGCTGAAATGTAGAAATTGGTTTTGTGCTGAAATACAAGTTGTCCTTGGTACCTCTGCCAGTTGCTAGGGTTGTATGATTTAGGAACTCTACCACAAAGACTGAATTATTGAATGTCTCCGAATATGAAGTGATTTTAACTGGATGACTTTCCCCAATTCTTCACTGCAATGATACATAGTCAATGATAGTCACACTATGATTAAGGCTTTTGGAATGCATGCTATCCGAATAGTTACTTTCTACATTCTAACAGATATTCTTATTATATAACAACATATTAATTAGAATATTAGTGTATATTAAAAAGACTATAGATCATTAGCTTTCTTTGTTGAGCAATATCAGAGAATATTAACTATTTCTATACCACTTTTAGTTTTGTCCGACTTTTATTGTGACCTCATGAAGCTCTTTCCTTCTATTTTAATATGCTTAATTTCTCATAAGATTTGTTTATGTATTCACTTCATTTGATTTAAAATACTTGCCTGTTCTTATCTATTGGAAGCTTGCATTTCACAAGAAATTCAAAATTCATAAATTTTACCCACCTTTTGACCTTTGACCTCAATTTGACAACATAATTTTTAACATGTTTTATTCATTTTCCTAGTGGTTGCTTACAACAGACATATTTATATAGTTTTCAGTTCAATAAATAAACAAATATTTTAACAAAACAGTTTCCTTAATTCTATATATCAATTACTGCACCCAGTTGACCTTTGACCTAATTTTGAGATTATGAGGCGATTTCATGATTGGGATCCACCCTCACAGGTTTGTATACATACCAAGGAAGACATTAAGCATGGATGCCAAATTCTACTCAAATTTGCCATCAAAAGTTTTTTTCCTGTGTTTGGATGGCCTACTATTCTGTTAAGAAGTACTAATTGATTTAAAACTTGAGTTATTATCGTAACCATTTATTGCTTCACTGTTTGATTTAACACGTTTCAGAACTTTTATATGATATCTTTGAAGTCATGCTCAATACTTGGAAAATGGCTTGTTCATTTTTTGTTCTGTATCAACTATTTATATTAACATTATTTTTTCAGCTTTTACGTAAAAATCCACTAGAGAGAGTGGGTGGGGGTCCAGATGATGCAATTCCTGTCAAGGTGAGTATTACTTGTTTATTTGTTAAAGGCACTTTTGAAAAAGACACACCATAAAATTGTATAAAATGAATATTCTGTCCATAAAATCTACTGGGTAGAGTTAGAAGGCAAATTTCAGCTGCATATTCCACACATCTTTCTTCCTTACACAATACAGTGGTCAACTTGCAAGAGGAATTTAATCTTGCAAAGGATTTTAAAAATAAGATATATGTAGCTTTCTTAATTGCCACAAAGCTTTAAAAATGTTGTGTTTTCCCAGTTGTGTAAAAATGTGAATGGGTGGAGATACTGTATAGTTGGGACGGCGTATAACATATCTCAACATGATACTACATCAGTGCCATCCAGATAACTGAGTGTTGAAAGTGCCACATTACAGCATATTATGAAAGAAAATATTCATCTATAGTTACACCTGAAAAACAAGCGAACAATATGGGGGGGTGGGGGTGTGAATATACCAAAATTAAATATACCATGCAGTTGAAAAAAGGTCCAGCCATGATAAGATGACCCTTTGTGCCTATTGGATATTGGAAATAAAACTATACATTATACATCAGACTGGAATGATCTTCTAATCTTCTACACAGAAGAATAAAACCCACATATAAACCGTATTTGGTAAGAACATATTCAATGAATTTACAATGAATTTACAAATTAAGGTAAAAGAGAAATACATTTCAATTTTAAATTAAACAAAAGTGAAAAATCTTAGGAGAAGCAGTATGGTTAAGTTAGTCGAACCCTTTTTTATCATCTGAAGTTATTCTCAGATGTAGTTGTACTAATTTATTTTAGCTTGATTTGGAAGAAAACTCAGAGCTTCTATGAACATCTCTTGACCCCACTTCCCTCTTAAACTGGCGGAATACTTTAAAAAAAAAGAAAGTTAAATAGTATAAAATGCATGGATTATTTGTGCTAGTATATCATTTGTTCGTATTTTCTTTTAATATGTAATAACAGTTCATAGAACATTTTTGTTGAATTCAGTCCATTGCTTACCTACTGAAACAGCTTGAGAGAAAAATCAAACATAAAGAGCTCACAAAATTGTCTGATAAACAAATGACTGAATTTAGCCAAGCATAATTTACTGAAGAGCTATATGAAAAATATAGAAAGCTTTCCGTAGTTATTGTTGTATTGTGAGATGCCTAACACTGACTGAATTCAGCCAGCAGGCAAAATGGTTTCTTTCAGAAGCAGAATTGCAAACAGACTTCTATCTATAAATATAAAGTTTGGCAGAATTCAGCCAGTGAAGAGCTGAAATGGCAAAGATTGATTTTATATGCAGCATTTGTAATGCATGCTAATGGAGATAATTATTTGTGAACAACCCTGACACTGGTGCAGACCAGGTAACGGCGAAATGCGCCTACCTGCAATTCAAACCAAAGACACAAGACCATACCATTAACTTACTCAATAGAACTGGTGTCAACTATAACTCATATTCTATGGTATAACATACAACACATCTGGACTGGACTGACAATTTGCATAGATGAACTAATCAGTAGGATTGCCAGTGACTCGAAAATGATATTTGGTAAAAAGTTGGTGAAAAACACATGCATTCTAAAAATAGTAGTTTTTACTGAAAGATCGGATTTTGTCATTTTCATTCAGTAACAGATAAGATAGAGATACTTTATAACAATTTTGGGTAAAGTCTTATAGCAGTCAAGCTATATATATAATCAGTCAATACCTACTGCTGATTTTAACATGATATATGTTGCAGTGACAAAGTGAACTTGGGCGCTGGTTCCAGTTTCACCAAACATCTCAAGTTGAGATTTTCCTCAACTCAGAAATCTGAATTTCTCAAAATGTTTATTTATTTTAGGTTCCCTACAATCACGAGGAACGGTGGGTGTCTGGACTCAAGGCCAATGGGAAAACCTAAATTGTTTGCCGTGGCAGCCTACACAACAGACGGCAAGTTGGTTGGTGACAGTGTTGGTGAGAGTACAAGACCAATCCTCGCCAACCACCCCCTACCTGTACTCACAACCTGGGCCTTCCTCAGCCAGGTAAGGTCCAAATGAAATTTGAAATGAAATAGAGTTATGTATTACTTATGTCCTTGTTTAGTGTTAGTCTTTTTATATTGATGCTGGGCTCAGTTATCTTATTTGGTATGAATCAATCAGTCATGAATTTTAAATCCTCGTCTGGCATCCATCTCTGTGATAATTGATATACAACATTGTCTTATCGTCATTCATTTCTCACCACTGATTCAGTGTGAAAGTTATCAGTTACTTGGGGAGATGGGTGTGCTTGAGTACTTATTAACTTTCCATTATATCAGGAAAGAGTTAGGTTAACTGATCATCTATTTGCCCTCAATGGCATTATAATGAAGATAAATATTCCAACAAACTTTATATTGACTTATGTGATACTGAGTGTCATAACAGTGTTTTCTCCAGCTCCAATTTTTTGGGGGTCATTGATGACCCACTGACTAAAAATCTGGGGGTCATTTTCCAAATTTGGGGTCATCAGTTTTAAACTTAATCAACTTGAATAAACATAGTTAAAAAAAATACATATTTTACTAAAACAGTTTTACTTCTTGTTATACAAATTTCTTCGTCAAAACTGCAACTAAAGTTAACAACTTCAAAACAATTTAACTTCAAACGAATGATTCACTTAGGGCAATAAGTTGCAACAACCAGAAACTAGTTGTTTGTATGATCATGGCCATTTGAAAAATTCATGGCCACAGCTCATTTACCATGGCCCTAACTATTTTTATGCCCCACAAATTTTTTTTATGGGTGGCATATAGTAATCGCAGCGTCCGTCCGTCTGTCCAGTATTTCGTTTCCGGCGTGTAACTTTGTCATGCATAGATGGATTTTATTGATACTTGCTACAAATTTTCAACATAGCATGACGACGTGTCGCGAGTGAGACCCACACCCATACCTCAAAGGTCAAGGTCACAATTTGAGTTTGTTTGACAACACTTTAAGTTTGTGCGAGATTTCGTTTCCGGCCTGTAACTTTGTCATACATATATGGATTTTGTTGATACTTGCTACAAATGATCAACATAACATGATGACGTGTCGCGAGTAAGACCCACACCCGTACCTCAAGGTCACAATTTGAGTTTGTTTGACAACAATTTGAGTTTGTGTGAGATTTCGTGTCTGGCCTGTAACTTTGTCATGAATAGATGAATATTAATGATACTTGCTACAAATGATCAACCTAACATCATGACATGTCGTGAGTAAGACCCATACCTGTACCTCAAAGGTCAAGGTCACATTTTGAGTTTGACAACACTTTGAGTTTGTGTGAGATTTCGTGTCCGGTCTGTAACTTTGTCATGCATAGATGGGTTTTATAAATATTTGCTACAAATGATCAACATAACATGACAACGTGTTGCAAGTAAGACACATTCCCATATCTCAAAGGTCAAGGTCACACTGAGTTTGTTTGACAACCCTTTCAGTCTGTTTGAGATTTTGTTGTGTCTGGCCTTTAATTTTGTCATGCATATATGGATTTTGTTAATACTAGCTACAAATGACCAACATAACATGACGATATGTCGCGTGTTACACCCAAAATCCCACTTCAAAGGTCTAGGTCACAATTTAACTTTGGTTGATGACACTTTCAGTCTGATTGAGATTTCGTGTTCGATCTGAAACTTTGTCACCAATGGATAAATTTCAAAAACACATGGCTCAATTCATCAGCATGACATTACAAAGTGTCACCTGTAAGACCCACATGCGTACCTCAAAGGTCAGGGTCACACTTCGAGTTTGTTTGACAACACTTTCAGTCTGTATGAGATTTTTGTCCAATCTATAACTTTGTCATCTATGGATATATTTTAAAAACATTTGGCTCAGTTGATAAACATGACATAATTAAGTGTCGCATGTAAGACCCAGAACCTTTCCACACTTTCAATTTGTTTGATATTGCATATCTGGTCTGTGACTTTGTCTTTAACTTGGCTCAATTTATCAAGATGACATGACGACATGTCATAAGTAAAACCTAGACACGGTCACACTTTGAGTATGTATGACAACACTTTGAATCTGTTTAAGATTTCAAGTCTGCCCTTTAACTTTATCATACATGGATGGATTTCAAAAACACGTGGTTCAATTTATCAATTGATCAACAATTGATCTGTAACTTACATTTAGGGATTTTAAAATAGCTAGACACAAGTATTCAGCAAGTCATGATAATGTTTCACCTGCATTTAACTGTTGAAATACCCAGACCATTACATCAGATGTCAAGGTCAAGGGTACACAAAGGTCAAGGTCTTGCTTTAATGTAAAAAAAACCCCTTGAAATTGCATATCGAGTCTGAAACATTATTCCATTTCTCTTGATATTTGGAAACATTGCTACCTATAATATCATATATTGTTATCTTTCACAGACCATTAAATTTTGCGGGACATGTGACACTTAACAGTGACATTTCTTGTTATATTAATTTTTAAAATATTTGATGTTTTTTTATAATCTATTAATCCAGGGGCTGTGAGTTTGAATTCCCATCCAGTCACAGTCTCCGTGACAATTGATATATGACATTGCATCACATTGTTAACTGTTGATTCAAGTTGGATAGTTACTGTAGGGCTTATAAAGGATGTATAACAATGCACTTTGGAGTAGTACTGTTTATTACTGTAAGGCTACATATACAAGATAATGCATGCTACTATAAGAGAAAGAGTCTGGTTAATTATAATATTGAATGACACAACACTACAGTTATCCTGGTATACCTTCCAGGAACCCAGTAAAGAATGGCTAGGTTAACTGATCACCTCTTGGCTCTCAGTGACATAAGAATAACACAACACTACAGTTATCCTGGTATACCTTCCAGGAACCCAGTAAAGAATGGCTAGGTTAACTGATCACCTGTTGGCTCTCAGTGACATAAGAATGACACAACACTACAGTTATCTTGGTATACCTTCCAGGAACCAAGTAAAGAGTGGCTAGGTTAACTGATCACCTGTTGGCTCTCAGTGACATAAGAATGACACAACACTACAGTTATCCTGGTATACCTTCCAGGAACCCAGGAAAGAGTGGCTAGGTTAACTGATCACCTGTTGGCTCTCAGTAACATAAGAATGACACAACACTACAGTTATCGTGGTATACCTTCCAGGAACAAAGTAAAGAATGGCTAGGTTATCTGATCACCTCTTGGCTCTCAGTGACATAAGAATGACACAACACTACAGTTATCCTGGTATACCTTCCAGGAACCCAGTAAAGAATGGCTAGGTTAACTGATCACCTCTTGGCTCTTAGTGACATTAGAATGACACTACACTACAGTTATCCTGGTATACCTTCCAGGAACCCAGTAAAGAGTGGCTAGGTTAACTGATCACCTGTTGGCCCTCAGTGACATAAGAATGACACAACACTACAGTTATCCTGGTATACCTTCCAGGAACCCAGTTAAGAGTGGCTAGGTTAACTGATCACCTGTTGGCCCTCAGTGACATAAGAATGACACAACACTACAGTTATCCTGGTATACCTTCCAGGAACCCAGTAAAGAGTGGCTAGGTTAACTGACCGCCTGTTGGCTCTCAGTGACATAAGAATGACACACCACTACAGTTATCCTGGTATACCTTCCAGGAACCCAGTTAAGAGTGGCTAGGTTAACTGATCACCTGTTGGCTCTCAGTGACATAAGAATGACACAACACTACAGTTATCCTGGTATACCTTCCAGGAACCCAGTAAAGAGTGGCTAGGTTAACTGATCACCTGTTGGCTCTCAGTGATATAAGAATGACACAACACTACAGTTATCCTGGTATACCTTCCAGGAACCCAGTAAAGAATGGCTAGGTTAACTGATCACCTGTTGGCTCACAGTGACATAAGAATGACACTACACTACAGTTATCCTGGTATACCTTCCAGGAACCCAGTAAAGAGTGGCTAGGTTAACTGATCACCTGTTGGCTCTCAGTGACATAAGAATGACACAACACTACAGTTATCCTGGTATACCTTCCAGGAACCCAGTAAAGAGTGGCTAGGTTAACTGATCACCTGTTGGCTCTCAGTGACATAAGAATGACACAACACTACAGTTATCGTGGTATACCTTCCAGGAACCTAGTAAAGAATGGCTAGGTTAACTGATCACCTGTTGGCTCTCAGTGACATAAGAATGACACAACACTACAGTTATCCTGGTATACCTTCAAGGAAACCCAGTAAAAAGTGGCTAGGTTAACTGATCACCTCTTGGCTCTCAGTGACATAAGAATGACACAACACTACAGTTATCCTGGTATACCTTCCAGGAACCCAGTAAAGAGTGGCTAGGTTAACTGATCACCTGTTGGCTCTCAGTGACATAAGAATGACACAACACTACAGTTATCCTGGTATACCTTCCAAGTAAAGAGTGGCTAGGTTAACTGATCACCTGTTGGCTCTCAGTGACATAAGAATGACACAACACTACAGTTATCCTGGTATACCTTCCAGGAACCCAGTAAAGAATGGCTAGGTTAACTGACCACCTGTTGGCTCTCATTGACATAAGAATAACACTACACTACAGTTATCCTGGTATACCTTCCAGGAACCCAGTAAAGAATGGCTAGGTTAACTGATCACCTTTGGCTCTCAGTGACATAAGAATGACACAACACTACAGTTATCCTGGTATACCTTCCAGGAACCCAGTAAAGAGTGGCTAGGTTAACTGATCACCTGTTGGCTCTCAGTAACATAAGAATGACACTACACTACAGTTATCCTGGTATACCTTCCAGGAACCCAGTAAAGAATGGCTAGGTTAACTGATCACCTTTGGCTCTCAGTGACATAAGAATGACACAACACTACAGTTATCCTGGTATACCTTCCAGGAACCCAGTAAAGAGTGGCTAGGTTAACTGATCACCTGTTGGCTCTCAGTAACATAAGAATGACACAACACTACAGTTATCCTGGTATACCTTCCAGGAACCCAGTAAAGAGTGGCTAGGTTAACTGATCACCTGTTGGCTCTCAGTGACATAAGAATGACACAACACTACAGTTATCCTGGTATACCTTCCAGGAACCCAGTAAAGAGTGGCTAGGTTAACTGATCACCTGTTGGCTCTCAGTGACATAAGATTGACACAACACTACAGTTATCCTGGTATACCTTCCAGGAACCCAGTAAAGAATGGCTAGGTTAACTGATCACCTGTTGGCTCTCAGTGACATAAGAATGAAACAACATTACAGTTAACCTGGTATACCTTCCAGGAACCCAGTAAAGATCGGCTAGGTTAACTGATCACCTGCTGGCTCTCAGTGACATAAGAATGACACTACACTACAGTTATCCTGGTATACCTTCCAGGAACCCAGTAAAGAATGGCTAGGTTAACTGATCACCTGTTGGCTCTCAGTGACATAAGAATGAAACAACATTACAGTTAACCTGGTATACCTTCCAGGAACCCAGTAAAGATCGGCTAGGTTAACTGATCACCTGCTGGCTCTTAGTGACATAAAAATGACACTACACTACAGTTATCAGTCATTGAATAAATGGTTGTGCTTGAATCCTAGTATACCTAGGAACCCAGGAAAGAATGGCAAGATTAACTGATCACCTGTTAGCTCTCAGTGACATAAGAATGACACTACATATTCAAACATTCAGCAAATCTACCAAGATAGACATGTTATGTACATGTATTTGAATTTCAACAAATGTTTATATAATATATCTTTATTTGATTGTGCATTTTTGTAACATGTGGTATTTTTTATGTTTTAATACATGTATATCAACTTTGTTGCAGATATTCTACCAGATTGGCTGCTACATGTCAAGCTTGTGGTGTGGTATGGGATCACTTTATCCATGAGATGCCGCCACCAGAGGGAGTTACTTATACGACTTCCAATGAAAATGACTTCAAACTCACCTTAATGAGGTTTGCTGAAAATATTATTTAGTTTTACAAATTTTAAGTTTTAACATATTTCATGCGAATGGGTTGAATTACAAGTTCTTCCAACATTTTTTACAACCCCCTTCCATGTATACAAGGACTTATATAGCAGGATAGGAAACTTGCATCTCCTGACTAAATGCTGATAAAATAGCACACAAAGGATTATTTTTTTTGCTAAATAATCATTCATATTTACCTGCACCTGGTTACTTGTACATAAAATTAATGTCGTACATAATCTTAGATGATTTTAAATGTTAATTCTAAATCACTCAACTGTCTATAATTGTATAGCTTTTTTTTAATGGGTTATTATGCCATTTTCAACACATTTTAGGTTATACATGGCATGTCCAATTTTACTGGTGGAGGAAGACCTCAGACTGAGTAGAACCACCATCCTTTCGCAAGTTACTGGCAAACCTTCTCACATAAAGTTTTTGGAGCAAAGGGGACTCGAACATACGCCCATAGCTGTAAGTGAGACAGTGCCTAAAGAAATATCAAAGGGAGATAAAACATTCCAAAATTCCAAATCACTCAATTGTCTATATCTGAATAAAGAAACATCAAAGGGAGATAACACATTTTAATCTAAATCACACTATATACAGTAATTTGTCTATATTACCAATGAGAGAAACACTACCACTGGACTATTCATAACACAATGATTTGTCTATATATGACTACAAAGGAATGATGATTTAATGAATTATTTCATTTTTTATGCTCCCCGAAAGGGAGGAAGCATATAGTCACGGCTTCATCCATGCATGCGTCTGTGCGGGCTATTTCTCTACAACCTCTGGTTGGAATTTATGAAACTTGCTAAGATGCATCATTACCGTGTGCAGATGCGCATATTGTCTTTGTGTTCCGGTTTGATGATTTTTCACGGAGCTATGGCCCTTTAATTGAGTCTGTGACCAAATTCTTGTCCGTGCTTTTTCTCTACAACCTCAGTTGGAATTTTATGAACCTTGCTAGGATGCATCATTACCAAGTGCAGATCCACATACTGTCTTTGTGTTCCAGTTTGATGATTTTTCACGAAGTTATGCCCTTTGATTCTGTCTGTGACCAAATTCTTTTCCATGCAATTTCTCTACAACCTCATGTTGAATTTTGTGAAACTTGCAAGGATGCATCACTACCAAGTAGAAATGCGTATATTGTCTTTGTGTTCCGGTTCGATTATTTTTCACGGAGTTATGGCCCTTTCAATGAGTCTGTGACCAGGTTCTTTTCTGCTCTATTTCTCTACAACCTCGGTTTGAATTTTATGAAACTTTCTAGGCTGCATCATGTGCATATTGTCTTCATGATGCTTTTTCGTCTAAAACTGTTATGATTAACATTACAATTACCGTTACTGTATAATCCCTAATTCAGAAAAATACAGATTAGGCAAACACTTAGATAGAGTGCCTATATATGCATGTGATAGCTTATAACCAGCTAAAGTTTAAGCCTACTGTGACTAACAGGCAGCCATGATTGGATAGGTAACAAACTGCAGTCCTGTGTAAAAGTATATTATTTCCTGTGAAAATGGAGATGGTCATTCAGTACTGGATGGGTGTTCAATGACGAGTGCACAGTATCATTTTTTCTAATACAAAATGTTATACATTAACATTTTCCAGACAATGACTTCTTTATGCAACTACATACATAAAGACTATGTATATACGTATATACACCTAATCATTATATTAGTACTTGATCAGTACATTTGTTTTTAATATAAATATTTTAGCACACAGAAACTAAAGTGGTGCAGTGTTTGTTAAACTAGCACATGTACTTATCTTTATAATGAAATCAGTAATTATATCCATCATTGAATGTATATTTGTAATAAAAATTTGCTGAAATGTTTGATCACGGGTCATAATGACCTATTTCAAAGTATGTTGTTTAATGTATTATATCACGAAATAAAAAATAATGTATTAACTTCTCTTTAGATCTCTCTATATCTCTTCAATATCATTACCATATGGTACAGAGTCAAACACTCACTTGGGGGAGCAGCCATTGGTTCCACCAATATTTTCTTGTTAGATTTTAGATAATGGCTACTTTTAAACAACTCAGTTTAATTATATTTTATATGAGCCAATGGTCATTAATGTAGGAGCATTTCACATACTATAATTCTAACATACTGGTATTACTACAAAGTTTTGCAAGTTGAAACTTTTGATTTTTCCACTTGTAGACGGAACCAAAAGATGTCATCCCCTGTGATACTGAGGCTGTTCCTGACCAGTATGTTTATAAGTGTAGATATCAACGTCAGGGAGGGCAGACTGTGATATCCTCTGTGATAAGGGACCCCTCTACAAAGAACAGGTAATACCTACCAACCAATTATAAGCCAGGCGTTAAAGCCCTGCCTATAACGTCATTGTTGATTGTTTTAAAGTTGCTGATTGAGTTGTCTTCATAATTGACATTTATTTTTAATCAAACATCACGTACACCAATGACATATTTTCAACTTTTCCCCTGCCCATGTTGTTGTTTGTCTGAGTGTTGTGATACAATTATATGCTAGCAATGTGCTTGCATATGTGTAAACATTGGCAACATTTCTCAAAGATATATACAGGTATTTACGGTAAATGTTTTGGCAGTTTTTAAGGAAGAAAATAGTTACAAATGTCAAGACTGAACCTATCCTGTTTAATTATTTTAGATTAAATTTTTTTATCCGAAAATGATTTAAGTACTGTTTCATCCTAGCATATTTATCTGAGTTGTAAGATGTAAAAAAGATAAGTTTAAAAAAATCCTTTTTAATTAACTCAGTAGATACCCTTTACAGAGAATGAAGACTGACTGGACTGTATGTAACACAACACTGTATGATCAGGATATATGTTGTTTAGCTCACAGTCAGTTAAAATATTAAAAACATTTCTTCAAAATGAGACTGTCATGGTCCAAAGTTATGGTAGAATTTATCATAGAAACTCTGCAGACAAGTGTTAACTATGATGGATACCATGTACAGTCAAACTTGTGTAAGCAGTCACTTCTATTAAGCAGCCACATTTACTATTTCCCATTTCTATGCCTTCATGGCAAATTAACCTATAGATTAAGCTATAACCTGTCTTTTTTTGCTCCTTCCCTGGTTGCTTAAGAATTGTGATATATGTGGAGTGTGTGATCCAGTGGTAGAGCATCAGACCCAGGATTGGCGTGTTGTGGGTTCGAGCATCAGCTCTGAGCTGAGTCAAGGATTGCTGCTTCTGGGAAGTTTTCCCATGTGGTAGTTTGGTGTGCATCTCTGCGCTGAGTCGAGGATTGCTGTTTCTAGTTTAGCTCTTTCTTCTGCCTTATCTAATAAGAAAATCCATTTATTTTAATTTTGACACCCTAACTGTAAATCATTTAATGAAGGAAAGTCATAATTCCATTTTTTTTGTTAAAAAAATGATATTTTAAATATTTAAGTTATACACTATTTATTATTATATAATGATTTCTCCTTTTTAGCCCCTACATGTGAACGACAACATGTCTGATATGGCTAGACAGGCCCAGAAGACGCCGAAGTTAAGGTATTTATCTGCTGCTTTTACATATAGCAAGGGGTTTGGAATGCATCTTGTCTGTACAGTGAACCTATATATAATAAATGCAATATATTCATCAATGTTTACACATTTATTTGTAATTGGCAAATGACAATGGGATCTATACATGTAATATATGGCATTTATAATGGGTAACAATGACTCTTCACACATAATGTAGTGGTTCAAATAATTTTCACAAAAAATGTAAAATGTAATTGAATTTGTTTTAAAAAATTTTAGTTTTCAAGGAAAAGACAATTTCGTGGTTTGAAAATGATTTCTTTTTTTTTTAACATTAAAACCAGTGATAGTTTATATAAGGTAGTGCATATATCGCATCATTGATTGAAACAGATCATCTCAACTATTGCTTACACTATATTTTAAATTCTTACTGAAATTATTTCAGATAATGTTTAATTAGTATTTCTTGATATGCTGGACTAACTTATATTATTCTAGTCTTGCACTTTTAGTATTTATGGTAATTATATGTACATGGTGTGCCTTAAGTTAGGTATTGGCACACCTATCAATTTTTTTCAGCAATGGTTAATGAATTTATCAAGCAATTTTATAGTTTGAAAGACAAATGTATCTTAATGCTTAAATAAAAAATATTAAGGCAATATGAGCTATCCGTTCACTTTGTTGTTTTCAAAAAAACAAACTGTTGATAATGAAATAAATATTGTTGTTGAATCCTTTTGCTAATTTGTTTTTAACAGACAAGCATTATATAATAATTAAAGCTTTATCTTACCACCCCTGAGTTTTATATTAATTGTCTTCCATTTGGTACTTATTTCCTGAAAAAGCTATTGTTTTAGAACAGCATCGAAATGGTTGGGCACTTTGTCCTTCCGACAGCTCTTGTTAACCTAGTACCAGTATTTGAAAAAAAAAGGTTTCTGATCAGTAGCAGGGACATTTGTGTTGACAGACAGACAGACAGACAGACATGCATTTCTACTTATTTTTAGGTGAAGCAAGTTTCTTAAGGTTTTCTGATCTGATTTGGCTAGATAAATATTTGGTAAAATTTGCCAAATGTTGTAATAGTGTTATTTAATAGTTAATGTTTAGTGAAGTGTTAATCAGACTTGTTGATTGGCAGATACCAAGAGATACTACCGGTGAGTTGTTTGATAGAAATGTTTTGAATATAAGTGGGATGTCAATATTAACAAACGTCAAATATTATCAGTTTTGGTTCAATTTATTTTGGCATAATTCTTTTTATATTTCCAAAAATAATAGACATATTATACCAAGGTAATGTATTTATTAAAGTTGTTATTGTAAAAAAGTGACCAACTTAACAAATCATAGTCTGTGTTTTAAGACTGGTACATAAATACATAATATATGTAAACTGGTACAGTAAGTACATAATATATGTAGACTAGTACAGTACATACATAATATATGTAGACTGGTACAGTAAGTACATAATATATGTAGACTGGTACAGTACGTACATAATATATGTAGACTGGTACAGTACATACATAATATATGTAGACTGGTACAGTACATACATAATATATGTAGACTGGTACAGTACATACATAATATATGTTGACTGGTACAGTAAGTACATAATATATGTAGACTGGTACAGTACATACATAATATATGTAGACTGGAACAGTACATACATAATATATGTAGACTGGTACAGTAAGTACATAATATATGTAGACTGGTACATAATATATGTAGACTGGTACAGTACATACATAATATATGTAGACTGGTAAAGTACATACATAATATATGTAAACTGGTAAAGTACATACATGATATATGTAGACTGATACAATACGTACATGATATATGTAGACTGATACAGTATGTACATGATATATGTAAACTGGTACAGTACGTACATAATATATGTAGACTGGTACTACAGTAAGTACATACTATATGTAGACTGGTACTGCAGTAAGTACATAATATATGTAGACTGGTACAGTAAGTACACAATATATGTAGACTGGTACAGCATGTACATAATATATGTAGACTGGTACAGTAAGTAAATGATATATGTAGACTGGTACAGTAAGTACACAGTATATGTAGAGTGGTACAGAAAGTACATAATATATGTAGACTGATACAGTAAGTACATCAAATATGTAGACTGGTACAGTACATACATAATATATGTAGACTAGTACAGTATGTACACAATATATGTAGACTGGTACATTAAGTATACAATAAATATAGACTGGTACAGTATGTACATAATATATGTAGACTGGTACAGTATGTACACGATAAATGTAGACTGGTACAGTAAGTACACGATATATGTAGACTGGTACTGTAACTACATGATATGGAGACTGGTACAGTAAGTACATGATATATGTAGACTGGTACTGCAGTACATACATAATATATGTAGACTGGTACAAAAAGTACATGATATATGTTCACTGGTACAGTACGTACATAATATATATAGACTGGTACAGAATGTACATAATATATGTTGACTGGTACAGTAAGTATATGATATATGTAATCTGGTACAGTGCATAAATAATATATGTAGACTGGTAGAGTAAGTACACAACATATGTAAACTGGTACAGTACGTACATAATATATGTATAATGGTACAGCAAGTACACCATATATGTAGACTGGTACAGTAAATACATAATATATGTAAACTGGTACTGCAAGTACATACTATATGTAGACTGGTACTGTATGTACACTAAATATGTAGACTGGAATTGTATGTACATACTATATGTAGACTGGTACTGTATGTAAATACTATATGTAGACTGGAATTGTATGTACATACTATATGTAGACTGGTACAGTAAGTACATCATAAATGTAGACTGGTACAGTAAGTACATACTATTTGTAGACTGGTACTGTATGTACATAATATTTGTAGACTGGTACTGTATGTACACAATATATGTAGACTGGTACAGTAATTACATAATAAATGTAGACTGGTAGAGTATGTTCATAATATATGTAGACTGGTACAGTAAGTACATCATAAATGTAGACTGGTACAGTAAGTACATATTATATGTATACTGGTACTGTATGTACACAATATTTGTAGACTGGTACTGTATGTACACAATATATGTAGACTGGTACAGTAATTACATAATAAATGTAGACTGGTACAGTATGTTCATAATATATGTAGACTGGTACAGTAAGTACGTCATATATGTAGACTGGTACAGTAAGTACGTCATATATGTACACTGGAGCAGTAAGTACATAATATATGTAGACTGGTACAGTTAGTACATAATAAATGTAGACTGGTACTGTATGTACATAATATATGTTGACTGGTACAGTAAGTATGTCATATATGTAGACTGGTACAGTAAGTACATACTATATGTAGACTGGTACTGTATGTACATACTATATGTAGACTGGAATTGTATGTACATAATATATGTAGACTGGTACAGTAAGTACATCATATATGTAGACTGGTACAGTAAGTATGTAGACTGGTACTGCAAATACATACTATATGTAGACTGGTACTGTATGTACACTATATATGTAGACTGGTACTGTATGTACATAATATATGTAGACTGGTACAGTATGTACATCATATATGTAGACTGGTTCAGTAAGTACAAACTATATGTAGACTGGTACTGCAAGTACATACTATATGTAGACTGGTACTGTATGTACATTATATATGTAGACTGGTACTGTATGTACATAATATATGTAGACTGGTACAGTAAATACATAATATATGTAGACTGGTACTGCAAGTACATACTATATGTAGACTGTGTATATACACTATATATATATAGACTGGTACTGTATGTACATAATATATGTAGACTGGTACAGTAAATACATAATAAATGTAGACTGGTACAGTAAGTACATCATATATGTAGACTGGTACAGTAAGTACATCATATATGTAGACTGGTACAGTACATACATACTATATGTAGGCTGGTACAGTACATACATAATATATGTAAACTAGTAAAGTACGTACATGATTTATGTAGACTGGTACAGTAAATACATAATAAATGTAGACTGATAGAGTATGTACATAATATATGTAGACTGTTACAGTACATACATCATAAATGTAGACCGGTACAGTAAGTACATAATATATGTAGATTGGCATAGTATGCACATAATATATGTAGACTGGTACTGCGGTACCTACATAATATATATAGACTGGTACTGCAGTACGTAAATAATATATGTAGGCTGTTACAGTGTGTACATGATATATGTTTTGTTATTGGTAGAGCGCCTGTGTTTAGTGGTTGAGCATCTGAGTAAGGAACACTTTGAGCGTGATTTGCAAGAACTTTTTTCACAATCAATGTAAAATATGTAAGTTTAAAAAAAATAGTCATTAATTCTTTCTGAATATGTTCCAATTACTGCTATCACATTTGGTTTATTTTTGCATTAAAACTTTATTTAATTGTACTTTGGTGTTTAATATATTAACATTCTTTTTAAGTGTTACAGTGTATTTAAACAGTTAACAATTATTTATTGTTTTTCTCTAATGCTGATTGGTTTCTACAGAGGACCATGCCTGTATTTACTAGTCTGACCTGATTTATTATATATTACAGATGTCCCGCCCCTGCTGATGTTCACAGAACAGCCCATTGTTGAGGAAACACCTCACACATACAGGTCAGATATGAGCACCGCCCACCTCCAGGTACAGAAGACCCAAGAACAGGTGGCAAAGAAGATCATGTTGACCGCCCAGGACATTATAAATAAATCATTCACATTCTCCAGAAAGGCTATAGTGAGTGGAAGTATTATTTAACACAGTATTTGTAGAATTATTTCAGTTTGTAATATGGATTATGCAATTCAGTGTATTTCAGTCATAACTGTGCAATCTGCAGGTGATAGGGTGACCATGGTCCATGAATTCCAGGATACTCCTTTAAAACTTCTTGGGTTGTGCTTGAATTTTACCAAAAATAATCTTTGTATTACTCCTTAAATTTTAAAAATAAAATGGAAATTTAAAAAACTTGTGAGATTGAAAAGGTAATTTTTAAATAACTTTTGTACTTCAGTAAACTAAAATGTCTTCAAGAAATACTGCTTGAAATTAAAAAAAAAATCTTGAAAAATTCTTAAATAGTGCATGAAAAAAAAAGATCACGGTAACTTGGGCATATTTTGCAGAGGGTTGAAACAAATTAACTACGACTGATGGTAATTGTTGGTTGGTTTAGACACTGCAGATCTACAGGTATCAGGGTTCCAGGATTATTACACATATTTCTTAGTTGATGAATTGTATATTTCACTCTCTATGTAAATATGTTGTCGTAACTGAGCATATACAGCAGTTGCCACTTTGTTCATCCCATTGTGTGTTAACAAATCCTTGTCCACGCTATTTTTCTACAATTGATAATTGAACATTTATGAATCTTGCTTGGATACATCACTGCCAAGTGGAAATGTCCATATTGTCATTGTGTTTCAGTTAAATGAATATTTGTCCTCCACTTTGAGAAAAGTGGAAGACACTATTTGGGTCTGCCTGCCCATCTGTCTGTTTGTCACACTTTAGTTTCCGTGCAATAACTTAAGAATGCCTGAATCAAATAATTTGAAATTTTAATACAATGTTTATAATGACAAAACACAGGCTAAGTTTGATTTAAAGTGTTGTGGCATTTGTCGTTCTAAAGTTATGCTCTTTTATTTCTGAAAAATCTTATTTTTTGGTTAACATGGATTGATTTGTTCATATGTTCTCAAAACAAATACTTCAATATCATTTCTGCCATTATACAAGAAAATAGCAATTTTTAGTGAAACATCTATACCGGGGCGCTTCCATCGGTTCAACCAATTTTCATGTTTTAACTTTTCTTCCTGATGGTGTCATCCTCTTTGTGATCATACACCATGGAACATAATATGTTCATTTTCATCATGTTTAATTCCACTCAATCAAAACAGATAAATGGTAGTGTTACACATGGTCTGGAGTGTCAATTTAGGACTGTTTACAACAAAATATTTCCTTAAATGTTGTTTGATCACACATATATGTAACAAGATAATTCAGATGCTAGTCCACTGTGAACAGTACTGGACATTGCTGCAGAATTCAGTAAGTGCACTGTGGAACTGCACTCACACAGCTTTGCTTCGTGCCTACACCCCCACCCTTGGGGAGGAAGATAACGGACTGCTAACAATTGATGAGATTCACAGTATGGCATAAAAATCCCTCCATGTCACGACTGATTGCCTCCTGGACATGATGTTACAACTACAGACAGACCTTCAGGTGCATGCAACTAACGTGATGTATTTTGGTGATTGCATGTGGTATATTGAAATGTAGTGAAATCTGTAGGTACGATTTGGGTGGGGGTGGGGTTTGAAAAATTCTGATTCCGCATAACTTTTCATCAAATTGAAAGAAAATTTGTACTTTAACTTAGTTAAACGGATCAGTAGTGTTGTGGATGAGTGTTGGCTGCTCACATTGGAGGCTACTGGTATGATCACCAGCTTGAGCTGATGCCTCTAAAAAAAAACAAAAAACTCGGTACTGAGTCTACCCAAAAACAACACTTGGTACTGAGTCTACCCAGGAAAACACTCGGTACTGAGTCTACCCAGGAAAAACACTCGGTACTGAGTCTACCCAGGAACAACACTAGGTACTGAGTCTACCCAGGAAAAACACTCGGTACTGAGTCTACCCAGGAAAAACACTCGGTACTGAGTCTACCCAGGAACAACTCTCGGTACTGAGTCTACCCAGGAAAAACACTCGGTACTGAGTCTACCCAGGAAAAACACTCGGTACTGGTTCTACCCAGGAACAACACTCGGTACTGAGCCTACCCAGGAACAACACTCGGTACTGAGTCTACCCAGGAACAACACTCGGTAATGAGTCAACCCAGGAACAACACTCGGTACTGAGTCTACCCAGGAACAACACTCGGTACACCATACTGAGTCTACCCAGGAACAACACACGGTACTGAGTCTACCCAGGAACAACACTTGGTACTGAGTCTACCCAGGAACAAACCTCGGTACTGAGTCTACCCAGGAACAAAACTCGGTACTGAGTCTACCCAGGAACAACACTCGGTACTGAGTCTACCCAGGAACAACACTCGGTACTGAGTCTACCCAGGAACAACACTCGGTACACCATACTGAGTCTACCCAGGAACAAAACTAGGTACTGAGTCTACCAAGGAACAACACTCGGTACTGAGTCTACAACACTCGGTACTGTGTCTACCCAGGAACAACACTCGGTACTGAGTCTACCCAGGAACAACATTGGTACTGAGTCTACCCGGGAACAACACTCGGTACTGAGTCTACCCAGGAACAACACTCGGTACTGAGTCTACCCAGGAACAACATTGGTACTGAGTCTACCCAGGAACAACACTCGGTACTGAGTCTACCCAGGAACAAAACTCGGTACTGAGTCTACCCAGGAACAACACTCGGTACTGAGTCTACCCAGGAACAACATTGGTACTGAGTCTACCCAGGAACAACACTCGGTACTGAGTCTACCCAGGAACAACACTCGGTACTGAGTCTACCCAGGAACAACACTCGGTACTGAGTCTACCCAGGAACAACCCTCGGTACTGAGTCTACCCAGGAACAAAACTCGGTACCGAGTCTACCCAGGAACAACACTCGGTACCGAGTCTACCCAGGAACAACACTCGGTACCGAGTCTACCCAGGAACAAAACTCGGTACTGAGTCTACCCAGGAACAACCCTCGGTTCTGAGTCTACCCAGGAACAACCCTCGGTTCTGAGTCTACCTAGGAACAACCCTCGGTACTGAGTCTACCCAGGAACAAAACTCGGTACTGAGTCTACCCAGGAACAACACAACCAGGAACAACACTCGGTACTGAGTCTACCCAGGAACAACACTCGGTACTGAGTCTACCCAGGAACAACACAACCAGGAACAGCACTCGGTACTGAGTCTACCCAGGAACAACACCATTGGTACTGAGTCTACCCAGGAACAACACTCGGTACTGAGTCTACCCAGGAACAACACTCAGTACTGAGTCTACCCAGGAACAACACTCGGTACTGAGTCTACCAAGGAACAAAACTTGGTACTGAGTCTACCCAGGAACAACATTAGGTACTGAGTGTACCCAGGAACAAGTCTACCCAGGTACAACACTCGGTACACAATACTGAGTCTACCCAAGGAACAACACTCGGTACTGAGTCTACCCAGGAACAACACTCAGTACTGAGTCTACCCAGGAACAACACCCAGGAACAACACTCGGTACTGAGTCTACCCAGGAACAACACCCAGGAACAACCCTCGGTACTGAGTCTACCCAGGAACAACCTTTGGTACTGAGTCTACCCAGGAACAACACTCAGTACTGAATCTACCCAGGTACAACACTCGGTACTGAGTCTACCCAGGAAGTGGATGCGAGAGAAGTTCAAATAACCTTGAAGCTTTCTTCGTATTAAGGTCTAAGAAGTTTTAGTATAAACTGACTGAATAAGTTAATTATTACTTCTCATTCTTTAGAATTAGAACTTTTCAACCATTGCTAGGGAACATTAGAGGTATTGCAGATTTTATTACAGCTCCTGAACAGCCTTATCAACCAAGCTATTGTTTTTTATATATTCTGTGCTTCCAAGGGATCTTGTTATCCCCCCTGCTGAAGGCGAATTGGGATATGGTAATGGTCTCCGTCCGTCTGTGCGTCCATTCATCTGTAACATTTTTGTCTGGAGCATAACTACAAAACTATTCAAGGGATTTTGTTGAATCTTCATTCAATAATAGAGGACATTGAGAGGAAGTGCAGTGTATAAGAACCATAACTCTACCTTGCTTACTTTTTGGACTATTCCCCTTTCATTTACTTGTCAAGGGCATAACTCCAAAACTATTTCAGGGATTTTGTTGAATCTTCACACAATGACTGAGGACATTGAGAGGAAGTGCAGTGTACAAGAACCATAACTCTATCTTGCTTACTTTATGAATTATCTACCTTTATTAAATTTACAGTTTTGTCCGGAGCATAACTCCAAAACTATTCAAAGGATTTTGTTGAATCTTCACACAGTGACAGAGGACATTGATAGGAAGTGTAATGTGCAAGAACCATAACTCTTTCTTCTGTCTTTACATAATTATTTCCTTTGTTATTATATTTTATTATGCTAGTCCAGAACATAACTCAAAATGTTTTTAAATCTAAAAAATCCAAATGTGAAACATTTGTCACTGAAAATCAAACCAAACTGAGTACTGTATGAAAACTGTTTAATGAACTCAATGTACATGTATCTAAACGAAAATGTAAGACAAATATTTCAAATTTAAAAATTGGTGAAAATGACATTGAACATTCAAGTGATATTGCAAATGATATTGCAAATTTTTTGTCTCCGTTGCTTCCAAACTAAAATAACCTGTTTTGAACCCAAATTTTGGAAAACTAAATGCCTTCTGTGATGGGAAAATAATTGCAAACACATTATTCAATATTCCAGAAATATCAATAGACCCAGTAAGAACATTTTTGTTAAACATTATTATTACAAAATCCACTGGCTGTGACAATATTATACCACGCTTACTTAAAATTGTCAGCAAACTATATAGCAGACAGCATAGCATATATCTGCATTAAGATTTCCAGAAAATGGAAAGAGGGTAAAGTTACACCTTTACATAAAAGTACTTGTGTGAAATGGCATTAGTTTGAATTATCAGCAAATGGCTAGAAGCTATGAATAATGGATCTTTAGGTGTAGTGATGGTTAATTTCAGAAAAGCGTTTAATTAAGTGGATCATGAAATTCTTTTGCAAAAGTTAAAAGTTTATAAACTTTCAGATAATGTAGTAGCATGGTTCTCTTCATATTTACATAATCGAAAAAGAAATCTTCCTTAAACGGCCTATTATCAAACACACAAACAGTGACAGATGGTGTACCTCAAGGTTCTATTTTAGGCCCTCTCTTATTTCTTCTATTAATAAATGATTTACCACTTTACATGGTTACTGCTGAGACTGATTTATATGCAGATGATACAACATTGTATCACATAAATAATAAGCTACCAGCTATTGAAAAAAACTTGCAAAGTTCCCTTGAATCATTATCAGAATGGTGTAGTTCAAATGGAATGCTGAACTAAAGTCATGCTTATTACTACACATCAAAAACGTATTTGTTTAGATGTCAAAGACATAAATTTGGATCTTAATAGTGAAAATCTCAGCATGATATTGTAATGTAAACCCTAGTTGCATTGTTTAGACAAATTATTTTAGTAATTCTATCATAGCTTCACTATGTTTAATACTGCTCTAAGCTACAAGCTCATGTGTTTTAAAGGCATTATTTATACAGTAGTATTTTCTTTTCATAAATATAATTTACTGCTTATGATAACAGTTACAGTTGATGATGAAGGTCACCGTTACAACTTGGTGGAAACTGTGATGCATTTTACTCACATGTTTATCTGTCTGTAATTCATCTTACATGTTATAAATCAGCTCATTTTGTCTACATATTGATGATATGTATTGTAGAGAACTTTATCCATTGATTGTTCATTATCAAAAGTCATTTTAAGGCACTTTATTACTTAAATTTAGTCATATTTATCTGAGAAAGCAGACAGCCTGTTTTCAGTTTGTGCTATAAATAACCTCCTTCCAGGAGAGCTATTTTGTGTATTTCTATATTTAGATTGTCACAGTCCAATTCATCGGACGGTTTTCATCATAAACAGTTTTCACAATTTATAACATTATTTAATTCTTGGGACATTTCTTCGGATGTTTTTTTCCTTACCGACAAAATCTTGTTAGTCTCCCAACTGACTTTGTCAGTAACTGACGGTTACTTTGTCGGGTGTCAAACAAATATGTTAGGTCACTACAAGAATCTGTGAGTTGGTTGGGATTCAGACAATTCCTTGTCAGGATGGGTATATAAACAGCCGATTTTATGTCACTTTGACTTTTTAGAACTTTGAGAAACTTCAGATATTTGAGAACTTTTGGAACTTTGACGACTTTTGGATTTTTTATCAAAACGGTTAGGACTTTTAGACGTTTGGAGGAACTTTTGAAACGTATCACCGGATAGAGGTGCGATACGAGGTTTATTTATAGTTCATCCAACGTACAAAACTAGCATAATCTATATCAAGAAACGTACTCACTAATTTATTGAAAGTCCAAGAACATAGATCTATTACATTAACCTATTGTGTTTATATTCTACTGAAGGAAATTGCAAGACAAGATAAATCATCTATAATCTGCAGCCTGTGTTTTAGTTATTTTAACCCTACGAGTATAAATTGATAAGCAGTGTCATCCTGACAAACATTATTCTAACAGCACTGGATAATGGGACCCCTCGGTTGTAACAATATCTCAAGATAAAGTACATATTTATTGATAACAGTTACTTGGAAAAACCATGAAGATCATAATTATATGTAAAACGATTTCATTAAATGTTTGGCTTCTGTCAAGAATTAAACAATATCTTACCCTCGACCATATAGTTCAGTTTTATCATGCCATTGCATTCATTTCTGTTGATAAACTGTCTGCCTGATCAACATAGGTTTATCACATCATTTCAAGTTTATCAGGCACATGACATCATTATGTATACTTCATGACGTCGTTATGTATATTTGACCTTTTAACTTTATTTGAAATGAATAAAAAACAAACTAGTGATATTGACATGATAAATAAAATACCATGTTACTGTCTAATATTATCAACCTTATCAGGTGAGGCTTAGAAAAAAAAACAGGCCGAGGCTAACATGGTATTCTTTATTTATAAAGCTTATATTCAACCGCAAAAAGATTACTGTAATGTTATATTGGGTGGCACCTGTCAACTGAACTTAAATAAAATATTTAGGCTCCAAAAAACGTGCTTGCGAAATCATTTTGGATTACAATGGTAAAAAGCTTGCAGAAATTAAAAATACTAACAGTTTTTGACAGGATATATCTCCAGAAAGCAAAATTTATGTACAAAATAGCAAAGTCAACAACCGCAGCCTAGTACATCAATGTCGAATGAAATGTTTTACTTCAGACAAACAAATAAAAATGCACCTGTTACATGGTCAAATTCTTCAAATAACATCATACTACATGTACCTAAACCAAACTAATATTTGAACAATTAGTCTAACATACTTTGGTCCAATAATATGGAATAATCTACCAGAAAATATCAAAGAAAACACTTCTGTAATGGCATACCAAAGCAATCTAAGAAGATGGATGAAAAATGCATATTTCAACTTGTTTTCTGTACAAGTATGTACATAATCATGTAAATAGTAACATACTGCAATGCTCTCTAAATAATTGTCTTATATAATTTAATAGTATGAAACCATTTTGAATGTTGACATGACATGTATTGTTATCTTGAAGTGAATGTGTGAAGAGAAATGTTTTAGCATCGTCTTCACTGAATATTTTATGTATCTGTGTATTTCATATTGTATATTTTGTTAATAAAAGAGGGCCTCATGGAAGATAAGTTTTAAACTAAATGTGTCACCCTCTATAAATAAAGTCACTTGTCTTGTTTTATCTTTAAGAGATTTAGTTGATATTTTACACAATGATAGAGGACATTGAGAGGAAGTGCAGGAAGCATAACTCTTTCTTCTGTCTGTGAAGAATTATTCCCCTTTGTTACTTTCCCTTGTTTCGAGCATACCTTGCGTACAATGGTAGAGAGCATTGACAGGAAGTGGACAGTACAAGAATTTGCTTCAGCAGGGGGATTGTCCAACATGGCTCGTGGTTATTAGATATTTTTGGTAGATTATTTTAGCATCAATTAATCTAATCTTTTTATGTAAGATATATGGCACATTTTAATGGTATATAAAAAAATATTCCAATCAAAATATGACCGAAGCATACACTTGGAAATATTTTAATTAAAGCCGTCTTGTGCCGTGCTGATTTCTAGAGTGAAAAGTAATTTTTTTCTAGTTGTCACTTCCTTGAACAAGTAAATATTAAAGTTTGAAACACAAATTACTATTAATTGGTGGGAAATCAATTTGTAAAAGGTTTCTTTACATGACATTACAATTATGCAAAACAAGACATTTCATGCTTGAGAATCTTTTAAAAGTTAGATAGTAGAATGGAAATATAATGTATTTTTACCAAAAGAAAATATAAAAAGAAAACAAATTTTGCATGGCGACAATGTGGAGCATGTGGTCCAGTGGTAGAGCATTGAATCCATGATTGGAGGGTCGTGGGTTTAATCCTCCGTCACGGCTTGGTGTGGTGTCCTTGAGCTAGACACTTTTCCCCTACATACTTAATGCTGGTTATACCCAGGAAGACTTCAAAGTTGTAATAACTTGTTTTGCAATCAGAGTAAAATAAATAAGTTTAAACTAAGTGAATTTACAACTGCTTTCAAAAAGTTGATGTCTTAACATGCAGCATGTTAATTTTGAAAAATCACTTTTAAAGATTTTGAAAAATGTACTTTGCATTGCAATGCATCAACTGTTTTTTTTAACTGTTACAGGCAAAGACTAATGGGAAGAAGTTTAGAGAGTATTTTAAATCTTGGACTGGTTCTATGCTTATTGAAGCTGGGGGTGCCAGTCGACTATTTGAGGATCCTTTAGACAACCAGACTGCACTAGATTTCTGTTTTATCAGACAATTTATTTTGCGTGTCCTAGAAGTCTTGTATGATGAGGAAAAGTGGGAAAAACTGGTAGACATAGCCTTGAGAGTGAATGACCTCACAAAGTAAGATATTCTTCTATATGCTGAATATATATTTTATATTTACTTGTACATAATAAAGTATAAAATTACACTCAAATATAGACCACGGTGTGGTCTAGTGGTAGAGCGCCAGCCTCGCATGCAGAAGGTTGTGGGTTCAGTCCCTGGCCGGGTCATACCAAAGACTTTAAAAATGGTATTAGAGGCTTCCTCGCTTGGCGCTCAGCATTTAGAGGAGAGTTCTAGATCTGGTCGGCCCGGTGTCAGTATAATGTGACTGGGTGGGGGGTATCATACCATGTGTCTGCGGCATGATACTCCAGTGTGACAGCGCTTTGAATACTGTCTCAAGTAGACACTGTCGTGATATGACTGAGAAATTGTTGAAAGCGACGCTAAACACCATACAACATCACTCAAATATTCAAATTTATCACTTTTTATCAACAGTAAATATTTCAGTTTTTCTCTCATACATTATCCTTATTAAATTGCCCTTAATTAGCAATTGTCTGCCATCTTCAGCCAGCAACAAGTGGGACAATGGTGCAATGGATAAAGTGTAGCTGCTCACTCCAGAGGTTGCAGGTTTGATTCCAGTCTTGATTAGATGGCCTCAAAAACAACACTCAGTACTGGTTCAGCCCAGAAAGTAACTCCATGCGATTCATACATGTAAACACTGAGCTTTCTTTGCAGTCTAAATTAAATTAGTATTAACTTATCGTGCTTCCTACCACCAATAGTTGCCATACCCATACATCTCCAGTTATAAGAGATCACATTAAGTGGTAATATACTAGTTGCCCATTTATTAGTATTATTAATTTATGATAATTTATTTTTGCTTGATTGCAAAGAAAGCTCAGAGCTTATATGAATTGCTCTCGAGTCTGCTTCCTGGGTAGAATCGGTACTGAGTGTTGTTTTTGTGTTTGAGAGTCCATCACCGATGACCTAGGGCGTGAGTGGCCAACACTATATCAACTGCACCACAAACTTCAAACTCAAAATTTTAAAACTACTAATTTAGACAAACATTTAGTAAACAATGTCGGTATAAACATATATGAAGTTACGTCTTTGATATCAGAATGTCAATATTCCTGTTTATGCCCCCCACCATTCAAATAAAGATGAATGTTACCCCTTTCCACCCATTCAGTAATAAAGTTTGGTTAGGGTCAATAACTTCTGATGATGTCTATGTATTAAATTAGTATATGAAGGAGTTATGGCCCCTTTTTACTTTGAGGTAAAACATTGGTGTCTGATCTCTACTCTAAGTGACAGTAAAGTGTTGTATTTTATCTCTTCTCTCAGTGACAGTAAAGTGTTTTATTTTGTCTTTACTCTCAGTGACAGTGATTTGTTGTATTTTGTCTCTACTCTCAGTGACAGTAATTTGTTGTATTTTGTCTTTATTCTCAGTGGCAGTAAAGTGTTGTATTTTGTCTACTCTCAGTGACAGTAATTATAGTTGTATTTTGACTTTACTATCAGTGAAAGTGATGTGTTGTATTTTGTCACTACTCTCAGTGACAGTAAAAATATTGTATTTTGTCTCTACTCTTAGTGACAGTGATGTGTTGTATTTTGTCTCTACTCTCAGTGACAGTCAAATGTTGTATTTTGTTTCTACTCTCAGTACAGTAAAGTGTAGTTTGTCTTAACTCTCAGTGACAGGGATGTGTTGTGTTTTGTCTATACTTTCAGTGACAGTCAAGTGTTGTATTTTGTCTCTACTTTCAGTGACAGTAAAATGTTTTGTTTTGTAATTACTCTCAGTAACAGTGATTTGTTGTATTTGTCTCTATTTTCAGTGACAGTTAAGTCTTAACTCTCAGTGACAGTGATTTGTTATATTTTGTATCTACTCTAAGTGACAGTCAAGTGCTGTATTTTGTCTCTACTCTCAGTAACAGTTAAGTGTTGTATTTTGTCTCTACTCTCAGTGACAGTAAAGTGTTGTTTGTTTGTCTTTACTCTCAGTGACAGTAATGTGTTGTATTTTGTCTCTATTCTCAGTGACATGAGAGTGATTTATTTTGTCTTTACTCTCAATGACAGTAATTTGATGTATTTTGTCTCTACTCTCAGTGACAGTGATGTGTTGTATTTTGTCTCTACTCTCAGTGACAGTAAAGTGTTGTATTTTGTCTTTACTCTCAGTGACAGTGATGTGTTGTATTTTGTCCCTACTCTCAGTGACAGTAAAATGTTGTACTTTGTCTCTACTCTAAGTGACAGTGATGTGTTGTATTTTGTCTTACTCTAAGTGACAGTGATGTGTTGTATTTTGTTTTTACTCTAAGTGACAGTGATGTGTTGTACTTTGTCTCTACTCTAAGTGACAGTGATGTGTTGTACTTTGTCTCTTCTGTCAGTGACAGTAAAGTGTTGTATTTTGTCCCTACTCTCAGTGACAGTAAAATGTTGTACTTTGTCTCTACTCTAAGTGACAGTGATGTGTTGTATTTTGTCTCTACTCTCTGTGAGAGGTTTGTAAAGTGATGTGTTGTATTTTTTCTTTATTCTCAGTGAGAGGTATACAGAACAAAGTATCCCACTTTTGGTTCAAGCCCAACGTAGACGTACTGAAGGCATTGATCCCCTGGGTCATGGATTGTACACGAGCAAGGATTTGCCCTCAAAAACATATCGGTGCCCCTGGATGTATTGTACAGTTTTTCTGTTCTTTATGAAGCATTTGACAAGTCACAGTACACATCAGGGGCTCTGCAACACAGTCACAAACTCATGATATTGTATCTGACCAATCAGTAAAACAGTGCACATAGTCACCACTGGTGTTGGATGAATACAAGAATTTCGAATTGAAAATGGCAGGTTCATGGGTCTGATACCATACCAATTGTTTTGTGTACAAGAGGATGAAATTCATGGCCATGTGGTCTAAGGCACCATCACTTTCATTTCACTGCTAAGGTTGTAGGTTCAAATCCGGCTCGCGCCTAAACCTTTATGTGAGAAAGGTTACAAGTTATTTGTGGAAGGATGGTGGTTCTTCTTAGATTCATTCTGAGGTATTCCTCCATCAATAAAACTAGATATGCCATATATAGCATGAAATGTGTTGAAAATGCTGTTAAACCCCATTTCCAAAAAGAAGGAAATTGAATTTTACAATTGATTATTAAAACATAATGACAGGATCACATGTTTGATGCTCTACTACTTTTTTTTTACAAGACAATAAAATTCTGTATAGTTATTTGTAGGTTTAGATAAATATGACCTTTTGAACAAGTCACAAATATTTATACACTGTATTTACCCTACATATTAGGACGCCCTTATTTTTCATAACAAAAGTTGGGAGTATAACAATTTTTTAAAAAATCTGATAATATTCCATAAATTTTTCATTTTGTACTTCGTAATTATGATTTCTATATAAATTGCCATACCTATAAATTTAGGTTATATTTTTTTGTTATGAACATTGATAAAATATTAAGAAATATTCGCAATAATAAATTGGAAGTAATAAGATGTAAATCAATAAAATTGTAAAAGAGTAACGATAATCAACGAAACTTAAAAAGTAAATTAATTAAATAATGGTTATCATGTCTCTGGAAAGTGTTTTTGATATGTCCATGTTCCTTCCTCAGTGTCAGAAGGCGCTTAAAGTAGACAGCCATTGCACATGGACTTTATTCTGAACCCAGTGTGTGACCTCAGTCCACTATGCCCAGAGATATCAGCAGGGAAGAGTACCTTGATCCTTCGGATGTACACACGGTACCCATACCCAGGTCACAGATTGGAGGTATGCAGTGGTGGTCCTGCCTGTAGTGAATAATGGGTAAAAGTAGAGTTAATTAGGAAAGGAATATTGATAATTTATTCCGCCCCAGCCGTTTAAAGAAAATTGATGTGGCATTAAGTGTTAGTCCTGTCTGTCTGTTTGTCCGCCCATCAATTGATTTCCAATGAATCACTATTAAAAGGATAAAGTGCCAGATGAATTTCAGAGCCACATCATCAAACTGTTGTAAGTGAGGATGATTTCAGAACGTATAGAAGAAGAACTACCATCCTTCCACAAGTAACTGGCAAACCTTTACAAATAATGTTTTGTTTTACCAAGTTGGGTTCAAACCCAGGACCTCAGTGGTGAGAGGTTAGTAAACTTGAGACATTGCCATAGACCACAAGGCTACGGAGAACCTGAGATTTAAGATGCATAGCTCTGTTCAATTATTTTAGATAGTATAAACTTCAATTATTTAGATTGTGTAAATCAAAGGCTGTAAAGAACTGTTCCGATTGTACACCATGTTGAGTTTTTCCTTACATTGACTTCTTTTATTTTATTGAATTATTTTTAACAAATTATAAAAAAGAAACAAATTAAATAAACACATCTTTGAAATTAAATTTTGCTTTTTAAAAACTTTAAAAAGTTAAACAAGTTTACCAAACTATTTATGGCTTTATGCTGTGAGAGGGCTTTGAGGTCACGATTTTATTGCTCTTTCATGTGAAAACACTTTTTAAGTTCATACGAAAGTATGTTCAACAACAAACTTAAAATCATCAGAAAAAATGAAACTGAATTATGATAACACAGTGACTGATTGTTGTATTGACTTAAGGCAATTTATATTTTAAATCTGTGACCTGTTGAAAATAACATCTGAAACAATCTTCTGATGTTCAGGCTCATTTTGCCCTCTGACCTAGGGTTGAGAACAAAATGCTGCTTCCTATCTGGATATCTCTTCAAGGTTAATAGTATAAACTTGATTAGTTTACTTTGATTGTGAAACAAGTTATTACAACTTATATAAATCACGTTTGAAGTTTTTCTTTGGTAGAACCAGTATTAAGCATATGTGGAAAAAGTGTCTTGCTCAAGGACACTACACATAGCTGTGGGTGCGGATCGAACCAATGACCATCTGATCCTGGGTTCAATACTCTATTCCTGGACCATGCGCTTCACTAACGGTTTGCAATGAGTCTATGATTTTTATATTTTTTATGTAAATGTTTCCTATTAAATCTACTTTACTAGAGTTATCCAAATTAATATTATATACATGTCTACAACAAAAACATTAAGAAGTAATAATTCTATGAATTTAAATTAGTAAATAATTTTCTTTAACTTGTATCTAAGCAGTATAAACATGTGATAAAATAGCAATATATTTTTATCTGGTGACAAGAAAATATTATAATACACATTTATTGATAAACTCGTACATTTAAATTTATCCTCAGTATTTTGATACATAACAAAACATATAATAAATCATAAATACAGTCAAGTCCTAAATATTTGTAACAAACTCATTAATTCGTACACTGTACATTTGCACAAAGGTCAACTTTTACAGTACTTTACATGGCATGCTCACATGTACTCTAGTGGACAACTGTACTTTGTAAAATTGTTTTTCGAAAAGTTTCCATGTATTGACCTTTTAAAAACTTGGTGACAGTTTAATTGTAAATCTGTCAGCACCACTGATCAAACAGTACAAGGCAGTACAGGGAATTCCATGTTACATGCTGGATGAGGATAAACTATTGTGAATTCAGGTACAATTGGGTCAGATACAAAGATTTGTAATCACTTGAAACATACACATTTACATGGTTACAATATGTACCTGATAATGAACAAAAAAACACACATGTATATCAATCAGTAAAAAGTACATTGGCAACTCCGCCACAATATTATTTCTGTTCTAGAGAGGTATCAGCCAGCTGTAGGCTAGCTTTAACATGTTATTAGTTAATTACTGCAGGGAAGAGAAAATGTGTGTGCTAAATTTTTCTGGCATTTTTCAGTGACATAAAATCAGAACTTGCAATTAAGGATTTCTGTAGTATTCATATTGGAATTTATAGAAAAAAACTTACACAATAACAATAGTAATCAACACTTTGTTGATCTAATGTTTTGATGCGATTAAAAATATGTGAAAATGAGCATTATGGTGGTGCCTAGGAACAATGTCAACTCTGCACTTCGAAAACAAAATAGAAGAAAAGGTCACTCAACATTGATTAACACCATTACAGTGTATTACTTAAACGAGGACAACATCCAAAGTTTGTTGTTGTTTTGGTTATGGTCACTTTCAAAAGTCTTCATTTTTTCAAAAAAACATAATACTTTTTATACACATGACATGACTGTGCTGTGATGAAATATCAATATTATTTATGCAACATCATAAATATTAATTTAGGAAATGTCATAAATAGGACAATTTTTTATTAACAAAAGACAAATTATAATATTCAATTGAATATGGTGATATTCAGTGTACCAGTATGTTTGGTTGATGCTTAAAAATGGATAATACAAGAAGTTATGTAAAAGTTTGGTGAGTTGTGCATGATTTTTAGTTTGCTTCTTATTCTATAGTCATGTGAGCTACAGTGTACTAGTTTGTTTACAGACAGTGGACACAGGGTTGAATTGGAACAGATTATTTATTCAATATTTAAACAATAATTCCAAAAGGGTGTTATGGAGATGTGGTTGGGGAAGAGAAATTGAGAGGGAGGTATTGTGTCGGTAAAAAAAGTTGAAATGGAGCGGGTATTGAATTTAATACTAGTTGAATATTAGTATGAAATAAATAGCTCCACCAATTGCAGCAATATAGCCTGGGCACTCAATGTTATTTTCTGGATTATGGGGTAAGAGCACATGCTCCTGATCTATTCAGTCTAAGTGTAACCTATAAAATTATCTAAAGTATAAACAAATTTGTAAACTGGTAGTGCACATTATATATTACCTGGACACACAACATTTGCATTAAGCTGAAGTATGTTTGGTTGCAAAAATATTTAGCCAGGACAAGAATGGGATATACTGACTGGAGAACAGATGGACAGATGTTGTGTAATCCCCTCCTCATACCCAGCTGGTCCAAGTTTAACCGCACCATTTTACCAATAAGAAAAAAATATTTATGTCTTTTTTACATATGGCACTACTTCAATAGAGGTTGATATGTGAACAAAGTTTTGTGAAGTGACCTTGAAAGGATTTGGAGTTGTACTTCTGAAACAGTCAATTTTGTAATTTTGGATATTTGTTACCATGGTTCCAGAAAAGTATTAGAAATGGAAACTCCACAATAACAAAGGCACTATAATTAGACCACTATGGTTGACATGTATATAAAGTTTTGTGAAGTTACTTCAAACATTTTTTTATCTGTGACACACATATTGTGCCCCCCCACTCCCCCCCCCCCCTCCCCCATGATTGAGATGTGATATTTATTAGTAAAAGACCATTCATAATTAAACCTTCCTCCAATTACAATATTGACAGTATAAGCAAACTGTACATGTACCAGAGTGTATTTCATTAACATATTCTGAATAAATTAATTAACATATTTGCATTCTTATTGTCTAATATAAAATTTGTATTAAACATTTTTTTGTCAACTGTCTTTTCTTGAAGTAATCTGCAGTGACTACTTCCAAATACTACAGTGCAGATTGATCAACTCCTACTTATATAACGACATGTTCTTGGAATAATAATATACTTTAACAGTGTTTTCTCCAGAGCGCGTGCTTGCATTTTTGACACAATTAAATCTCATTTGACGCAATCAAGTTTGTTCAGTGCGTCCACCATATGACCCAACCTTAAAAACTTTACAGAAATTCAAATTACGTATATTTGTTTCGGCAAGCTGGCTTCAGAGTTACTTTTGCAATGCTAGCTGTTTTGACAGATCACGTGGTCTGATTCAAGAAAATCCCAGTTCTAATAAGTTACATAAACACTTTAGTGGTTATTTATGCTATGTTGATTTAATCGCATAGACGATTATGATCACATAAATAATTTTCCATGAAGCAATAGTGAAGACAACATTTGTGAAAACAAACGTATGCTGCGACAATAGCACTGACATATACCTAGTTTTAGGTTGTTTGTATATAAAGATGAAATGTGGAAAGCGTGAAACTTTTCAAAAAGTTATTTAAAATGTACAGACAATACTTTATCTGAAGTTTTTTTTATTTGGTTTTCTATAAGGTATCAAGACATTTTAATACCAGTTTAAAAATTGGCCGGTCCAAGTTTTACGGCAGTATTCCCCACGCCGTTTACGTTTCTTTAACAGATAATTAAAAGGTAATTGAAAAAAGAAATTAACTTTTAGAAAATTATATTCATTTTGAAAAATGATTACTTAATTTTAAGATTTAATTAATTTTTGTTAAGTTACCATTAAAATGTTTTTTATAATATTTTTTTAAGGTAACATTACTCTGACATGAGTCTAGTCTAGCAAAGTTTTGTTTTCCAAAGAGTATAATGGTAAACATGTGGCTCAGCCGAAATATAAAATATTGAAAGAATTTTAGTGATTTCATTAAAAATAGTTAGGGCCAAGGTGACTGAGCTGTGACCATGACATTTGAAAAGTTCATATCCAAAGGGCCATAATCATAAAAACAACTAAGTTTCTAGTTGTTGAAACTTGTTGACAGAATTGAAACATTCTTTGAAGTTAAATTGTTTTGAAGGTGTTAACTTAAGTTGCAGTTTTGATGGAGAAATTTGTGTGAAACAGGAAGTAAAACTGTTTTAGTAAAATCGAACTCCATTTATTCATGTTGATTAAGTTCAAAACTAGTCAACTGATGACCCCCAGATTTTTAGTCATCGGGTCATCAATGACCCCCTAAAAATTAAAGCTAGAGAAAACACTGCTTTAAAAGTAATACTTTATAGTGAATAAAAGCTCTACCTTTATATTAATAACCAGCCAAGTTAGAATTCTAAAATTGGATAGACACCCCTAAAATTAACCGAATTCAGTGCCGAAAATGTGTACAGTTTTTTAAATAAAGAAAGGAGAGAGAAAACCCTATCTATACATGTATAACCATGGTTTACACGTAAAGTGTATGTGGCCCTAATTTGTTGACTGGCCTTATTTAGTTGATTCAACTCACAGTGATATATCTGGCCAATAGTTGAACAACTCTGTAAAAAATCATGGAACAAAGAAAAGCAATTCTATTGTTTAGATTGATTTTACATTTTAGGGATCCCTGGGTGATGTCCTAACTTGACCTCATGCCCAGGTTAGATAAAAATAAATTTCCTGCTCAAAATAACAACAGTTTTTATGATTTATCAAATGAATCATGTAACTTCAATTTTATTCAGATCTGATCTGTCATATCATTTACTTATTATTAAATTTGGTCCATCTGAAAAAGATTCAGAATGGCGACGTCATCAAGAAGTTGGTGCAATACTTATTTTTAGATTCAGAATTAGGTTGCGATTTCAACACTTTGCTTAGAATATAAAATTGGTCATGTTTTGGTGTACATTGTATTTAAAATCCAAAATCATTCATATATCAGTTATAAATGATAATTAGATGCTACATACTATTGTTCAGACGTTTGCTGTATTTCTTCCTTATAACCTACCACAGTGGTGGTCTAGGGGTAGAGCATTCGCCATGCATGCAGTGTTCAATCCCTGGTCGGGTCATACCAAAGACTTAAAATGGTACTAGAAGCTTCCATGCTTAGGGCTTAGCATTTAGAGGATAGGTCTAGGTCTGGTCAGCCTAGTGTCAGTATAATATGACTTGGTAGGGTAGCATACCATGTGTCTGCGGCTTGATACTCAAGCATGGCAGCACTCAGAATATTGTCTCAAGCAGACAATTCGCAACATATATGAAATTTTTTTAAAAAAACACCATACAGCTGCAACTCCTTGTGTACTACCTTTAATAAGTATTTTATTTAGAAATTTAAATAATGACCATGAGTTTATTATCTCAGAGTTCAAGTTGAAAAAAACATAGGAATTGAATCTACCAGTATACAAAGGATAGGATATGGTTCCCAGATTTCCACGTACCTTTATCCTCTCTCTGGTGTGACTATAGATATATGTCCTATTCCATATGTTAATAAGATGTAAAGCAACAGTGCAATTTAAAATTATGCTTTTTGTAAATGTGCTATCAACAGCTTGTACTACTGAGATGACATATTTCTATATGATAAAGAGGTTATACCCATGAGACTTGCACTGGATGGACCTCAGTATAATAACAGATATATCAGTGCACTGTATAACACAAAATTAATTAAAACCTGTATTCTCTATTTAGAAAAAAAGTTTTTTTTGTAATTGATAGATTCCATGTACATGTATACATCTTATCAAATGGATAGACACATATGCAATAAAATCAGCTAGTAAAGAGAAATTTTCAAGACAGATGGCTGTTTGGTTTATGCTAAACTAAGGAATATATGGGAAACTCCTTAAAACTTGTGGTTTAATTCTTAAGCAAGGTGCATTTTTATTAAAATAATAAATAATAATGGGAAAATGAAAGTTCAATTCCAAAGAAGGGGTTTCTTAATAAATGTACATTTTCACTAAAAAATGAACAGATACAATTTCAATGAAACAATAAATATGGGGAAATAAAAATGTGGCTCCTTTAAAAATGGGTAGTTCCATAAAGGTACATTTCCACTAAAACAACCCGTATGGAAAAATCAAAGTGTGACTCCTCAAAACAGGTATAATAAAGAAGACCAGTTTGGCTGTACATGGTATAGTGTAATAAGCTACACATTACAAATGTAAATAATACTACAATGTTACTGTTGAAATGTTTATGACCGAAAACATTTCTATTGACACACTGATGAAATACCAAACACTTTGACCTTTATGCTTTAGGAGAGGGATAAAACACTGGAAAGTTGAAATGCCTTGTTTACAGTATATAATGTAGCACATTGTTTTCTGATATTAAAAGGTTCTTGTCACCCACCTCTACTCACCGGCAAATATCTTTCATACTTTTAATTCTTTTTTTAATTTTTTTTAACTTGCATTTCTTATGTTCCACCATCATCCTCAATTTCCCCCTCCCCTACTCTGTAAAAACTTCCACCATGATTATCTGCTCATACACTTACTGTTTACCCTTCAACTCTTTATTTCAACTTATTTTTCTTTTTTACACTACAATTATTTTTTGCCTCCACTCCCCTCCACCCCCTTGTACATTATTTCAGTTAAATAACAGCAGCCTGTGTACCTTACCTGGATTTGCTAGAAAGATAATCAGCACTAGACTAATTTTATCTCTGGAAGTTGCTTATTACTTCCTCACTAATTCAGAGGTGGGAGACTTATGGATATAGTACAAAGTTTATGACTAATCCATAATTGAACATTCTGGTTTGGCGAGAATTGTAACTCATGACACCTGGAGACTCATTATCCAACTGCACCAGTCAGATGTATGTTGCCCTAATATTTCTACTTGGACAGTGGCCCATTCTACACCAATATTATGTGACATTTAAAAAGTCTAAGTGACATTTTGAAAATTCTATGTGTCAATATACTTAAACATGAAAATGCAATAAACATAAACCTACTCAAAAATAGTAATTATATATTATTATGTCACTTTGAACCAGAATTTGGCAGTTAAAAAAAAAAATCTCTGCCACACCCATGGATTTCGAACACAAAATCACTGCTTGCATAAAATCTTATATGAACTTAGCTAATACAGATATGCAGTAAGACGCTTGCATTTACCATATTTCATCATGTTCATAATGAAAATGTATGGTACATAAAAATTACCGGGACGCAAGGACATTTATGTAACATTTTGAGATTTTATAGGACTATGGCCCATGGGTTGACCGGTCACTGCTTAAATGCATCTGCTCTTTTGATGATAATAAAATTAGTTGATTTGCTAGACAATGCTTGAGATATGAAAAAAACGCACAAAGTTTTTGCATGAATGGAAGAGAAAATGATAAAGAAGAAACAGATTCAAACCATTCGGATCACCTTCTGGAAATTTTATCCTCCTTATTGGATTGATTCTAATTTGGTATGACTGGACAATGGTACTGATTTCAAACTGAATCATATTTCACAAATGAAAAAGAAAATGGAAATCTAACTGTCACATGTCAAGTAAGAACGTTATGTTTTGAGTTGAAAAGTCGAGTGTCGAGTTTAGAGAAGTCGAGTATCGAGTAAGAATAGTGAGGGTCAATTATAAATTTCGAGTGTCAAGCAATAAAATAGAAACTGTTGTTCTATTTCCAGTTTTAAATTTCTTATGTGTTTAAGATGGTTTTTTTTATCTGAGGCATTTTTATATCAATAGATTATAAGACAATAGGTAACGTACTCATTAAGAAAGGTCAAATATTTAAAAAAAAAAGATAAATACATGTATTTAAAATAGGGTGTTTTATTACATTTTTATTTCAAATGCAGCAGTTAAAAATTCAAATGACCTGCATGAATGTTAACTGTTTTATATGAAAATATTGACATGAGCTGTTGGCACTGATAACCTGAATTAGTGTTGTAACCCATGGAGATAAGTGAGACAGAGACATATTTTATTTAATATAACCGCCAAACAACTCTGCTGTTGATATAACCCTTATAATTAGGAGTGATAATTGTGTTTGGATCTGTTACATGCTAAAGGTTTATGGAGACCATTTGTTTTGTTTGTTTCCATTGCAGATACGTATACAAGTTAAAACTTTTCTGAATGCTTTTGAAAAAAATTGCAATTATAATCTCATTTGCAGACCAACTTGTTCTTTTAAAATTAAGCAAGTACATATTGACACATTGATGTTGAACACACTATTTCAATTGTTATTAAAATATTTATTACAGTTTTTGTGTCAGAGTGAACTTGCCATACATATAACTGCCATGCCATACTCTATTCCCATACTTAACCAGCCATTTAGACTGCTGTACTAAATCGGCCATTCTAAACCAGCAACAACTACCATACTAAACCTGCCATACTGACTGCCATAATGATCACTACAAAACCCGCCATGATGAGGCCTGCCATACTTAACTTGTCATACAGACTGTCATACGAAACCCACCATACTAAACCAGCCTTGTTGACTGCTATAAACATCGCTATAAGGACTGCCATAATAAACTAGGCATACTGACTTCCATTCTAAACCCGCCATACAGACTGTCATATTATACCAAGTGTATGAACTTCCATACTAAATCTGCAGAACATACTATAATTCTAAACTCATAATACAAACTGTCATACTAAATCCACCATACCAATTGCCATACTTAGCCTGCCAGTGACTGCCACAATGACCACCATACACACTACCATTCTAAACCCACAATACAGACTCATACTAGACCCCACATACATACTGTCATACTAAATCCGTCATACCAATTGCCATACTTAACCCCCCATTGACTGCATAATGACCACCAAACATACTGCCATTCTAAACCCGCAATACAGACTGTCATACTAAATCCACCAAACCTATTGCCATACTTAACCCGCCAGTGACTGCCATCATATAATGACCGCCATACATACTGCCATTCTAAACCCCTAATACAGACTATCATACTAAATCCGTCATACCAATTGCCATACTAAACCCACCAGTGAATGCCAAAATGACCGCCATACATACTGCCATTCTATACCCCACATACAGACTGTCATACTAAATCCGTCATACTAATTGCCATACTAAACCCGCCAGTGACTGCCATAATGACCGCCATACATAATGCCATTCTAAACCCCACATACAGATTGTCATACTAAATCCGTCATACCAATTGCCATACTTTACCCGCCAGTGACTGCTAATATGACCGCCATACATACTGCCATTCTTAACCCCACATACAGACTGTCATACTAAATCCACCATACCAATTGCCAAATCCATCATACCAATTGCCATACTTAACCCACCAGTGACAGCCACAATGACCTCCATACATTATGCCATTCTAAACCCCACATACAGACTGTCATACTAAATCCGTCATACCAATTGCCATACTTAACCCTCCATTTACTGCCATAATGACCGCCATACATACTGCCATTCTAAACCCCACATACAGACTGTCATACTAAATCCGCCATTCCAATTGCCATACTTAACCCGCTAGTGACTGCCATAATGACTGACATACATACTGCCATTCTAAACTCCACATACAGACTGCCTTACTAAATCCTAATACCAATTGCCATACTAAACCCACCAGTGACTGCCACAATGGCCGCCATACATACTGCCATTCTAAACCCCACATACAGACTGTCATACTAAATCCACCATACCAATTGCCATAATTAACCCGCCAGTGACTACCATAATGACCGCCATACATACTGCCATTCTTAACCCGCAATACAGACTGACATACTAAATCCGCTATATCAATTGCCATACCAAACCCACCAGTGACTGCCACAATGACCGCCATACATTCTACCATTCTTAACCCCACATACAGACTCGTACTAAACCCCACATACAGACTGTCATACTAAATCCATCATACCAATTGCCATACTTAACCTGTCAGTGACTGCAATAATGACCGCCATACATACTGCCATTCTTAACCCGCAATACAGACTGACATACTAAATCTGTCATACCAATTGCCATACCAAACCCACCAGTGACTGCCACAATGACAGCCATACATACTACCATTCTTGACCCCACATACAGACTCATACTAAACCCCACATACAGACTGTCATACTAAATCCGTCATACCAATTGCCATACTAATTTGCCAGTGACTGCCATAATGACCGCCATACATACTGCCATTCTAAACCCAACATACAGACTGTCATACTAAATCCGTCATACCAATTGCCATACTTAACCCACTAGTGACTGCCATAATGACCACCATACATACTGCCATTCCAATTGTCATACTAAACTCGCCAGTGACTGCCATAATGACTGCCATACATGCTACCATTCTAAACCCCCAATACAGACTGTCATACTTAATCCACCATACCAATTGCCATACTTAACCTGCCAGTGACTGCCACAATGACCACCATACATACTGCCATTCTAACCCACAATACAGACTCATACTAGACCCCACATACAGACTGTCATACTAAATCCGTCATACCAGTTGACTGCATAATGACCACCATACATATTGCCATTCTAAACTTGCAATACAGACTGTCACACTAAATCCACCATACCAGTTGCCATACTAAACCCGCCAGTGACTGCCATCATATAATGACCACCATACATACTGCCATTCTAAACCCCTAATACAGACTGCCATAATAAATCTGTCATACCAATTGCCATACTAAACCCGCCAGTGACTGCCATAATGACCGCCATACATACTGCCATTTAAACCCCACATACAGACTGTCATACTAAATCCACCATACCACTTCCCATACTTAACCCGCCAGTGACTGCCATAATGACCGCCATACATACAGCCATTCTAAACCCGCAATACAGACTGAAATACTTAATCCACCATACCAACCGCCATACCAAACCCACCAGTGACTGCCACAATGACCACCATTCTAAACCCCACATACAGACTGTCATACTAAATCCGTAATATCAATTGCCATACTTAACCCACCAGTGACTGCCATAATGACCGCCATACATACTGTCATTCTAAACCCACAATACAGACTCATACTAAATCCGCCATATCAGTTGCCATACTAAACCCGCCAGTGCCTGCCATAATGACTGCCATACATACTGCCACTCTAAACCCCACATACAGACTCATACTAAATCCATCATACCAATCGCCATACTAAACCCACCAGTGACTGCCACAATGACCACGATACATACTGCCATTCCAATTACCATACTTAACCCACCAGTGACTGCCACAATGACTGCCATACATACTGCCATTCTAAACCCACAATACAGGCTCATACTAAACCCAACATACAGACTGTCATACTAAATCCATCATACCAATTGCCATACTTAACCCGCCAGTGACTGCCATAATGACTGCCATACATACTGCCATTCTTAACCCCACATACAGACTGTCACACTAAATCCACCATACCAATTGCCATACTAAACCCGCCAGTGACCGCCACAATAAACGCATACATACTGCCATTCTTAACCCCACATACTGACTGTCATACTAAATCCGCCATACCATTTGCCATACTTTACCTGCCAGTGACTGCCACAATGACCGCCATACTTACTGCCATTCTAAACCCACAATACAGACTTGTAATAAGCCCCACATACAGACTGTCAAACTAAATCCACCATACCAATTGCCATACTAAACCGGCCAGTGACTGCCATAATGACCGCCATACATATTGCCATTCTAAGCCCGCAATACAGACTGTCAAACTAAATCCACCATACCAATTGCCATACTTAACCGGCCAGTGACTGCCATAATGACCGCCATACATACTGCCATTCTAAGCCCGCAATACAGACTGTCATACTTAATCCACCATACCAATTGCCATACTAAACCCGCCAGTGCCTGCCATAATGACCACCATACATACTGCCATTCTAAACCCCACATACAGACTGTCATACTAAACCCACCATACATGTCTCACTACAACAGTTATGCCCTTTTTTTCCCACGGTAGCAAGATTCTTACTCTTAAAAAATAGGCCTATGTACTTTGGTTATGAAATATTTTTAAAATGGTTCATAGTGGCTGTGATTTCTTGCTGCAGATGAGTAGAGCAAAAGTTGGCATAGCATATACTGTAATAAGACACCACTGGTGTTAAAAATGTGACTTTTATAGGATTTCAACATATGCATGTATTTATGAGCATTTGAGGTCTTCTTTTTTCAAAAAACCGAGGGTGTCACTGCACCCTCTTTAAAAAAAAAACAACGTGGACAACCTACCAGTTATTGTGCATTTTTATGTATGTATACATTCCTGCTATGAAAAAAAAGTACTTTAAAAAAAAATATTCTATGTGGAATTCTTTTTTTACCAGTGAAATTCTAGACCTTATTTTATATAGAACAAAGAACAAAATTCAACTGTGCAGTGAGACCTTAATACTGCCATTCTAAACCCACATTACAGACTGTCATACTAAACCGCCATACTAAACCCCATTTTCAGACTGTCATACTTAACCTGACAGACAGACTGCCATACTAAACCCAACATACAGACTGTAATACTGAACCTACCATACAGACTGTCATACTAAACCTACCATATTAAACCCCACATACAGACTGTCATACTAAACCTGCCATACAGACTGCCATTCTAAACCTGCATTACAGACTGTCATACTAAACCGCCATACTAAACCCCATTTTCAGACTGTCATACTTAACCTGACAGACAGACTGCCATACTAAACCCCACATATAGACTGTCATACTGAACCTACCATACAGACTGCCATACAAAAACTGCCATACTAAACCCCACATACAGACTGTCATACTTAATTCGCCATACAGACTGCCATACTAAACCTATCATACTAAACCCCACATACAGACTGTCATACAAACTGCCGTACTAAACTCGCAATACAGACTGTCATACCAAACCTGCCATACAGACTGCCACACTAAACCCCACACACAGACTGTTATACTTAACCCGCCATACTACAACAGTTTTTGGATATGCGCCTTATTTAAAGTCATGTGCTCATTATCAGATACAAAATTGACAGTAAGGCTTACTTCTGGTGTATGCTTATCATATTAAAGTCATACTGCCTGCCATACTGACTAGTAACTACCATACTAAACCCAACATATCATCTTTATATAACTATAATATGTGGACTAAGTTATTAAACGAGGCTGGCCAGTTGTCATTAGTTGAGTTTTCTGACCTTGATTAGGAATATTGCTATGTTTCCTCTTGCTTCTCAAATAAAAGTTATTTTTATGATTTGATTTCAATCAAGCTTTGTTATGTAAGTGAGATCTTTGATAACACTGCCAATCAAACGGTCACTGACTGAACTATCTGCACCAAAATTGTAAATTAGTCCATCACCTGATTCCGTTTGTCTTTTTTTTTTCAAATTTCAATGGACTATAAGACCTTAAAAAAACTTATTGATGAGAAAAAAGAAAGTGAATCTGTTTTCCTATAGCATTTCCATGTAAAGTCTCGTTCAGTGTCGTTGCTGTTTCAACAAATATAAAATCCCTACTCATACAGATTATTTAAATCCAAACAATTAAGAACAGCATTTAACAACTTGTAAAGTTTTTAGTTCCACTAAAGGCATCTCTATTCATGAAATATTGGAATTGTTTACATTTGTAACTGTATCCATTAGTGTGAAATCAGACCCTCATCCATGGCATTATGTGGTTATTTAAAAAAAAAAAAATCTCTGTGATGATTGATATACAACATTGTGTCTCATTATCATTCATCTCTAACTGCTGATTCAAGTGGGGAAGTTATCAGTTACTTTCGGAGATTGGGTGTGCTCGAGTACTGGTTAACCTTTCAGGACACTGTGGTTAGGTTAGCTAATCGTCTGTTAGCCCTCAATGGCATAAAAATGATGCTAAATATTCAATCAATCAATCAATACTCAAAACTCAATTTTCTTATTCTACACTCAATTTTCTATTAACTCAACACTCAACTTTCTTACTCTATACTCAATTTTTGATTGACCCCCTTGATTGATACAAATTTTAATCTCTTTTTTTGAGACCTCTCTAGATCCCTTAAGACATAATTAACCCTGTCATTTTTACAAGAATGAATCTCCTTGACATGCTAATGTGAAATATCTGTGAAAATTTAAGCAAAACAAGTTCAACTTTAAAAACATCTTATTAATCTTTATGAGTATCACATGTTAATACTAAAATCCCTATGGGCAGGGTCCTTTTTTAACCACAGGATCTCCATTTGCGCCATTCTGATAGTAAAACTATATTTGGTGACACTTTTGATAAATTATTTTCTGCATTTTACATGTAAAGTCTGGTACATACATGAACAACACAGGATCATGTCTGTGTACAGTGATGACAGCTGTCAATTGACATTTTTCAATACTACAGTAAAAACAACACTGAAGGTCAAGTGTAAAATATGCCAGTGAAGCTAAAAAAAAAACGTAACTGTAAAATGTGTGTGTTTACATGGCCCACCGTCATACCCTTGACGGCCTAAATGAAATGTACATGGAATGCCATTATACACAAGCGATTACAGTAACTTTTATTTAGGACTTGACTGTAATGTATTGTATGATATATATGTTCTGATAACTGACATGTGAATATAAGTTGTATATATAATGAAGAAATCCATGTTTTGTAACAAGTGTTACCAGATCACTTTCCCCATATTCCCCCAACTTGCTTTACCCAAATGGGAAGCGGGTGTGTGTGTGTAGAGTATTGACACTCACACCATAGGCCACAGGTTTGATCCGCCGAATCTCAGCCCAATGGTCTGTTATCAACAAAACCTAGTACTGGTTTTATCCAGGAAACCAATTGAAAAATATTTTTGGCTTCATTCTGAATTGGAACTAAAACAAAATAAATCAACTGGAATTCATGAGAACATAATTATGCTCTACGGTTTAATTGAATGCATCTCTGTAAACTGTTTAAGCTATTTTTACTAGAGTACAATACATAGCTGACCTTGTCACACCCATGCAACAACACAATGCAATTTTGCTCAGATCTGTTTTGATGATATAGTGATACATTAACGATACAGTCTTTAGTTTATACTAATTTATTTTGGCTCCCAATGTGAATAAAGCACAAAGCTTGCGTGAGTTGCTTGTGAGTCCGCTCATAAGTTAGAACCAAAACTGAGTGTTGTTTTTGAAAGGTAATGGGTTGAGATTGGGATCAAACTCGCAACCTCTGGCGAGAGCAACCAACACACTACCCTTTACATTACTGCCCCAATTTTTACACACAGTCTTTAATGGTAGAATGCTAATCCACCATGTGTCTCAAACTCCTGTGCAGGTCCTGCCACTGAATCAGTTCTTCGCCATGTTCATAAGTAGTGACCTACAGAGAAGTGTACTTGCAGACCTTGGATTGTTCACTGAGGCCCTCCAAGTGTTACAGAGACTATTACATGGTGAGTGTATACTAGTAGAGAGTATTCACAGCCGAAATGGCAAATAAAGGACAAAATACAGAAACGATATTTGGTGCATGACTTATATCACATATGTGTAACAACATACTAAAAGTATAGAAAAGTATCATGATACGAAATACCAATTTCTGGGGTAAAAAGTTGAAAAACATAAACGAAACCATGATTTTCAGGAATCCGCCCGTAACATCAACACTGTTCATCTGAAGAAGTGAAAATATCCAAGTGTGAACTAATTGTCACAACAGATGATTCATGGGAACAATTTCTGGAATAATAAATATAACAAGAGGGCCAAGATGACCCTATATCACTCACCTGAGTGAGATTTAAATTGAAGTTTTCACTATATAGCCATATAGGAGGAAACCAAACCCACCCCATTTTGGCCATGTATTTTAACGAATCATAACGAATCTTAGAAGAGGGTCACATCTGTTATGAACAGCTATTTGAAGTTATGAGGTGACCTATATAAAAACATAAAGACAATTCCTATCGCCATGTAAATGATTAATACCCCTGGTGAATACCCCGGTCAGTCCTCAGTAGTATCTTATGATGATGATGCCTATGATCAATCTCAACCCAAGTGACAATATGCATATTGAACTGAGCAAGACTGTTGTCAGATTAGGGTAATTTCACACAGAAATGAGCTTTCTAGGTGCTACTGGACATATACTGAATAACTCTTGACACCAGGAAATGCTAATAACAGTTCATGCCGAAAAATCAGTATATCTTATGATTACTTATGCTTACGAGAAAGAATGAAGCTAGAACATTAAGGGACCATGGACTTTCCATACGGCTTTCCAGCACCTCACTGCTTCTGTGCCGTGTCTCATATTGACCTGATCAGCGAGAAACTGAGTGGTGAATCAGATGGTAAAGAAAGTGAAGCATGTCTTGGAGAAGGACAATGCCCAGTGAAAGCCATAGAGCAAGGAGAAAGTGACTGTCAAACACAAGTTGCATATAGCTCATCACAAAGGCGGCGTGCGACAGTCACAGTATAATTGTAATCTGATGAAACAATCAATTATGCAGTTTCTGAAAATACTAGATAGTGGCCATGAATGGGATTTCACATCAGAATGATGCTGACTTGGATTTTAATCTCAAACTGTTTGACACTATCGACAAGAGATATTAGTATAATAGCGCCATGCACAGATCATGAAATAATGAATACATATTGTGATAAAATACCTGCAATATATTGAACTGAGGTCGTTCATGCTGGCGGAGCAAATGGGCAACTACATCTTAAAACATTTAGGACAATGTTATCTTACTTTACAGTGTCTGGACATAGCTTGCATGCCAAGACAGTATATTTGCACTAAGTGAAAATGACTGCCTTGCAGAAAACAATCCTCAAGCTCCATGAATATTTTATGAAAGGGTTTCATGTTGTTAGAAGAAGTGATCGGTACTGGGCTGGGCTATCCACAAATTTGATACTTAAGCAAATGTTAATGATAAGTTTGAAGAGTGCATGGGAATTGTTGACAAGAGGAAAATGAGGTACAAAGAGATGTATGGGTACTGTCAAGATCAGCGACTTCAACCATGAATGAAGTCTTGGTGAAATTTTCTGGGAAAATGTATACTTCAAGTGATCAACAAAAATATACACATACATCAATGCGCAATCAGAAAAGAAATTACACAGAAGTGGTTACTGAGTATCTGTATGAATGAAATACATTCAAAACTGAGAGTGATCTAAAAGTATAACAAGTGAAGTCAAATGACAGTAATGCTGATCAAGCCAACCAAATTGGTCAGCCAAATAATTCACACCAAGAAGAAAGTTTCTGTTGTACAAAAAGGCATTCAGAGTTGACGGACATGCGACAAAGATCGATATACAGCATTTGTTCTAGTTATAAAGTGGATCCAACAGAACAAAGACAAAACTGATCTACCATTAATGTATGAGTTATACACACATCCACCAGCATTGTTTGAAACTTCAAGACAAAAGCAAGAAGCAGACAAACCCACACTAACAAATGCCATGAAATCTAACGGTGGCCCTTGTTCCAATATACACGATTCAGATGACCTATTAGTACTCCTATGTTACTAACTATGCATCGCAACAATCTTTGTCAGTGTATTTTCAACCTCTAACTTTTAATTAGGAAGGAGTGTCATGGGACATTCAATGACTGCAGCATCATCTTGGACATGATGTGTGTAGGAACATTGTATTCCTGTATGCTATTCTTGGATACGATACCATTTTTAAATAGTATAAAGGGGTTTACTGAAAGCATTTGAAAAGAATGAAATGTTTCGCCTGGCTGCTTCTGTGTTTCTTAGGCAACCAATTGAGGTTTTCAAACGAGAATATAATAAAATATGGAGAACAAGCTCTCGTGTACCTTTGTTAAAGTGACGACCACAGTTTACAAATTAGTTTACAAATTAGCTTGCAGAACAGGTAGCGAAAAATACAATTTTACTAATTGATCCTAAACAACTGCTTCCAACCTACAACCTCTGATGCAGCACAGATCGCCTGTGTACCTGCACGTACAGGACTGCAACTGTACTAAGTCCAATGGACTGGGTATGGGAACTAGACTATTCCCAGTGACAGCTACAGAAGATCTAGCTCCAGCGCATATTTTAAAGGTGGTGTGATACACATGCTACAGTGATTGTAAAAGGAATATATGCACCTCCTAAAGAGCCTTGAATGTAGTTATGCGAAGGAGTCAGCTGTGAAATTCAATCCATCTCAGTTATGCAATTGAATAATAGTAGTAATAGAAACACATACAAAATGAAATTTAGTTACAATGCAAGTAAAATATATTTGCATTCAACTTATTATCTTACAGAAGGATATTTTGGCAGCCATCTTGGCTTTTTGAAGCCATGGTGGGTTTGTAAGAATACCAATGAGAGTTTAAGTGTAAAATATATTATGTATCTATCTGCTCAAGTGTTATAATATTCTCATATTGTTAAATTCTTACAAAAAATGGAATAAATGGCGACTTTGTGGTGGCCATCTTAGATTTAAACCGCCATATTAGATTTGTTTTTAAAACACCATTGAGAGTTTCAATATGTAATATATGTAGCTGCTAAAGTACTGACCAAGCGTCATGTTAATCTCTTCATGATTTTTACATTCTTTTAAAGAATATGGAATAAATGATTTTGTGATGGCCATCTTGGATATTGGTCGCCATTCTGGATTATCTTAAATGTATCATTAGCCTATATCTTGCATAATATACCTATCTACTATCAGGTCAAGTTTTTTACTTCTTCAGATGGTTAGGATTGATATTATGGCCCATATCCAGAATTTCACAGTTTCATTAATATATTTTTAACTTTTTACCCCCAAAATAGATATTTTGCATCATGATATTTTTCTATACATTTAGTATGCTGTTAGACAAATATAATATAGTACATACACCAAAATTCATTTCTGTGGGAATTTTGTCCCCAATTTTCATAAATATCCTCTACTATACCATACACGGGATTCATATACAATAAAGAATGTTGGTTGTTAAAATGTGTAACAATGTGTTACAAATGTAAACATATTGAACTCAATGTTACAGTTGGAATCTCAAATCTTCTAATTAATTTTTGAATTGGTAATGTCCTACAGTGACTTAGAAGATTTTCCACTTCACATGTGAGACATTGTGTGTTTTATTCATTTTCTCTCCATGGGTGAGAGATTTCTGTTAATTTGCCATCATTTTTAGAAGAGAATTTTCTTAGGACTATGAAATTCTGTCTGATGTCTAAATTACAATCTGACATGGAAGTGTTGCGCCATGTGTCTACTAGATGAAACTTTGTTACGGCAAGACTGCAGCGTGGTCTAGTGGTAGAGTGTCCGCCTCGCATGTGGAAGGTCGTGGGTTCAATCCCCGGCCGGGTCATACCAAAGACTTTAAAAATGGTACTAGAAGCTTCCTCACTTGACGCTCAGCATTTAGAGGAGAGTTCTAGGTCTGGTCGGCCCGGTGTCAGTATAATGTGACTGTGTGGGGTATCATACCATGTGTCTGCGGCATGATTCACCAGTGTGACAGCGGTTAGAATACTGTCTCAAGTAGACACCGTCGCGATATGACTGAAAAAATGTTGAAAGCGACACTAAAAAACTGTACAACAACAACATTGTTGAGGCAGGTCTGTGAAGATGAGTATGAAGCTGAAAAGTTGTTGTATAAAGTACTGAAGGGAACTGATGACACTTGCAACATGGATAATGTGTGGAAGTGCATAGTGAAAGGTTCATAACTCTCTCTTGAATAATGACATACACTGTAATTATCTCCCTTTTTCTACTTTATTTTTTTTTCATTATTTTTGCTTGTCAGGAGCATCTTCAAAGATATGGGAGGTAATAAAAAGTGACTTGGATAGAGGGCAGTATGTGGAAATAGTGTAGAGAGTATTGATTGAAAATTTAGCATAATTTGTATGCCATCAAGGGCTAACGGACGATCAGTTAACCCAACAACTGTTTCCTGGGATCCTAAAAATGTTTAACCAGTTCTCAAGCACACCCCATCTCCGCAAGTAACTGATAACTTTCCCACTTGAATCAGAGGTGAGAGACAAATAATAATGAGACATAGTGTCGTATATCAGTTATTGTGGAGACTGTTGTTGGGTGAGGATTTGAGCTCACGATCCCTGGATTAATAGTCAGATGTGTTACTGACTGAGTTAATCAGATCCGAGAATAATCTTGAATACTTTTTATTACCTTTAATAAACTCAATAATAAATTAGCACAGAAATAAGATTCTTTTTACCACATACTTCAGGGAAATTATTTACCAGGTCATCTCTATAAGAAGAGAAAAATCATATTTTTGCCAACTCATTTAATGAATTCAATAATAAAAGTGCACTCAAAGAAGATTCTCTATTTATTTATGATATTTGCACAAACTCTTTGTAATTGGTTCATGATGTTATTATGAAAATATAAGAAGCACAACCTTGGTCCCACAGTAGAGTATCTGCCTTGTATGCTGGAGGTTGTAGATTCTATTCCATCCAGGTCATTAAAAGAAGCACAACCTTGGTCTCACAGTAGAGCATCTGCCTTGTATGCTGGAGGTTGTAGACTATCCCCGTCCAGGTCTCTATACAAGAAGCACTTAAAAATGGTAGAAGCTAGAAGATTCCTTGCTCGGCACCCAGGATTTAGAGGATAGTTCTAGGTCTGGACAACCCTATGTCAGTTTAATTTATCAATTCGTGCGTTTGTGACATAATATTTGAGTGTATTTGGTTGATAATAGCAAAAGAAGATTCCTTGCAAAATTATTGTTTCAATAAGAGTGAAAATATTCATAAAATAGCTACCAATTGCAGTTGAAATATCGTCATCCAAATATAGCATTTGCAACATATCAGTGTTCTTATTTTCTTTATTACTCATATGGGTAAAAATATATGTATGTAGTTTTGATACATCACAACTTTCACATATGCACACCTTTAGATGACACACTTTACAAAACTCAGATGAAGAATATGAGGAGGGTAAGTTGTAAGATATGTTCAGTATGCATCTACATAAGTACTAATGTACCTAAAAATCATATACGCTTGTGGATTTAAAACAACAATCTTCACAAGAACATCTTCACTAAATTCCATACTGTAAAACTGTACAAGAGATGGTGGCCTGAGAAAAGTATTGTTCGAGAAAGAAAGAAATGTGAATGGGGATATAAAACAGCTAAGGAGGAATAGTGAAGGCAAGGAAAAGTAAAGAAAAGTGAAGAAAATTGATATCTAATATCCACCATCTCAAATAGATAACTAACACTCTGTGTAACAGTCTTGCTTCTAACTTACACTCAGCGTAGCAGTCGTGCTTCTAATTTACACTCAGCGTAGCAGTCATGCTTCTAACTTACACTCAGCGTAGCAGTCATGCTTCTAACTTACACTCTGTGTAGCAGTCATGCTTCTTACTTGCACTCTGTGTAGCAGTCATGCTTCTAACTTACACTCTGAGTAGCAGTTATGCTTTTAACTTACACTCAGTGTAGCAGTTAGCTTCTAACTTACACTCAGCATAGCAGTCGTGCTTCTAACTTACACTCAGCGTAGCAGTCATGATTCTAACTTACACTCTGTGTAGCAGTCGTGCTTCTTACTTAAACTCAGTGTAGCAGTCGTGCTTCTAACTTACACTCAGTGTAGCAGTCGTGCTTCTAACTTACACTCAGTGAAGCAGTGCTTCTTACTTACACACGGCGTAGCAGTCGTGCTTCTAACTTACACTCGGTGTAGCAGTCATGCTTCTAACTTACACTCGGCGTAGCAGTCGTGCTTCTAACTAACACTCGGCGTAGCAGTCGTGCTTCTAACTAACACTCGGCGTAGCAGTCGTGCTTCTAACTTACACTCGGTGTAGCAGTCGTGCTTCTAACTTACACTCAGTGAAGCAGTGCTTCTTACTTACACACTGCGTAGCAGTCGTGCTTCTAACTTACACTCGGTGTAGCAGTCATGCTTCTAACTTACACTTGGCGTAGCAGTCGTGCTTCTAACTAACACTCGGCGTAGCAGTCGTGCTTCTAACTAACACTCGGCGTAGCAGTCGTGCTTCTAACTTACACTCGGCGTAGCAGTCATGCTTCTAACTTACACTCTAGAGTGTGTAGCAGTTGTGCTTCTTACTTACACTCAGTGTAGCAGTTGTGCTTCTAACTTACACTCAGTGTAGCAGTCATGCTTCTAACTTACACTCTGAGTAGCAGTTGTGCTTCTAACTTACACTCAGTGTAGCAGTCATGCTTCTTACTTACACTGTGTAGCAGTCATGCTTCTAACTTTAACTCTGAGTAGCAGTTATGCTTCTAATTTACACTCAGTGTAGCAGTCATGCTTCTTACTTACACTCTGTGTAGCAGTCATGCTTCTAACTTACACTCTGTGTAGCAGTCGTGCTTCTAACTTACACTCTGAGTAGCAGTCGTGCTTCTCACTTACACTCAGTGTAGCAGTCATGCTTCTAACTTACACTCATTGTAGCAGTCATGCGTCTCACTTACACTCTGTGTAGCAGTCATGCTTCTAACTTACACTCAGTGTAGCAGTCATGCTTCTAACTTACACTCAGTGTAGCAGTCATGCTTCTAACTTACACTCTGAGTAGCAGTTATGCTTCTCACTTACATTCAGTGTAGCAGTCATGCTTCTAACTTACACTCAGTGTAGCAGTCATGCTTCTAACTTACACTCTGAGTAGTAGTCATGCTTCTCACTTACACTCGGTATAGCATTCATGCTTCTAACTTACACGTAGTGTAGCAGTTGTGCTTCTTACTTACACTCGGTGTAGCATTTGTGCTTCTATTTCTCATAGACAGTGATGCACCCTTTTGTTGCAGAATACAGTTAGACTCTAGTTTTAGATGGAATATGTTAAAGCTTTCTCAGTAGACTGTTGGTGAAAAATTAGTAAATGAGAAACAAAGATACATGTAGCACAGATTTGCTAATACCAACTGGTCTCTTATAGAATTTCCGAAAGTAGTCATTAACCAAACCCCCAGTATGGATCCCATTGTCTACAGGCACTTTCATACATGCTGCACTTGTGGATGGCCCCCCTTGTACTTTGTGCTGTAAACATTGTTATATCTATTCCTGACAAATTTAGTGCAAGCTTGACCCACAAAACTATTGTGCTCTTTGATGCTGTTGTGTATGTTTTTTGCTAAATCACAAACACACTTGTGACTGTTCTTAACTTACTTGTTTTTTCCATATGTTGTAACGTTTTCACTACACATAGATCAAAAGGAAACTTCAGTATAGATATTTGGTAAATGTAAGTTTGGATTGATTGTTTTAATAACTCGTAAACTCTTATTTTAAATGAATTTTCATTTAATTCCATATTCTGTCAATAAATGAAAGTGTATATATGATACACATACATATATATGATACACATATATATGATACATATTTGTATATATGATACACATACATATATATGATACACATACATATATATGATACACATACATTTATATGATACACATTTGTATATATGATACACATATGTATATATGATACACATACATATATATGATACACATACATATGTAATACACATACGTATTGGAATTTTGGATTTTATGCACATAATCACATGCTTATTTTGGTTTCTATGATTTCAGGCTGTCACTGACATCTGAATGTTAAGATTATTGTTGCACCAGCATTCTACTCATTGATAATCCACCTGTCCAATGTGGCCACCGACGTGGAAGGTCAGGTTCGCCTCGTGAGCGAGATGATACCATGCCAGAATCTTCCAATCCTGGTACAGGTAATTATTATAAATTTATGTTTATATATAGGTAAAAATGATAAATAATAGAATTAATAAAAAATAATAACTGGTGAAGAGCGATGTGATTCATGCAAATACTAATTACTGCACTTTACCTTTATTTCAGCTATTGATCCAACCAGTTGTTGGGGACCAGCCTCCTGAAGAAGATCTCTACTGACGTGTTACCCAGGTCAGGAGGAGCAGGACAGTTCAACAAACTTAAATGTTTAGTGTTTTCTAGTTTGATTGCATCAGTGTTATGTTTTTTGTTATGTATTGTTATATATGTTTATTGTTGTTTGTGTGTATTGTTATATGTATGTATTGTTGTTTGTGTGTATTGTTATATATGTGTATTGTTGTTTGTGTGTATTGTTATATGTGTGTATTATATGTGCGTATTGTTGTTTGTGTGTATTGTTATATGTGTGTATTGTTATATGTGTGTATCGTTGTTTGAGTGTATTGTTATATGTGTGTACGAGGGTGGTCCCAAAACAATGTGACATGTTCTTTATAGCGGGAAGTAATAAGTTGAATTTTAGAAAAATTTTCACATACATTTTATACATCGTATTTGTGCATTATCACAAATTTACAAAGGTTTATATAATTATATAAACAACAATTTTACATGAATTTAAACACTAACAAACCGGTGAGCAGCGCAGGTCATGACCATATTTACATGACGTTGACATAAAAGTCTCTCCTTTTCATAATATTCTCTGTTATGCTCAACATACCGTCTATGGTGTTTTACCCACTTTTCATAAACGATTCTAAACCATTCTGTAATGAACAGTTTATCAAATATTTCTCTCTTTAATTAACAGACTGTGTTGAACCATTGGCTGCCCAGATGCTCCTTCAGTTCGCAAAGTGAAAAGGTGCGAGTAAGCGTAGGAATGTGGCTCATGCATCTTGTAAGAAGCGACAATTTGAGTAATACAACAGAATTTGCTGAAACTCTGCAGTTCTGCAGGTATAAAGGTTCTAGGTTCATTCTACATATTCATTTGTTGATGTTTTGTTTTAATCTTAATTTGTTGTTTTTGTACATATAGGGTGAACCTGGAATTTTCCTTCCTGTTAGCATTGAATAACCTATAATGTGTTGGTATGCCGTAAAACCCATTTCATTCATTCATTCTTTCTTTGAACAGACCATAGCATCTACACAACCATATAATTTTTTTAATTTTTAAATGATACAACATTATTGATTATTTGTTGATTGGTTTATCACATCTGCATGATTAATCAGCCTGCAATCAACATTATGAATGTTTGCTTTTATAAAATTTCTTAATTTTAAGAGTGTATTTACAAACATCAGAGGTTAGAGCATATCTATGTTCCGACTTTCATATGGCCCTAAAACACCTGTTTAAATCATTAAAAATCTGTTCCAAGTGTTTATCCCTGTTTGTAAATGTTTTGTACATTGTATATCTTTAATCGTTTATATTGGATCGCATATATATTTTATTCTGTAAAGCACTCCTGAACATGCATGCATGAAAAGTGCTATATAAATTTGGTATAATAACTATTTAGTACTGGTTCTACCCAGGAAGACTTTTGAGTGTGATTTATCGAAGCCGTAAGAACTTTTATTTTCACAACAAACTTTGATCTGGTGTTTGTAAATAATAATGACTACCTTTACTTTTATTTTAAAAATAAAAACGAAGTATCAACTGTTATGTATAATCTTACTGTTATTAAACTTATACTTTGCCTTCTAAACTTTACCTTCTATGAAATAATGGAATAAACTCGTAGACTAAATGATTCCATCTTGCTTTTATTTAGATTTACCTCCTTTCAGTCATTAGTTCCTATCTTTCTGTTGTATACAACTGACCAACATGCTTTGTAAGTGAACTTTTTAGAGGGAAACACAACAATCAGTTTTACTTGCATTTTACACATCATTGAGGTGCAGATGGAAAATTCCCTCGCGAGGGATAATTGTTTTGGTGGCAACAAGGCTTTACAGAGTTACGTTCAAAACAGTTTTCTGAAGTAGGAATTTTTCATATGCACAGAAAACCCCATGAAAGATACTTTTTCTTTGTATACAACTGTAATTTTTTCAAGATTTTTTATTCAAGTCTATTTTCTATAGTAGTGCAAGAATATCATAGTATTTAGAATGAGTATGTCATAGTGCGATGTTTTTAGGAAAAAAATGCCATACTGCGAGGTATTTATGAATTAATAAATGCAAGAAAAGTGGGTGTAGGATGAAAATATTGTTCCTGGTAAAAATATATGAAAATCTTTGTCTGCTTAAATAATGGTGTATGTTCATGTTTATTGATTGATTGAATATTTAGTGTCATTTTTATTCTATTGAGGGTTAACAGATGATCAGTAAACCTAACCACTGTTTCCTGGGATCCTGTAAGGTTAACCAGTACTCGAGCACACCCCATCTCAGGATGTAACTGATAACTTTTCCACTTGAATCAGCAGTGAGAGATAAATGATAATGAGACACAATGTCATTTATCAGTCATCATGGAGAATGTTGCCAGGTGGTGATTTATATCACGACCCCTGGATTGATAGTCGGACAGGTTACCGACTGAGCTAATTGGCCCAGCTGTTCATGTTCATGTCCTTGTTTACGCTGTCCAGTTGAGCCCTAGTAAAATACATCTTAATCGCTTGGTAAGGATTTTATTCTGACCCCTCACAAAGAGACACAACTAGTATGCAGAGAAGTTATCAGTTGCTTGCAGAGATGGGTGTGCTGGAGTACTGGTTAACCTTCTGGGATCCCAGCAAAGAGTGGTTCTGTTAATAGATTGTCTGGTAGCCCTCAATGACATTAAAATGATGCTAAATATTTAATAAATCAATTGGTATGTACTCTAACCCAGATTTAGTCATCGGACTGCTCCACTATTTACCAGCAATGTTGCTACATAATGGTATTCAATATCAATATGAAATTTGGCAATTGTATAGAGGAAATATTACTTTTTATGTCAGTATAATTTTTATTCATGTGCAATATTAAATGTTGAAAATATTACAGTCCATGTATTTTTTTAACACACCTCGTACATGTAGCTATACAACTGATGCTGGCAGTTACTTGTGGTAAAACATGTTTCTCACATTCTCATATATAAACAAGGGGTTCCTCTAATAAAACTCTGCCATATATAATCAGTTGGGTCTTGCAAAACATGGAATTGATGTCAAATTTGCTAGCTGTATATAATTACTGGCTTGAAATTTATAATTCTACATCCGCATTAGAAAGATAAATTGTCACATACAAACAATTTCAAACGGCTGCAGTAGGTTGAAATAAAATGTTACAGTTGAATTCCTTTACTTCATATAATATTTTTATTTATTTTAAATGTTGAATGTTCTTGTCTTATTTCATTTTTTCACAAACTTAACTCAATAATCAGCATTAGTGTACAGATATATATTTAATTTATTAAAGTGACAGGTACAATACATGTTAGATTTAGAACATTATAAAGCAAACAAGTTAATAAATGATAAGAAATACTCAGTCAAATAAGGCGATCAATCACTACATTATCAAAGTTGCAATAACTTCAACACATCAATAAAAAAATTACATTGCATTATTTTACATATTAGAAGAAAAAGAATAATAACATTTATCAATCAATTAGGAAGTTTTATCACCCTTTTTTCTCAATATTTTTTTGCATGATGTGAATTAAAATTCCAAATTTCACAATTTGTGCTTCAATAGAAAATGATTATCCTGTTAATTGTAATGTCAATTATTCTATGTTTTTTTAACAAAAACTGTAACGATAAATATTATCAAAATAAAGTTGTTCAAACATTATACTGAAATAGTATAAATGCAATAATACTTATTGAAATCAGCTTTCTGGACAAATGCGTGAATGGAGACTGGTTCCGCACTATAATCATGTATTTTCATGGTGCCAGAATCTGTCATTTCTATACCAATAACCCTCCGTGCTTCTGATGTTACATAGGTGTCAAATGTTTGGTAAAGACTCAACTTCCACTGCAGCTATCTGTGTCATGTGTGGCATCAGTCCATCATGTACTACAAATACAGAGAAAAGTAACATTACTATTTTAGACAGCTTTGAGCAAATATTTTCAAGAGGTGTCTAATAAATGGATATCAAAATGTTGTGTACATTGTATATACTAAGTTATGCTGGTACAGAGCTGACCTTTACTAACAACAGTAGATAAGATCAGCAACTTCATTTACAGAGTGACACATTTAGTTTAAATCCCTGCCCTCTATAATTTACAGGATATACAGAATAATATAAACATAGTTCATGAAACATGCAGTGAAGACGATGCTGGAAACATTATTTCTTCACAATCACAATGTTAACATTCAAAATGGGTTCATAGTATTAAATTTAATTAATTTATATAAAATAGTCAAACCTGTTTTAAGCAGCCAGTGAATGGAAGGAGAAAAAATTGACTCTTGCCTAAAACAGGTTAATTTGCCCTTAGAGAATATAAATGGGAAAAAGCAAATGTGACTGCTTAAAGACAAGATGCTGTTCAATAGAGGTGACCACTTACACAGGTTCAAGTGTATTTACAGTGCTGAAGTATTAACATGATTACCGGTATATATACAGAAAACAAATAGAATAACAATAAATACGTTCATCAATATGGCTCCTGTTTTACCAACATATACCTAAATACTTAAATAAACACTTGCAGTTTAATAGTTTTTATGAACGTCACCTTTACTCCCCTAAGTGTATTAATGAACTGGAACACACAAGTCAATTTATTGCATGTAAGTGACAAATCGTTCATATGAGACTAAAATAATAATAACTGTACTAAACAAACCACCCTTGGTAGCCTCTCAGTTTTGACTGCAATACAGTGATTTGTGACATAATAGCGCATGCGACAGTATCGCACGTACCGGTATATGCAAGTGAGGATCCTGAGCAAGAGTTACTAGATCAAACTAGTATTCCATACTCGTTGTTTTTCAGTGCTATAAATAGCATAATGCGTACTATGTTTAATACAGTTTTATTGCAGACATCAATGTATTTAAATAAAAAAAGAAAACCTAATAACAATACATAATATAAGTGAAACAGTAACTTTTCTAATCTTGTTAGTTAACCCCTTATCTAACAGTCTTAATCCACACACTGCCACTGTATTATTCATTCGTGTAGTTGCGAACACTGGCGGAGGTACAGTCGGAAAGCATCCGAGGTGTTACAGAATTACAAAAATGTAAACAAAAGTTAAAATCTCAGTTATTTATTTTCTCACTTTTTTTAAAACAGTCACTACTAGCAATACTATAAACACATTTAATTACAACCATTTTTGTTATTATCAAAACATTTGCATTTTGGAAGTTTAATGAGGTTTTTAAAAAACTTGCAGTTTTTAACTGAAATACAGCTCTTTCTAAAGCATCAAATGCTCCCTGGTTTATTGCTTGTTCTTATTCCAAGACTTAGTTGATGTAACTGTGACTTCTGCTGTTATGCTCTCCATTTCATGCACATGTCGGAGTATTTAACTATGTGAATACCAGGAGAGACCGACACTGGAATGGGCCTGTAGGAAATAACAATTACTGTGAACTTAAGCAGACAATCAATATAATTATTTTAACTTCAAATGATACGAAATAGTAAGTTTCATTTAAACTTATCTATTTTACCTTGATTGTGAAACAAGTTCTTACATTTTGGACAAATTATGCTCAAGGTATTACTGCCCAGGTAGAATCAGTAATAAGCACATGCAGATAAAATTTCTTGCTCAACTTCACAAGAGGATTAAACCCACAACACTGATCCTGGGTCCGATACTCTACCACTGGACCACACACTCCACACTGAAAGGTTGTCATTGTGGCATCTGCATTTTTACATTATAACATATAAAGTCGTGCCCCTGAGATAAAATTTGTTCCACCTCCAGTTGTTATTTTGCCAAATTCAAAATCTTTTCATCAAACTTATAAAATAGTTAAATATCCACAATATTGTTGTGCTCCAGCTTCCAATGGAGAATTGATACTATTTACAATTATTATGATGTTAAAACTTAGTTCTGGTATAAACGAAAAATCACAATACTTTTTCAATGTTATCAACTTTCCATTTATTCCGGTATAGAATATCTATATGTTATAGATCACATATACATAAGGATAGTGCTGTTAAATATAAGATACACTCGATTCAAATGTACAAAGAAAAACATACATGGTAGCCGCAACAATAATCATATGTATAAAATTAACCAAGTGCAACCAACTGAAATCTGTCCGCGTTGACCAAGATTGGTGACAACACTTTTAGTAATCTCAAAATGGTTAACCATTGACAGAACTATGAATATTAAAATGGGAATTCAAAATAACAATTTTAAGTTTTAAAATGAATACGTTAGTACCACAGGGCAGCCAGTAGGTATGTTAAATATATAGTTAATTTCTATAATGTTGTGGTAATTCAGCATCACTAGTTACTATGGTAAACAATCTCATAATGTAACATTTATAATGGCTGCCACTGTAATTTTGTAAACAATGACGAGTTCAAATAGCTTAATTGGAGTTACATAACATATTGGTATGAATACTTGTGACTAAAACCATCTGACTAAACATATAAACTGTAGTAATAAACTGGCAACAATGCTACAAGAGCAAGCATAACTGTACATAGTTAAAGTTCACATAAAACACGACTTTAGAGCATTTAGAGAAATAGTTCGAGGTGTCAGTATAATGCGACTGAGTGTCTGCAACATAATAAATACTCCAGTCCAGCAGTACCTAGAAAACTTCTAAAGTAGACAATGTATGAGTATTGAGTCATAAATTGTCAAATCTGGCCCAAAAGGACCGAGTTCTAGTATTAAACAGAAGTATGTAGTGTTCATCAACACATTTACTATACAGTAATGTACAGTAGAACTTCAATGGGACTGGACAATAAAGTTGGACATAAAGGTTGTTCAAGCCAAGTATTGTTCAACATCATACCATACATGTATATACATCGAAATAGGAATTCGGCCTGGACCAGATAAGTGGTTCAAGCTACATGTATATGTGATGTTTTAGTCATCCATTTACGAGCCTACAAAGTTCTACTGTATATATATTCACAGTAGAACTTTGTATCATTTATTAGACACCATAGGGTTCCAAAACCCTTTTTCTGTAAGTACGAGTCTATATTTATAATTAGAGAGTTTAAAATTGTAAGTTGTATCCTTTGAAATATAACATAATTGGACAGTTTATGTGTAGGATAAACACAACAAATGACCTGGAGAGACAAATCTGATTGTTCAAGCAGTCATTTCTGAAAAAGTTTCGATTTGGTGGAGAATTGGTGTCTCTAATTCTAGTTATGGTGGAAAAGCACCTTCCTGCTATGGAGATTAAGGTAAGTGTCAATGTTTTACTTTATTTTCCTTTTATATTATTGTGTTCCATATATATCAGTAGTTACATCTTAGGTGCCAGAATATGATATATGGATTTACCAATGAGCTCATACAGATCTAAAAACAGATAAAAGAAATTTTGTTATGATAATGAAAATATTTTTTAATTCAAATATGAATATTTTCTAATTTTTAGTTGGTGATGACATATTGTATACAGTTTTAATTCTTTTTTTTATATTGTTTGCCTTTTTGATATTGTAAACCAACACATTCATGAATGACCTGTCAAAATCATGATCATAGTTGTTATGTTAGTTACAACAAAATTCTTCCTTATAATGTAGCTATGAGCATAGAATCATATAAAACTTAATATTTGAAAGACAGATGCAATTTATTTTATAATAAACCAAACAACCTGTGGTTGATGGAAAGAAAGAAAGGAACAAACATAGTTAACATGGGTTGCCTCCCTTCTACTTTTCAGACACTCCCCATATACCGGTAGTGTGTTTCTGACCAACTTGCATGAACTTCAAATGACCACCGCAAACAATCCACATAGATGTGAACAGCGGATTCTATGACTGCTAAAATGGCCTACGTAAACATTTCAATGGTGAATGTGGCTGGATCCATCTGTTTCAGTTTGGTATAAAGAGACTACTAGGCAAAATAAATGATCACATACACATAGTTGAGAAGTACTTGGCCAATTCAACTACACCTAAACCTGAAACTGAAAGGAGGAAACAGATAACACTCTGGACACACACGCCAGGCTAACAGGGACCAGACATCTACAAAGAAAACACTCTGGACACACATTACAGGCTAACAGGGACCAGACATCACAAAGAAAACACTCTGGACACACATTACAGGCAAACAGGGACCAGACATCTACAAAGAAAACACTCTGGACACACATTACAGGCAAACAGGGACCAGACATCTACCAAGACAACACTCTGGACACACACAGCAGGCTAACAGGGACCAGACATTTACCAAGAAAACACTCTAGACACACACGGCAGGCTAACAGGGACCAGACATCTACCAAGAAAACACTCTGGACACACAGGGCAGGCTAACAGGGACAAAACATCTACCAAGAAAACACTCTGGACACACATTACAGGCTAACAGGGACCAGACATCTACCAAGAAAACACTCTGGACACACATTACAGGTGAACAGGGACTAGACATTTACCAAGAAAACACCCTGGACACACATTACAAGTGAACAGGGACCACACATTTACCAAGAAAACACTCTGGACACACATGGCAGGCTAACAGGGACCAGACATCTACCAAGAAAACATTCTGGACACACATTACAGGCGAAAAGGGACCAGACATTTACCAAGAAAACACTCTGGACACACATTACAGGTTAACAGGGACCAGACGTTTACCAAGAAAACACTCTGGACACACACGGCAGACTAATAGGGACCAGGCATTTACCAAGACAACACCAGAGGAAGAGTATTGCGCAGAACAAAACATGATATACCTACAGTGTACACGATATACCTACAGTGTACATGATATACCTACAAGTTCTTCCATGCATGGCCAAAGTTAAATAGATCATATTTATTGTAATGTTCATAGTAACACAAAATTAATCGATTAAGCGACCACTTCCCCATATTTCTAACGTGTAAAGCTAATTGTTCTCAGCCTAAAAATTCACATTACACAATATCATACAGGTTGTTTAAAAATTTTAATGAAGAAAACTTCACAAAAGATCTTCAGTCTGCCCCATGGGACATTCTCAAAATTTTTGAAAAAAACAAATGAAAAAGTTGAGACATGGTCCTCTATGGTTTTAAAAATCTTGGATTCCCATCAGGCAAAACAGAGTTAAAAAAAAAACACTAGCCAAAATGGATTACACCTGAGATCATTGAAGCTATCAAAACACATGATAAATTTAAATCATTAAATGATGAAATGGAGTATAGGATATGGAGAAACAAAGTCCCCAGCCTCATAAAACAGTCTAAAAATTCCAAATATGAAACATTTGTCACTGAAAATAGAACCAAACCTAGTACTGTATGGAAACTGTTTAATGAACTCAATGTATCTAAACGAAAGTGTAAGACAAATATTTCAAATTTAAAAATTGGCGAAAATGACATTGAACATTCAAATATCGAAAAATTAAATGCTTTCTGTGATGAGAAAATACCTGCAAACACATTATTCAATATTCCAGAAATATCAATAGACCAAGTAAGAACATTTTTGTTAAACATTGATATTACAAAATCCACTGGCTGTGACAATATTATACCACGCTTACTTAAAATTGTCAGCAAACTATATAGCAGACAGCAAAGAATATATCTGCAACTATAGTATTAGGCATAGTACCACCATTGGAAAAAGGAAGTGCTTCCGTGGGGTAGTCGCATAATGGCGGTTATAAATAATCCTCATTTCTTCCTCTTTAAAAATGCATATTCCTTATTTTAATGCTCTTTTTTTATTTAAATGGCATTATTGATGCATTTTAAACATTTTGATAGCGTTGTCATGTTTGATTTGTGAATTTAGAAAAAAAATTGATGCTTGGAAATTGGGGTATGAATACATGATTTTGGAAGTCTCTTTTCACTTTGTCAACAGTGTACACACTGAGCAAAAAAAAAATCTCTTATATGATACGTGACCCCTACTTTTCTCATCATATTTTGATAGTGCAGATGTTGATAAACAGTAAAATGTAAGTTTCACTTCTTTCATTTAGATTTCTCTATGAATGACAAGCCTTAAAACTTTTATTATTTACTATGGAATATAGAACAAAAATCAGTGGTGGGATTACACCATTAACACTTCAGTATTTCCAGACAAATGGAAAGAGGGTAAAGTTACACCTTTTCATAAAAGTGGAACTAAAGATGATATAAATAACTACAGACCCATTTCTGTCCTACCAATGATTTCAAAGATACTTGAAACCATGTACCTGGTAACCAAATATTACATATTCATGAGTACAATCATAGACCCGCCCACTAATGATAACATAGCTTGTATATGCAAAATCATCTTGGATTACAATGTTGAAAACACATTAGAAAGCTTGCAGGAGTTAAAAATACTAACAGTTTTTGACAGGATATATCTCCGGAAAGCAATATTTATGTACAAAATAGCAAAGTCAATAACCCCAGCCTACATCAATGAAATGTTAAATTCAGACAAAGAAATAAAAATGCACCTGTAACACGGTCAAATAATTTAAACAACTTCATACTACTTAAACTGAACAAAGAAATATTAAGACAAAGTCTAATATACTCTGGTCCAATAATATGTAATAATCTACCAGAAAATATTAAAGGAAAAACTTCTGAAATGGCATACCAAAGCAATCTAATCAGATGAATGAAAAATGCATAATTCAATTTGTTTTCTGAACAAATGTGTACATAATCATTTAAATAATAACAAACTGCGACTGTCTTATATAAATGTAATACAATACAATACAATACAATACAAATCCTTTATTTCGTAAATAGAGGCCTCCGGCCCAAAATACATATCATTATTTACAAACATTTAGTAGTGTCAAAATATGAAATGAAATATGGCATACAATTTATGTGGAAATATTTCTTTTCTATTATAATTGTGATTCATTTCGTACCAAAATAAAATGGATATATGCAGCTAGTTTCCTAAGTTTGAAGGTGTCATTTAGTTGTAGTAGCTGATAAAAATCTTCTAAGTTATTTTCCCCGGAATACCAAGACTGTAAACATTGTAGTCTCAGATCCGCATATCTCGGACACAGAAAAAATACATGATATTCGTCTTCTATAACGTTTATATTCGCATGAATATAACAATATGTACACTTTCGGTCTTGCCTTTCAATATTTTCGTGACGACCAGTTTCTATTTTGAGCTTGTGACTAGAACATCGAAAACGGGCAAGAGATTTTTTATGTAAAAAGGGAATTTCAATACAAAGATACTTTTCAGGATTTAGTAAAGTTTTGAAGTACTTATAAGTGTCACAACGTGTGGATTCTGCAATACTACCATGCCAGTACTGGGTCATGCAATCTGATAGTCGTTGTTTAAATGCTAAAATAAACATATTAATATCCCCCACTTCATGTGAAATCCAAACATACCCGAATCCATATCGAAACAATAATTTCTTAACACTTGAAGCCCAAGTTTTTCTTCCAACATCATCTAAATCTTTAAGCATTCTATAACAATGTTTTGGATATCGGTGATTTGGCATATGTATTATTTTACACCAGTACTTAATGCAATTTGTATGATAAGTAATAAACCATTCTAAATGTTGACATGTATTGTTATCTTGAAGTGAATGTGTGTGTGAATATCATGTGAGAAGAGAACTTTTGTTTAACATTGTTTTCACTGAATATTTCATGTATATGTGTACCGTATTTCATTCTTGTATATCGACTTGTAAATAATAGAGGGCCTCATGGAAGATTAGTTTAAACTAAATGTGTCACCTTCTATAAATAAAGTCGCTTATTTTATCTTATCTTATCAGATTTACTAAGTCAAACTTATTTGATTAACGGGGAAAATGGAGGTTTCGACATTCAGTTACACTTACATCATGTGATTAGTAAATTACCAATTACAAATCAAAGATTGAAGAAAATCAATCATCACACAACAAAGGATGACACGATGATGGCATTGAAAGAAGTAATAATAAATGGATGGCCAGAAACAAAAGCTGAATTACAGCCTGAACTATAAAGATGAACTTTCATATGTGAATAGACTTACTATGAAAGAAGAGAAAATAATGATACCAAAATAACTAAAAAAAAGCAGGTTACGAAAGCTACACAGGACACTTTGGTATTCAAAAAAAAAAAACGATGGCTTGAGAAACAATGTTTTGGCTAAAAATGAATGGAGAACTTCATGACTATATAAGCAATTATAGTATATGCTTGGAACATAGAAATTCAAATTAAAAGGAACCATTAATACCACAATTAATGAACTACCATATGGCTAAAACACGGTATGGGGCCTGTTTGATTTTTCTTCATGTTATATCTCTCTAACAGATACAAAATCCATGAATGATTTCAAAAAAAACATTCAAAGTTTGTGATTACAGAGTATCAAAGGTAAGGAACAAAGTGTGTGTTTTTTCTACACACCAAAATATGGCCCTTTTTTAGCGTTATGCTGTCTCATTTGAAAAAACTTATTCTTCAACTTAATATTATACAATCTTAAAGTACAGATTTACATTCCAAACGTTTTCCAACATGCAGACCAATTAGTAATGCAAAAATTGGTAGCAAATTTATAAGAATCGATGTCAGATTAATGAAAATATTACTCATGGAGTAAATTCATTTTTTATATTCTTTGACATAATGAGTTTGTAATCAGCATAGAAAAAAGGATATAACATACTTAAATCATATAAAATGCATTTAATATGCCTATTTTGTGATGCATTCATAAAGAAAACCAATGGTTTTATTAAATACAACTTAATAAAAAATAGCATAATTATTATTGTACAGGAGTCGGACAAATAAATTTCTGTAATGTCCGTTACCAGAGTATTTTATTTTGAGTTTTGGTAAAATGAATGTGTCTAAATTATCATAACACAAACCTGTCCTGGTAAATGTTGAAATGGTGAAACAAAAATAAACAAATATGTTTTTGTTTTTAATTTCTCAGCCATAAAGTGGTTACCAACACTACAAGAAGTTCACCAAAAAATGCCATAAGTTAACCTAGCAAATTAGGTATTATTTTTCATGATACATGTATTAAGCTGTTTGTGAGTTTACATTGATTTCTGTATTGCATCATCTTTGAACAATATGGAAATCCCAAGAATGTGGTCATTGAAATTTTTTCTGATGAAAACTACATCTTCACATGTGACTTACTGTCACTGAGAAAAAATCATATTCTTTATTTTTATTTACAATTTACAAGAACCAGGTAACCATGCATTTTGTGTTTATGTTTTGATTATGAAATCAAGTGGTCAACCCCAAACAATGGAAGGGAAGAGGCAGTACAGCCTAGCATCAGTCATGGTATGTTTTTAAACATGACAGTCACATAGAAGCCCTGTTTGCTGTAGTGTCCGTAACCTAAAATACCTGCATATTGCATAAGTGTCTGGTATGGTATTTATGACCATCGACTGAACCAAACTTTTTCAATAATATTGCGAACACATAAATAACCTAATATTCCGATTATATGTGCTTTAACATTTAAATTACTGAAAAATGTAAGAAAAACTCTGTCTGGTGAAAAAATGATTTGTAAATTGTAATAAGGCGTATATTATCATTGTAGTCTAAAAAAAGGTTACGGACACTACATAATTTTAGCATCCTTATATCAGGTCAAAACTGCACTTTGATTATATACAAAAAACATTAAATTAGTACAGAAATCTGTACTGGTCTTGTATTACAATACAAGTTAATTACATCCTGTGAATAAAGACAGTTATTTAGTAAATAGTGTCATAAACTAATCAGTAAATAAATGATTAAATATTGTGTTCGCTGGTGAAACGAAAGATGACTCACTGTCCCACTGCCTCCAAAATGAATTTAAGAGACAGAAGATTCACAGAAGATTAACAAATGAAATAGAAAAAAAAAACAGAGAAAAGATGCTGAAATGCAGGCAGGAAATGAAAGAAAAATACACTTAAAGTGAGAAACTGGCTAAAATGCTCAAGTTAGAAAATGACAAACACAATGAAATAAAGCTAAAAGACAAGAGACAATTATTTTTGAATGGGGTTTAATGCAATTTTCAACACATTTCAGGTTATAAATGGCATATCCAATTTTCCTGGTAGTGGAGGAAGACTTCAGACTGAGAGAGACTGAGTAGACCACCGTCCTTCCGCAAGTAACTGGAAACTTTTTCACATAAAGTTTTTGAAGCCAGTGGTTCATGAACCTATGACCTTAGCAATGATCTTAGACCACTCAGCCACGGAGGACACAGAGATAGAATGAATGAATAAATAGGGTTTTATGGCATAACAACACATTATAGGTTAATTGTTGCCAACAGGAAGGAAGATTCCAGGTTCACTCTACATGTGCAAAAACAACAAATTAACATACAGATAAAAAATAGATAAAAAAATGAATATGCAAAATGAACCTAGAACCTTGATTCCTTCAGAACTGCTGAGTTTCAGCTAATTCTATCATATTACTCAAATTGTTGCTTCTTACGACATGCATAAGCCATAGTGATCCTATTGTTGCCATCTTTCATATGGCTCCCTGGAACCACACAGGGGTTGGTAATTTAACCACAATAATGAACATGATAAAAATGATAAAATGAACATGACACCCATTTGGAGGATTCCTATCCCTCTGCAGAGATCGGCAGTGATTCTTTTCTTAGTTGGAACCACACAGGTTCCCCTGAGAAAGAAAGAGACATGCTAGGTTAATGTAGAAAGCTCAAGCAAATGAAAACAAATTGAAGACACTGAGAGAAAACAAAGCAGAAGAAAATGGAAGATACAGCAAGAAGGTTAAATGTAAACAATCACAGGAAACAGTGATAAAGGTCAAATATCAGAAATCAAGAAGACGAAAAAGCTTAAAAAAAAGAAGAAAGATGCCGTTAATTAAGAGAACACAACAGAGGCAAATGTGTAAGAAGATGAAGGAATGGTCATTACAATATACTGCAAAAAATGGATACATGTCGAAATGAAAACAACTGAATATGAAGAGAGTAACAGAGAGTTTTCCAGAGCCACAAAATACAGAAGCATTCAGAAAGTGAAACCCCTTCTTCCAAAGAAGACTCCTAAGAAAAATGCTGAAAATGATCATTTCCCCAGCCACCTTCAAGATTCTATCAGAGCAAGAATTGATACTTATAGAAGCTGGAAGTTGCTGATGCCATTGTAAATGTATTTGTTCCTTACCTATACTATAACGTCCAAAAATCAATCACTTTCATCAAAATTGAGGTAGAATTTCATTTTTGTAATATTTGAGAGTTGAAATATAGTTTATTTTCATTTTTAGCCATGTATTAGTCATTATCAATGAAAAGGAAAACGCCAAGTGGTGGATTAGACAACACAGAAGATAACTTTAGATCAAATCTACCAGTAACTCATAAACAACCAAAACCTACACAGAAGATAAAGATCAAATCTACCAGTAACTCACAAACAACCAAAACCTACACAGAAACTCACAAACAACCAAAACCTACACAGAAAATAAAGATCAAATCTACCAGTAACTCACAAACAACCAAAACCTACACATGAGATAAAGATCAAATCTACCAGTAACTTACAAACAACCAAACTCACAAACAACCAAAACCTACACAGAAGATAAAGATCAAATCTACCAGTAACTCACAAACAACCAAAACCTACACAGAAGATAAAGATCAAATCTACCAGTAACTCACATACAACCAAAACCTACACAGAAGATAAAGATCAAATCTAGCAGTAACTCACATACAACCAAAACCTACACAGAAGATAAAGATCAAATCTACCAGTAACTCACAAACAACCAAAACCTACACAGAAGATAAAGATCTAATCTACCAGTAACTCACATACAACCCAAACCTACACAGAAGATAAAGATCAACTCTACCAAAACTTACACAGAAGATAAAGATCAAATCTACCAGTAACTCACAAACAACCAAAACCTACACAGAAGATAAAGATCAACTCTACCAAAACCTACACAGAAGATAAAGATCAAATCTACCAGTAACTCACAAACAACCAAAGCCTAAAGTGACACAACATGGAAAATCAAACAAAAATTGAGTAAAAAGCAACAAAATTAAAAGAAGTTTTATGAAAGATATGCAAAAAGACATTACCAGAATTGAAAAACTGTGATTCTGTTGATTACAAAAGGAAGACAAGTCATTATTGGAACAAGGAGTGGTCGTAAATAAAGTTGATAAACCAAGATTATACAACGTAAAGACAGATGTGAACTATGAAGAAACCTGAGACATTTAATAAAAACAACGGAAAATCCTGAAAATTTATATACCGAAGAAGAAATATGCTTGACTGAAACACCAGAAGAAAATCTCAAAATAATCCATATGTCACAAGAGAAAGTAAAGTATCAATTCGCCATGGAGATTATTATTAAACGTGAAAACTGTTAGTGCTATAAATGTAACAGGATATCTTAATGCTAATGATAATGTTGGCAGACTCAGCAGAACAAGTACACTCGGGTCCCATTATAAAACAGTCTCAAACTTGTTATAATACGTTTTCTATGGCTCCAAAATTTAAAACTGATATTATCAACCAGATTCATTAAAAACTCGCGGTATAATAATTGATGAATTGATTAAAAATCTTGAAGTGTTTATGAACTTGTTCTGTTTTTCCAGACTGTGACCATGTTTTTGTGCATCAATTACACCTTGATAATTCAGACTGACATGATAATAAGTTCTTTTTGTTATAACCAACATTACTTTTAATTGATTTGCGCAAACGAACAATTGTCTGTCATATTTATCACATATTTTTCACGCGTTTGTTTACGGTACTTCGAACGGATATTAGGATATTTATAATGCAGTTCTGCATATATCGCAGTTTCATTCCATGGATCCCGGCCTCCTCGTTATAATGGGACCCGAGTGTACATGTATATCAATGTCACATCAACGTCAGGATAGGGTCATTCACTGAACAGATGAATTAACATTAAACAGATGTTAACTCAGGACATTGTGATTAAAGCAGGTGGTTTCAATCTGAATAATTGAAATATGAAATTATTAAAATTTAAAACAAGATTATGAATCTATCTTATAATATGTCCTGATGTTGTCTTATATGCCATCTGTTTCTCTACAGTTTAACTTCAAATTCAATACCTATCAATCTTATTTCAACCCCTGAATATTTTCTCATCAAATATGTAAATAGCAATGCATAATGCTTGAGATAAGTGCATTTAAACATCATAAGATTTCACGATTACAAAAAACACATTTGCCTTTTCCTTGCAGCTAGCAGCAACCCGGCCGGGGTTTTAGTATTACACGGTATGATAAATCAAGTATCTTAGCGACATTGTTTATTTATTATACAGACTAGATTTCCATTATAACTTATAAAATTCACTACTGAAGTGAGTTGCATTGGAACCATTCAGCTATTTTTTTATGCAGATAAGTCAAGAAATTAGTGTAATAAAGATCAATTTTTAGAGAATGTAAATTTATATATGAATATTAAAATTTATTTTTGCATAAAGGTGTAATTGATATGCATGTAAAACAAATTTGATGTGTACCTATAAATTTTAAATGCTCTGTACTGTGCAAAAAAGTTTTTTTTAAACATTTTAAGTTTTATGCAAAATCTTTGTGAAGAGTAATTCCTGCAAATTAGTTACATTAGCAAAGTACTTGTACTGTTGATACACAGAGTGTTAACAAATTTATAAACAATTTTATCTTCTGCTGTACTTCTTGGTCTTCATTTCGGCCAGTTTCTGTCTTTATGATTCCAACTGTTTGTGTCAGAGCGATTACTTTAGCATTACAGCACAAAGTATAGTAGTTTATTCTGATACTCTGTGAGATAGTAGCACAGGGTTTATTATGCCCTTTAACACAGTGCAACTTTTACTTTCATTAATTTAGAACTTAAGTAAAACACTCAGAATTCTTAACTTGAGTCAATGGATTCCATGTATCTTTTTATCTTATACCGTGTTTACAGATACATTTTTTTGGCATGGGGATTATTGTGTCCCAGCGATATGATAACACTATTTACACGTTTCATTATTTTCACTATAAGATGATTTTGACAAATCAATGTCTAGTTCTAGCAGACACAATTATGTAATTGACTAATTGGTCTTGAAATTTTTGTTTAACCAACGCAAACCTTCACAGCCCAAACACGGTTCCAGTGTGTACATCAGTTATTCATCCCAACAGTAGCCATCTTTGCCAACAGCGTTGCACACATGTTCCTGAATGCGATGTCATTTTAACAGACTAACCTGTTGTATCCAGTGAATCAGGTGTGAATCATCCGCCAATATATCGATCGTCCAATAGATTAGCAGATTGGTAAGTTAAAGGTTGAGAGTTTACAAGCTTCAGCACCAGTGAAAGTTATCACAAGTTCTTCATCGGTAATGTCAGCTTTGCCAAGTAAATTACCCAGTTTGCTGCTTTTATCATTGTTTAGTGAACTCCATCCAAATGTAGCACAAGTGGAGGATTAAAATGTCATTCAATCCATTTATTGGCTGTAGATTCCACTATTTGTTCTGGATATAGTTGATTTACAAGCTCTTCAGTTCTGTCTGCACCATCAAAATTTGTACCATTGTCAAATAATAACTAGTAATCCTCTTCTATTAACCATGCGATAGAAAGTGTTTAGAAATGAGCTTGTATCCAGACCAAATGCAACTTCTAAATGAACTGCTCTGCTTGTTAAGCACATAAATAAGCACAAATAACGTTTTTCTTGTCGTTTGCACCTGCCTTGTATGGGAACAAGTGGTCCACCATTCTACAGCAATGTGACTTAAATGTTTTAGTGGTAAAGTGTCTCTAAAATCTGAAAGTGGAGCCATAATCTGTGATGCCATTGTTGCCTTTTGTCTTCTCGTCTCACACCACAATTCACTTTCCCATAGGGCTCCATTGTAACATTGTTGTCAACAACACTGTGAAAAATCCAAATCTGCAGCATGTGTCTGGGCTCAAATTCTTGACTGGTTCAATATCTGCAAATATAAACAAAAAAATACATACGTTGACCAGGTTGTTTTTTTTTAAATTCAAAGTTTTTGAAGGACCTGTCAATTTCCAGAGAAATAATACGCCAACAATTCATCACCAATACCATTCAACCCATCAAATCTAAAATGTCACAGAATTGTCTAGAAACCTGTTATCAGCATCAAATTTTCAGGGGTGATTTCTAAAATATTGACCATTTAACACATCATAAGAATAAATAAATCACTACAATGTAAAATCCTGAAAATAGAAGAAAAAGGGAACTATAGTTTTAATACTACCTCCTTCATCTGTAGGTTTGGAGTACTCAAGGGAGATAATAGTGGTGTGAGTCCTGAAGATGAGTTTTTTTGGTCTTCGAACGCACTAAAAGTACCAGATTATGTAAAACAATTTAATCCTGACCGAGTAAAACTGTAATCCATGCGTTTATCTGCACCGATTCTGAAATAATTCAAGTTTAAGTAAAGAATAGTACCGGTCAATAAACATGCTGTTTCCTGCAAAATAAAGCGATGTAAATTTTGCTATACCTGTCATCTAGAAATTGTGATAACTTTGTCATTTGTGGCCCTACAGGTCTGAAACTTGCACAAATACATGTTCAAGTGTTGTCTTATCTGATTGTACAATAAAAACCTTATAAATAAATAAAAAAAAAAATTAAGAAAAAACTATGACATTACCCCCATGGATTTTTGATTAAAAGTTAAATTTTAACATATCGGTAATAAAGCAACATGAATAATAGCCAACCGGCACCGTTTGATGTCAAAATCAACCACTTGTTATGTTATGTCATCACATCATTTCCTAGAGAGAAATGGCAAAATCAGGCCTAAAAATATACATGCATGCATAATGTCAAACTTCTGTGCATGCTGTTTCCTGCAAAATAAAGCGATATTGATATTGCTATACCTGTCATCTAGAAATTGTAATAACTTTGGCATTTGTGGCCCTACAGGTCTGAAACTTGCACAAATACATGTTCAAGTGTTGTCTTATCTGAATGTACAATAAAAACCTTATCAATAAATAATAGAAAAAAAAAATAGGAAAAAACTATGACATTACCCCCATGGATTTTTGGTTAAAAGTTAAATTTTAACATATCGGTAATAAAGCAACATGAATAATAGCCAACCGGCACTGTTTGATGTCAAAATCAACTGCAACACTTGTTATGTTATGTCATCACATCATTTCCTAGAGAGAAAGGGCAAAATCAGACCTTAAAACAATATACATGCATGCATAATGTCAAACTTCTGTGCATGCTGTTTCCTGAAAAAAAGTATGCCAAACTCAGTCATGTATAATTGGTTACCAGTTCCTGGAGATTGCTGACATCACTATAACTATAGAAACAAACATTTTGAAATAAGATTTGTGAGTGAAATCACAGACAATTCACATGCTCTGTTATTATTATCATTATATAATAATCAGAAATTTGAGAAATATTTATCTACTGGAGAACATAGACAATGAAACATTATACCCAATCTGACAAGGAAAATAGCTACTTTAAACGTGGTTTTTGTGAAAAGTGAGGTTAAAGACATAGTGATAAATGGTCCAATAATCATATTGAACAACGAATCATCAGACTAGACAAGGAGACATTTGACGGTGTAATTTCTTTAGACGATAGTGGCATGCAGAAGTTTGGGACTATTCAAAGTCAGGTACCAGCTTCTATTATACTGCAGCCACGACAGTCTGAACCAACACTGATAGAAAAAGCGGCAAGGAATGCCACTCTATCAAGTCATGACAGTCAAGCAGAGTTAAACACTTACTGGCTTGTACACCTTGGTAAAACCGAAGACATGTTCTATGATGCATACACCAGTCACCACACATATAGACCAACCTGCAATTCAAAATTGAAATTTGACCTGAACTATGAGGTAAAATGGGGTTTTGCTTGGAGGGAGTGCTTAAAGTGTGAATCTTGTGGATTTGCTACCAAAGGTTACAACCTGTATGAGGAAATACAGTCAGAAAAGAGAGGACCAAATGCAGCAAATATAAATTTGTCACTTCCTGCTGCATGCATATACACACCTATTGGAAATTCAGCAATCCGTTTCCTTATGACAAGTTTGCATACAGTCCCGCCAGCTGAAAGAGGCATGCAGCGACGCAGTAATTATGTCGCTGATGCAGTAGAGATGGTAGCTGAGAAGGGTTTTGCCCGAGTCAGAAACAGTCAGTGTAGTAAATGAAGCATGTAGTATGTTGCCACACAATGGCTTTCCTGCTGCAGTTTACAGTCAGTATAACAATGCTCTGCGGTCTGCGGGTGAAAGGACATGACAGCAGCCAGCCACTCAGGTGACCACAATTATGGTTGAACAATGCAGTAAGCATAAAAAAATCATAGGCATAACATTTGGTAACAAACTGACTCGAGGAAAGAAAAACAATATTGATGAGTCTGCTGTTATAGGTCATGAAAAAAGAGAGGCACACAGACTTACGTCTAATATCCTACAGAGTGAGCAACCGATACTTGTTGACAAATTGACGACAGATGGCAACAGTCAGGCACACAAAGAAGTGTCAATAGCTAACGACAAATACTGTAAAGAAGCTTCAACTGAACCGGGCCCGATTAGCTCAGTCGGTTACGCGTCTGACTATCAATCGAGGGGTCGTGAGTTCGAATCCACGCCCGGCAACAGTCTCCGTGATGACTGATATATGACATTGTGTCTCATCATCATTCGTCTCTCACCACTGATTCAAGAGGGAAAGTTATCAGTTACTTGCGGAGATGGGGTGTGCTCGAGTACTGGTTAATCCCAGAAAACAGTAGTTAGGTTAACTAATCGTCTGTTAGCCCTCGATGGCATAAAAATGATGCTTAATATTCAATCAATCAATCAACTGAACGACTAGCAGACATAACTCCCCTGTCAAGGAGGCTTCTTAATCGACTGAAGTCGACCACTTTCAGTGAAGACATGTTCATGGGAATCACCAAAAAGCGTAGTACCTACCTTCAGGGCTGCTTTGCACATGATATTTGCCACAGGGTCAACTTAGAGTTTTCAAACTTACACTTGGTCTGTGATGGCAACTTGAGCAAAATGTTAAAGTACTCACCTGATATTGTAACATCAATATTACTCACCTGATATTGTAACATCAATATTACTCACCTGATATTGTAACATCAATATTACTCACCTGGTATTGTAACATCAATATTCAGTGTTATTCTGGCTGCTGTAGAACAATATGTGCACAAAATTCATTTGTGTGTTCGGGCAAGCCTCCATTTAACTTGAAATTGGACTTTGTTCCAGGTAATGCCAAATATTTTGCAATGACCACTAATGACAGACTTTTGGTCAAAAATGCAATAACAGCTTTATACCTCGGAGAGACACGTTTTAACAGCAACACAAATAAAATAGAAAGCATAAATAGAGCATGTAATGTTTCGAACCCAAAACACACTACTTACCCGAGAAATGCCAAGGCACATAAGTTGAGTGCAGGTTTACGTATCATCGAGGGTTGAGCCAACTCCAACATGGAGAAAATGACAGCACTTGGTGTTCAAATTCCATCAAGTACCAAGGCAGTCAGGGCTCTGAAAAGTAAACAGGACAGAAATGACTACGACAAGAGATGACAATCAACGCGACAGTACAAACATGCATGATTTATGAGACGAGTAGCAAATTTCAATAAATACTATTAAATTCATCAAAATGAAACCTACGAAAAGGGCATGTTAGACACCTAAAACCGCCAAATTAAAACACTTGCACAATGTTTCAGAAACACTTATTACCATTATAATCCCTATATTAAGGTTTAAGTACATGCTGCAGTCCAGATATGCAGATAATAATATCTTACAGAAATTTCCCCATTTACCTGAAAAATTAGGTGGGTGGGGTATGAAATAATAGTCAACAAGTACCTGGAAATAATAAATCTCTGTAAATGGCATGGCCAGAGCAAGTCTGTGTTGTTTTACACCTCTTCCTTTGGGAATTGATGATTGGAGGTTCCAGTGAAAGGTGGTCAAAACGGATACATAAAAAATTGTGACAAAAATGAGAGATCTATTACACCAGGCAAGCGTGGTAAATATTGCCGTGTAGTACACATAAACATAAGTCTGTGAGCATGGACTCCCCCAGTATAACCATCTGGATATTTAACATACTGTCTGCCATAATAGGACAAACTATGTCTTTCTGCTTGGTTGCAAATTCAGTCGAATCCCAAAACATGCATCCTAAATTGTTACTGACAATTGGAGCTATTTTAGTAAACAATATCATTAAATATTTATCAAAAAATATAAAGTCAGCATCGTCAGCCATTTTGGTAGGTCTCAAATACAGACACAATCACAACAATTTGAAAAAAGTTCCAATCATGGTCATTTACCTGCTTTTCTGGAAGAAATCAGCATCACTGCATCCGGCACATCAGTCTTGTCCGATTGTGTTAACATTTCACACCACAATTAAATTTCCCATAGGGCTCCATTGTAACATTATTGCCAACAACACTGTGAAAAATCCAAATCTGCAGCATGTGTCTGGGCTCAAATTCTTGACTGGTTCAATATCTGCAAACATAAACAAAAAAATACATATGTTAACCAGGTTTTTTTTTTTTTAAATTCGAAGTTTTTGAAGGACCTGTCAATTTCCAGAGAAATAATATGCCAAAAATTCATCACCAATACCATTCGACCCATCAAATCTAAAATGACACAGAATTGACATGACGCGACCTGTCAATCAAACCAACCACCCGATAAACTATTGACCAATCAGCGTCCAGATACGACGAGGCTTATCAGCCGATCTTGCTATCCGCCATGACCTCCGACAAGCTCTGACAAAGCAGCAATAGTCAATGTTGTTTTGAACGTTAATTTCGCTTCTATTTTTATCGTTTATTTGACGATTTAAAATGGTGAAACGATGTCAATGGGGTCTTTGTGACTCCGACAATAGATATCCTGAAAGACTAGCCAGGGGAGTGAAATTTATTCCATTTCCGAAACCGAAAACTAAACTGGAAAAATGCTTGAGATGGATAAAAGCGTGCTGGCATCCTCACGATCAGCTGAATACAAACAAAATTAATGGAAATTACCACATGTTTGTTTGTACAAAGGTACGTTTTAACTTAAAGAATATAATCGAAGTTGCGTAGCTGCTTTGTCAATCTATTTTAAACACAAAACGTCATATCCTTGGCCGGGTTTTTCCTGTTTTGCACCAAGAGCTTTATTCGTTTTATTTTTGTTCAGAGGTCAAATCGCCATATTTGGTATTGGTAAATAACGACTTCTCTTTGACACTGATTATAGATTGGAAGGTTACAAAATAATTCTGAAAGTGCCTTTTGTCACACAACCGAAACTTAGCATAACTTGCCATATCAAAAATCGTAAAAAAAATCTGTCAACGTGGTCACGTGACGAGTGGGTGGAGCTACTCTGGGAATCGCTTCGTGTCAATTGTCTAGAAACCTGGTATCAGCATCAAATTTTCAGTGATGATTTCTAAAATATTGACCATTTGACACATCATAAGAATAAATTAATCACTGCAATGTAAAATCCTGAAAATAGAAGAAAAAGGGAACTATAGTTTTAATACTACCTCCTTCATCTGTCCAGAGTATTCAAGGGAGATAATAGTGGCATGAGTCCTTTTACACTCCATACACTGAAATCTCGAATTTCCTTGACAATGAAATCTTGAATTTCCTCGCGACGGCAAATTATCCAAAATTTTGACAACGATTCTGCAAGTGTATGTACTAGCATTGTGATGAACTTTTTCTTGACAGTATTTAACTGAGTTTTGTTACCCAATTCCGGCCCTAACCGAGTTGAACATGTCTCTCCTTAGAAACCTATATTTTTAATATTTAAAAACCCTTTAAACCTATCAACCCTTTTTATATTAACTTTTTGTCAGTGACACATGTCAGTTTAGGTCCCTATCAGGGGTTTGTCTTAATGGCAGATAGATAGAAAGATATCTCCATCAAAAAACTGGTATTGACACCCTCTTTAATTATTTCCACAGGTCATTACCCAATTTCTTGTACTTTTCTGCATCATGTTTCGAAACTTTAATGTCACTGTGTTTAACGGAAGATAGACAGATAATCACTATTTCTATTTTTCTGTTAATGTATCCGAATGGCGTATTATCCAATTACCACTACACTTACTTTGATTTTACTGTTGTGTTCATTCAGTTTTACCACTGTAACTTACTACATAGTTCTAAATATTAACACTTCAAACCTCGCTCTGCTACCAAATAATGTTCCCATGGCGATGAGACCATGGAAGTGATCGAACCATGACGATGGAAGTGACGATTATTTCTTCTTTTATTTTCTTCGAATTCACGAGGACGGTAAAAAGTTGTTGATTATCAAGGGAAACAACCCTGTGAACCATAATGTTCCAGTAACAAAGGGAAGTAACCCCAAATATACAGAAACGATCACACTATAACTTTGACTCATTCTTTACAAATCTTATATTTCTTCTTTTTCTGCACATTTTAGTAAAAAAAACAATAGCGTAATCAGGTAGATGAACACTCATCCCGTGCAATTTACCAATTAATCGTGATATTTTTAAAACTGAAATTTACAGTACTAAGAAAATATTTCTCAAGGCTGGTAGACAAGGATCTTCCATTATAGCTTTATATGCTCTTTATTGTTTCATGTTTTAAGTCTTCAAGAAAGGATTGGTACAAATATTCATCTCGAGTATCTGTGTTAATATATAAATATATTTTCAACAAAAAATATATAACTTAAATCAAGCAACTTAAGAACGTTTCTCTCCCAATTCCTTGATTAAAGTTTTGTTTTACAACTTATTCCCATAAAACTAAATACAAACTTAGTTTTTCTTAATCAGAAAAGTGTAGAAAACTATTTTTAGTTTAACCTGTATAAAATAAGCTTTAAAATAAAGAAGTAACATATGTATGTAACTTGCTATTATATTCACTACAGTCTCAATTTGGATAAACAGCATATTGAACATAGGAACAGCGTTATTTCAGCCGTATTCTACGGACATTGTTTGAATTCATGAAAGTATTCTTATTTATAAAGACATATAATGTACGTAATATATGTAATTTACTTGGGTCATACTGGATATATTGTACACGGTAACTGCTTCTGAGTTCCTGATTAGTTCCACCACCACACGTGGGAGTGCAAATTATGTGCGCATGCTGTACTTCATATAGCATATATCACCCCAGGGTCTATCAGTTTATGACATAACATTACATCATACTATGGCTAATTATCAGTTAATTAGGGGTCAATGACAATGGCGACTTACATGTATAAAATGTAATATCCGTCCCCCTTTTTGTAACACCCGCCTATATTTTTTGAAGTGAAAAAAAATCAATAATGCATAATCATTAAACAATATAATTTCAAGAAAAAAAATGAATATTTATCAAAATTAATATCCACCGGATATGAGAATAATAAAACCTTACAATATTGAGAGATATACCATTTATTTCAACTTAGGAATGTCAGTGGCTTAATTTCATAAGTTTATATGTCTCAGGGAATGTGTACGATTGTTGAAAAACATATTATTAAATGATTAATACATGTTATTGTATTTCGCATAAAACATTTGAATAACAATGCAATATTTGCAATATATTAGAATGTTTATTTCCTAAGATACGGTATTCGACGTTATTTGTAAATGGACCGAACGGTTTTCGTAGTTGATTGATACGGTTCGATACTCATCTTTATATTTTGTTGATTTGCTTAATGAGTATGAAGTTTTAATGATCGATATAAGACGTTTATACATGTATAATACGTTGTGTAATACTTAAACTACCACATCTACTTACACATATAAGACATAAGACATTTTTGACATATAAACATGCATATCTTCAAATATTGTATTGTTTATTGTTGCATACACAGCCTGTACATTATATTATATATTAGTCCTGTATACGAACTGCGGTGTTTGTCGTTGACCACTGTACTACAGAACACCTTTTAAAGTACCACCTTTTGTTATTCCAGCAATGCCATTTTATGATTGTAGAATATAAAACATGTTAAAATTTCTTATGTTAAATGTGAAAGCTGTAATAGAATAATTGTTCACAATATTCTCAAATTCGAACTTTAGCGGTTGCCGTTGACTTGGGTTACACCGAGCCCATATGAAACCCGAAACGTTATGATTCCGTTTATAAAATTCAAAATAGATTAAATAAAATTCGCTATATTTCTGCTGAAAAACACGTGTGCCCGTTTGTATATAACACCAACGAATAATATGGCTTTTTGTCCATAAGATTTCATCGAAATCGGAATTCATCTTCAATATTTTGCCTTCTGACAGTTGTAAGTGGTCATTACCCCACCCACACATAACGGTCTCTTGACAGATGTTTCATTTTTTTCTCTCTGACATTTGCTCTATATTTACTTCCTGAACATTTAACATTTATAATGTTGTAACAATTTGTTGAATATCTTCCATGAAATTGTTAATATTGTGTAATAAAATGTTAAACTCAAACACCAGTCTTGTTCGCTGCAACATTTTTGTCTTTTTCAACATTTTTATGCTCTGTTTTAAGAGTTGTTTTAAAGGAAATTAACTCAATCTGGTCTGCTATACCGAATAAAGCCCTAGGGCCATTATGAATTCTGGCCGATTATTACCTCCCGGCCCGGCTTTGTCGTGTATTAATGCCATTTATACACATGTTCGGTTGCGCCACTCAAAGGGAGTAATTACGTTTTCACTCACCGGGACTGTTACTACTACAAAGCAATGCTCATGATGTCCATTAATCAACCTCTTTATTACACGTGCTTCCAAATTATGTGACCACATACTTTATTTATATTTTAACCGCGTATATAACGAAATATAATAATAATAAAAACAATTTTAGTGTAAAACAAATAGAAACCGTCATTGACGCGTGTCTTGGACTCATGACGTTCAGATTGATAAAATGTAATATTACGTGCACGTTTACCAACTGAGCTATTGCGCCAATACTTCAAGGTCGTGTATCTACAATAACTGATTAAATAGTACAACTACCACACCCCACAAAATAACAAGTGTATCAGCCTTTATCTACGTACAATTGCACTAAGATCGTGGCCAACAATATGTCGACCACAGGCGAAAGTATCGGTGTTCGGATCACTCAATTTATCTGACCTCCAAAAACAACAACAAATAAAATATCTTACCCCACTTCCCCCCACAACACACATTTGTTTTTATATACAATATAAATTAAAAATGTATACGTTTTATATAAGTATAGTTCAGTATGAATATAATTTGTATAATGCTCTTAAATAAGTTCCATTTGTTTTCAACTCGTAGATACTGGCACATTTGGAGAAGTATTGATAAAATACGGTTATATTGGCATTTCTAATGTTTCAAAGGTTTGACGACCTACGATAAGTGTTAGATTAACTGCAACCATTTGTAGTGCCAACCAGCCCAGGTTCGTGTATAAATTTCTACATTAGATCAGTGAATAGTTGATTGAAATGAGTTGGTATGGCCATGGTCCAGCGCCTGGCTCTAGGATAGGACGCTTACGTAGTATGGCCAAATATTTTATATCATGTTTGAAATGACTTCGTTATCAACAAAAATCTATATCATTTCAGAAAAAAACACCTGATATTACACAATTAGCTTTGTCACGTCGATTTTTACTTTGTATTCCTCGCTTGGCGTTCAGTATTTAGAGGATAGTTCTAGGTCTGGTCGGTCCGGTGTCAGTATATTGTGAATGGGTGAGATATCAGTGAATGTGTCTGCGAGCGGACACCCCAGTATGGCAGCGCTTAGAATGCTGTCTAATTACTAACAGTGTTGACAACGACGTTAAACATCAACATCAACATGTTGCTATATAACATGTGTACCTTGCATGCACGTTCCTTTATAAACACAATGTGTGTGTGTGTGTGTGTGTGTGTGTGTGTGTGTGTGTGTGTGTTATCATGTCATATTTTATACTGCCTGGCTTCTAATGACACCTAATGTATCATGATAATACTAGGCTGTATAATGTAGGAGTAGTATGCATCAATTATACAACAAGGAACTATTAACTTGTTTACAAACTTTTCAGCTACATGAATCTATTACATTGACCATAGTGAATTGTTCAATGCGGAAACACAGTTGTCCTACAGTGAGTATAAGACTATGGTCTATTTAAGGTAGATAGATAAATTATTTTATTCCTCCATTCAGGAGAGCATACGATACAATACAAGCATTTAAACAGACAGTCATATAAGTACTCAGAGACAACATGATTAAAGTCAGCACAATAATGCAAACGTATATAATACTTGTATAATTACAATAGATTGTATACAATTGAACTTGATAATTAAATTACAGTAGAAAAAGTATGACAGTATTTTATTGTAATTGTCATTGTATTGGCGTCGCTTTCAACAATTGTTCAGTCATATTGCGAAGGTGTCAACTTGAGACAGTGTTCTGAGCGCTGTAAGACTACCATGCCGCAGACACAAGGTAAGATACCAAACCCAGTCACTTTATACTGACACCGGGCCGACCAGACCTAGAACTCTCCTCTAAATGCTGAATGTCAAGCGAGGAAGCTTCTAGTACCATTTTTAAAGCCTTAGTTTTCATTGTAATACATTGTAATACATTGCAATAATTTTCAGACCAAACAGATTTATTTAGGTTATGTTATAACACCTTAAAGTTAATACATAGGTCTTACCGAAAATAAAACCGAAACAATGCAAGACTATTAATTGACAGATGGAATATTATTTAAAGGGAATATTTTCAAGATTTTTCAAAATTTTAAAATTGACTTAAAATATTATTTAAAGGGAGTACATCAGGGTTTTAAACATTATTTATATATACATATCAACCATGCATATTCATTGACGACATATTACCATATATTTAAACATGCCAAAATAATATATTGAAGAGGGGTTTCCTAACTTGGGCTACGCGCCTAGGTTAGACTAAAATAACATATTTTGTTACGAATTAAATTAGTGACATAGTTTATTTTGATCCATCATAGATGTGTACACGTTGTAAAATTTGTTTCATCTTAGAAAGAGTCCGACTGACGATGAGATGATCGTCAAGCAGTATTTAAATGCTGTCTATTTTTGAAATGGGGATTTCTTTTGAAATTTACCAGTCCGATTGAAACATCATCGATTTTATCTCGTTTCGGTGGATTTGGTATACGGTTACAATTCGGATTTTATTTTTATGATAATGAGATGCTTTTATCCATTTTAAAGATAATGCTATTTTTAAGACATTTATAGTGTTTTCCCTCGTATATACTCCCTTTAACATGTGTTATAGCATTCGACCGTTGTATACGTTTGTCTTATCGAAAATGCAAGACAAGAAATAACGGGCAAACGGGATAGTGACATAACTGATATGGTTGAACATTTACGAACATACACAAACACGCACGCACGCAAGTAAGCACTCACGCTCGTACGCATGCACGCACACAATCACTTATATACGCATACAAAAAGGAGCATGCAAACATATACATATGTACACATATAGAGAGACACACGCGCGCGCTCTATGCGGATGTTGTTTAGAGCTGCTATCTAGATCTAACCATTTTATGATAAAGAATGGAGAATTTTACTCATTTCGTGTAAATGTCTGTAGGACATTGTACGCACATAATCCGTTGTTTATCAGTCATGTCCAGTAAAGGATAACCAGACCATGATTTTCTTTATAAATTCTGAAAATGCTAACACTGGACAAAAGGAAACTAAAATGCTGGAGAACAAATGATTTGAATGTAAATAAAGTGAATTTACAATACTAATGTAAGAGATACAAGGTAAATATAGAAATATAGAAATATAGAAAGTAAATGAAGTGAATTTACAATACTAATGTAAGAGATACAAGGTAAATATAGAAATATAGAATGTAAATGAAGTGAAATTACAATACTAATGAAAGAGATACAAGGTAAATATAGAAGTATAGAATGTAAATGAAGTAAAATTACAATACTAATATAAGAGATACAAGGTAAATATAGAAATATAGAAAGTAAATAAAGTGAAATTACAATACTAATGCAAGAGATACAAGGTAAATATTGAAATGTAGAAAGTAAATGAAGTGAAATTACAATACTGATGTAAGAAATACAAGGTAAATATAGAAATATAGAATGTAAATGAAGTGGAATTACAATACTGATGTAAGAGATACAAGGTAATTATAGAAATATAGATTGTAAATGAAGTGAAATTACAATACTAATGTAAGAGATACAAGGTAAATATAGATATATAGATTGTAAATGAAGTAAAATTACAATACTGATGTTAGAGATACAAGGTAAATATAGAAATATAGAATGTAAATGAAGTGAAATTACAATACTAATGTAAGAGATACAAGGTAAATATAGATATATAGATTGTAAATGAAGTGAAATTACAATGCTAATGTAAGAGATACAAGGTAAATATAGATATATAGATTGTAAATGAAGTGAAATTACAATACTAATGTAAGAGATACAAGGTAAATATAGAAATATAGATTGTAAATGAAGTGGAATTACAATACTGATGTAAGAGATACAAGGTAAATATAGAAATATAGAAATATAGAATATAAATGAAGTGAAATTACAACACTAATGTAAGAGATACAAGGTAAATATAGATATATAGATTGAAAATGAAGTGAAATTACAATACTGATGTTAGAGATACAAGGTAAATATAGAAATATAGAATTTAAATGAAGTGAAATTACAATACTGATGTAAGAGATACAAGGTAAATATAGAAATATAGAAATATAGAATGTAAATGAAGTGAAATTACAATACTGATGTAAGAGATACAATGTTAATATAGAAATATAGAAATATAGAAAGTAAATGAAGTGAAATTACAATACTAATGTGAGAGATACAAGGTAAATATAGAAATATAGAAATATAGAATATAAATGAAGTGAATTTACAATTCTAATGTGAGAGATACAAGGTAAATATAGAAATATAGAAATATAGAAATATAGAATATAAATGAATAGAATTTACAATTCTAATGTTAGAGATACAAGGTAAATATAGAAATATAGAATGTAAATGAAGTGAAATTACAATACTGATGTAAGAGATACAAGGTAAATATAGAAATATAGAAATATAGAAATATAGAATGTAAATGAAGTGAAATTACAATACTGATGTAAGAGATACAAGGTAAATATAGAAATATAGAATATAAATGAAGTGAATTTACAATTCTAATGTTAGAGATACAAGGTAAATATAGAAATACAGATTATAAATATATATTATACAATAAAAATCCACAGTTATTATATACAAATGAGTAGAAATAGAATACAAATGTAACACAATACAATAGAAATGTACGAATAATGAATACAAATAAAAAAAAAATTGAATATTGCATCGTTCTCCCCCTCCCAACGCCCCCCCCCCCCTCCCCCCCCAAAAAAAAAAACAACAACAACAAAACAAAACAAAACAAAAACAACAAAAAACAAAAAACAAAATAACAAAACAACACCAACAAAACAACAATAACAAAAAAATCACATACACAAAAAAACAAACAAAACACACACACACACACACACACTAAAACACTAAAACACTTTACAAACACTAAAACACTAAAACACTTTATATGTATTTATAAATTTTATCAAGTTTATTTTTGAGTGTGTGTGGGTGTTTATGGGCTAGGCGCCATACCCCTGTAATTCATACAGGTATCATTCTTTTCTATTTTTACATCTTTCACACGGCTGTACCACCATGTACATTAATCTCATGCCCAGCTTATCCGCTGTCTCTCCGCTGTCTCTCCTTATGATGTTCTCCTTTCTTTTTAATCTCGTGTTTGAGTCTCAGCCCGAGTCTAAGCCAGTCCATCACCTCTCCATGTTTCTGGGGCCCGTACATTTACAAAGTTCTTAGTGAAACATTTGAGTTGTGTAAAAAGGTCGAGAGAGTAATTTAGTATTTCGCTTACATCATTTTACGAACTTTTGGAAAAACAAATAAATAGTATTCTATTTTATATTCGCAAAAAAATCTGCGCAAATAAAGCGTCACCCGTCTATGCTAAGTAAAGCAACCATGCCGTCTAGTTAACTCGTGTTCTTAAACTTAATAGTTGATGTTCCGAACGTGACCCATGTTGCACATTTGGTCTGCCAGTCATCCTCACAATTATCGTCTGCAGCGGTTAAAAACAGTTTAGTTTAGTTTATAAACATACAGTTATATTATAATAGTATTACACACAGATAAACAAGAGTGTTGGGTCACAAGTATTTCCAGCATTAGTTACAGTCCGTCCCTTTATAATATGGACGGACCTAGGTGGCTATTATCAATCAGACTAAAAGCGAAGGGAAGGTCCACCGACACACGAAATGCATATTTGACATCACTTGGAATAATCTGGATTATTACAAGTCTTATACCACTGAAAAACTTGTTTTACAGATCACGATATGGACGGGCAATCCGAGATGAATCGCAGGAAATTTTCTTGTTTAGGGGGCATATAATCTTAATATCCAGGGGTTACAAAATGTGTGTTTTGTGAGGCAAAACTTCAATTAATACAATATTCTTATTTTCTGTCATCCCCGCAACTAGTAGTGGAATGTGTGCATCATGGTGTCCATTATAAGAACCACAGGTCTGACTTTTCTGAAGTTCGGAGCCAACTGTTACACAGCTTGAAGCGTTACCCACTATGATTAACAGCGAAAATCCACCGTATCCCGGATATGACGTCATTGAACGTACGATGGAGCACTCTGTGACCGGCCCCTTTGGATATCATTACCATGGTTTGTAACTATTTCATCTGCAGAAACGCACAAATGGGAAGTCACATGGTCAGCTGTTACTACTTCCGATTAAATACACTTTCACGCGGTTTTAATAAAATCAACCTTTGGCAGATTAATTCCTTTACAAAACATTAAGCTCACATCAGTTCTAAATTCCATTTTACCTTTGTTTTCGTACCCAACAAATCATTGCTCTATGAATGTAGTCCTCTATATGAAAATATTAATAGTTTCTAATATAAAACTTTTTATCGTTTATTTGAATATTAGCGTCCTTTTGTGCTGTCGAGGGCTAATAGGCGATAACAGTCAACCAAATCAATATTTCCTTGGATCTCAGAACGGTCTACCAGTACTCGAGTACACCCATCTGAAGTAACGGACAAGTTTATACTTGGAATCAGCGGTGAGAGACGAATCACAATGTAACCCAATGTCGTATAAAAATCTTCACGGAGATTGTGGCCAGATGGCGATTCATGCTAGTTTTGATTGTATCAATGAACATTTTTAAACTATCAAATTACATTTCCTTATTTTTTTATTTTTTTTTTGAATACTGAGATATTTAATTTTATATTTTTTAAGGCCAAACAAACTTTTTTTCCGACGAACATATTTTTTCCTAAGTAATTGAGAAATTGCTTTAAGAGAAAATGTGTTAAAATTGAGGTGTGTCCATTTAAAACAATAAAATTGTAAACTTTCGTAATTAAACTAATATTTTAGATTAACAGTGAAATGTGACGTTTTTGGAGGGAAGTAAAAAAAAAACAGACTCAAAACGGGTGTCTGTGTAGGCGTTTTTTTTTTGTTCGCTTGACACTTTTGTCTGCAGATAACTTAGAAATACGTTGAATTTTTGCATTACGCCTTTTGTCCGCTGACAATTTATTACAATGAAGCTATTTGACCGCATCAGGACATTAGTCGTCGTGTTTCTTAGTTTCTGTGAATAAATGGGCTGTATACAAAAAGCGCCAAGCGGACAAAGACGTTGTCACAGGCAATTGCCGTTTATCAGAACAATATTGAAAAAGCATGTTTCCATCGAACCGATTTATATACAATATTGGTGATATTTTATAAATTTTATGAAGTTCATTTTTAAGCTTCACTTAAGTCACACCTTATGTCTGGTACATCATGAGCACAGAAAGTCATTACGTCTAATTAATCATGCAATCAGACATTTTAAATACTTATAAACTATCATTTTTATACATTTTTCTAATAACTGAATTATTTTTCTTTTACTCATTATATTTAAATTAAAATTGATAAACATAAATTTAAATGTGTTTTATATAATTGATATTTGATACATTGTAACATTTGCTATAGATATTCATAAAACACGTTTTAAAAATTATTACATATGCAATTATTGAGAGTCAAGACCAAAGAACTTTTGTATATTTGGTATGTTAATTTTATGTTTAAATGTACTGTAAATAATATGTATGATGTAGAGGACAATATGTCTATATAGCCAAATATGTTATCTTCAGAAAATAAAGATTTTGTTATTATTATTATTATTATTATTATTATTATTATTATTATTATTATTATTATTATTATTATTTCTGTTTTAGAGAATAGAAATATCAGCAAGTTACATTACTTTACTTCTAAGATATTACATTAATTAAAACGTTGGTTGGTTGAAGGAAATTTGACGTTGTACTGGATCTGGAGGACTAGAATGATAAAGTTGCTGTAAATAAATGATGATAATGATGATAATGATGATTACGATGATTATGATGTTGGTAATGGTGATATTTTGTTTTTGCATGATCTAATAAGAGACCTGAATGCGTTTATCGACCAGCTCGAAATTATATGTACATGTCTTCCGTATAATGCTACCGAGAAGCTCTATGCTGAAAAAGGTGATAATATATTTCAGGAGAGCTTTATGCGGATACAAGGTGCACATGATGCTCCCCGGGCAACGTTATACGGGGCGGGGGAGCTTTATATGGCCTTGCGCATCACACACAAAACTCTGAGCCTGTGTCAGAAACTCTGCCTCTAGACAATTTTAACGCTTATTTGTGATTCAGTCAGCATCCATGAAAATGAGTTGTTCGCCGTCACTGAGTGCATCTCTTGTTTTCTCTCAGATAGTTTTCTTGACTGCGTTCAGAACTATAAATGCATTTTTACTCTGTTCATAATGAATTCAACATAACAGCATTCAGTGTTTTAAACATTATTCACCACGGTTTTCAATGAAGTCTTGTAATGTTATCTGTTTTAGATATTTGAAATGTCAGAATAGCGAGCCACAAAGATAAAGTGACGCAACATGAAAATAAAAGGAATGGATTGCATTTTTTCTAATAAAAATCTCACATCTGAACGTTAATTCAAATTGACCGTGTAAAGCAGCCTAATTTCTTTTCATGTCTGCTATTGTTTCTTTCCTTCTTCTATTCATGTATTTTTCCTTTTCCTCTGTCTTTCTCTGTGTTTTCTTATTTTAACATTATTTCAAAGAATACATTCATATTAATAAAAAGTAATTGTATGTACATGTATTATATTAAATATATTTGCAAAATGTATCATAAACAAGAGTAGGTCCTTGTTGGCTGAGTGGTTTATGGCGCTGTCATCCTCGTACTGCCGAGGTAGTGGGTACAGGCCTTTTATGAGAGGAAGTTTACCAGTTACCGGTGGGGCACGATGATGGTTCATTTTGACGTCTTTCTCCACAATTAAAACCAGATGTAACATTTTATGCATTGAACACGACATTGAACACCATCTAAGATGTCGGAATGCTGTTATACACGTTAGCAGCTGATCCGTATTGAACACGACATAAAACACCATTAAAGATGTCGGAATGCTATTATACACGTTAGCACCTGATCTGTATTGAGCACGACATTAAACACCATTAAAGATGTCGGAATGCTATTATACACGTTAGCAGCTGATCCGTCTTGAACACGACATTAAACACCATTAAAGATGTCCGAATGCTGTTATACACGTTAGCAGCTGATCCGTATTGAGCACGACATTAAACACCATTAAAGATGTCGGAATGCTGTTATACACGTTAGCAGCTGATCTGTATTGAGCACGACATTAAACACAATTAAAGATGTCGGAATGCTGTTATACACGTTAGCAGCTGATCCGTCTTGAACACGACATTAAACACCATTAAAGATGTCGGAATGCAGTAATACACGTTAGCAGCTGATCCGTATTGAGCACGACATTAAACACCATTAAATATGTCGGAATGCTGTAATACACGTCAGCAGCTGATCCGTATTGAGCACGACATTAAACACCACTAAAGATGTCAGAATACTGTTATACACGTCAGCAGCTGATCCGTATTGAGCACGACATTAAACACCACTAAATATGTCAGAATGCTGTTATACACGTCAGCAGCTGATCCGTATTGAACACGACATTAAACACCATTAAAGATGTCGGAATGCTGTTATACACGTTAGCAGCTGATCCGTATTGAACACGACATTAAACACCATTAAAGATGTCGGAATGCTGTTATACACGTAAGCAGCTGATCCGTCTAGAACACGACATTAAACACCATTAAATATGTCGGAATGCTGTTATACACGTTAGCAGCTGATCAGTATTGAACACGACATTAAACACCATTAAAGATGTCGGAATGCTGTTATACACGTTAGCAGCTGATCAGTATTGAACACGACATTAAACACCATTAAAGATGTCAGAATGGTGTTATTCACGTTAGCAGCTGAACCGTATTGAACACGACATTAAACACCATTAAAGATGTCGGAATGCTGTTATGCACGTAAGCAGCTGATCCGTCTAGAACACGACATTCAACACCATTAAAGATGTCGGAATGCTGTAATACACGTTAGCAGCTGATCCATATTGAACACGACATTAAACAACATTAAAGATGTCGGAATGCTGTTATACACGTTAGCAGCTGATCCGTATTGAACACGACATTAAACACCATTAAAGATATTGGAATGCTGTTATACACGTTAGCAGCTGATCCGTATTGAACACGACATTAACACCATTAAGTATGTCGGAATGCTGTTATACACGTTAGCAGCTAATCCGTATTGAACACGACATTAAACACCATTAAAGATGTCAGAATACTGTTATACACGTTAGCAGCTGATCCGTATTGAACACGACATTAAACACCATTAAAGATGTCGGAATGCTGTTATGCACGTTAGCAGCTGATCTGTATTGAACACGACATTAAACACCATTAAATATGTCGGAATGCTGTTATACACGTTAGCAGCTGATCCGTATTGAACACAACATTAACCACTTTTAAAGATGTCGGAATGCTGTTATACACGTTAGCAGCTGATCCGTATTGAACATGAACTTAAACACCATTAACGATGTCGGAATGCTGTTGTACACGTTAGCAGCTGATCCGTCTAGAACACGACATTAAACACCATTAAAGATGTCGGAATGCTGTTATACACGTTAGCAGCTAATCCGTATTGAACACGACATTAAACACCATTAAAGATGTCGGAATGCTGTTATACACTTTAGCAGCTGATCCGTATTGAACACGACATTAAACACCATTAAAGATGTCGGAATGATGTTATACACGTTAGCAGCTGATCTGTATTGAACACGACATTAAACACCATTAAAGATGTCGGAATGCTGTTATACACGTTATTAGCTGATCCGTATTGAACACGATATTAAACACCATTAAAGATGTCGAAATGCTGTTATACACGTTATGTCGGAATGCTGTTATACACGTTAGCAGATGATCCATATTGAACACGACATTAAACACCATTAAAGATGTCGGAATGCTGTTATACACGTTAGCAGCTGATCCGTATTGAACACGACATTAAACACCATTAAATATGTCGGAATGCTATTATACACGTTAGCAGCTGATCCGTATTGAACACGACATTAAACACCATTAAAGATGTCGGAATGCTGTTATACACGTTAGCAGCTGATCCGTATTGAACACGACATTAAACACCATTAAAGATGTCGAAATGCTGTTATACACATTAGCAGCTGATCCGTATTGAACACGACATTAAACACAATTAAAGATGTCGGAATGCTGTTATACACGTTAGCAGCTGATCCATATTGAACACGACATTAAACACCATTAAAGATGTCGTAATGCTGTTATACACGTTAGCAGCTGATCTGTATTGAACACGACATTAAACACAATTAAAGATGTCGGAATGCTGTTATACACGTTAGCAGCTGATCCCTATTGAACACATTAAACACCATTAAAGATGTCGAAATGCTGTTATACACGTTAGCAACTGATCCGTATTGAACACGACATTAAACACCATTAAAGATGTCGGAATGCTGTTATACACGTTAGCAGCTGATCCGTATTGATAACGACATTAAACACCATTAAAGATGTCGGAATGTTGTAATACACGTTAGCAGCTGATCCGTATTGAACACGACATTAAACACCATTAAAGATGTCGGAATGCTGTTATACACGTTAGCAGCTGATCGGTATTGAACACGACATTAAACACCATTAAAGATGTCGGAATGCTGTAATACACGTTAGCAGCTGGTCCGTATTGAACACGACATTAAACACCATTAAAGATGTCGGAATGCTGTTATACACGTTAGCAGCTGATCCGTCTTGAACACGACATTAAACACCATTAAAGATGTCGGAATGCTGTAATACACGTTAGCAGCTGATCTGTATTGAACACGACATTAAACACCATTAAAGATGTCGGAATGCTGTTATGCACGTTAGCAGCTGATCTGTATTGAACACGACATTAAACACCATTAAAGATGTCGGAATGCTGTTATACACATTAGCAGCTGATCTGTATTGAACACGACATTAAACACCATTAAATATGTCGGAATGCTGTTATACACGTAAGCAGCTGATCTGTATTGAACACACTCTCGTCATACAATCACAAATCACACTTGAAATAGTTATATTAAATGTCATTGTTTTTCTGATTAATAATTTGAGTGAAACATTGGATTTAAGGAAGAAGTGATGGTGAATAATTATATATTTGTGATTTTCATTTATTGATATTAATGTTTTATTTAATATATAGTTAACACGGTGGCGAACCTACCACGTGACTTAATGGGGTGGTGCAAAATATCGGATGAAAAATGTCCGCTTCAGATAACATTTTTGTCTCAATATAACTTTAATACTTCATGAAAATTCATAAAACACAGACGAATGTCGTCTGTGTATAGAGATGAACCACCGGTAATATCGAGGGGCATCACAAAACCTGTATTATTTGTAAACACAGACGAACGCTGTCTGTGTATAGAGATGAACCACCGGTAATATCGAGGGGCATCACAAAACCTGTATTATTTGTAAACACAGACGAACGTCGTCTCTGTATAGAGATGAACCACCGGTAATATCGAGGGGCATCACAAAACCTGTATTATTTGTAAGCAAAGACGAACGTCGTCTGTGTATAGAGATGAACCACCGGTAATATCGAGGGGCATCACAAAACCTGTATTATTTGTAAAAAGTGCAACGACATTTATTTGTAAATTGCATACCTTAATTGTCCCAACTATACTCAACACACGGTTGCCCTTTTTGCAAAACATACACATTTTGCATGGTCATTTTATATAACTGTACAGCACATCGCACTTCCCTCAACCAAACTCTGAAGTATATGGCTGCTCTACAAAACATATGGACACACATTTCTCTGTATTTCAAGTTTTGTATGGTGTATGCAGATGTGAATCCTTCACAGTCAAATGGACACCCATCTCAAGACCACTAGCCCCTCACTGCCAAGGTCGTGTGTTCAAGCTCAGCTCTGTCCAGATCCTCCATGTGAGAAAGTTAGCCAATTACTTCTTCTTCTTCTTCTTAATCTACTTCTTCTTCGTGTTTCAGAACGTGGCCATTTAAGTTCTGTGTGCACATGCTAATTTTGAGCCAATTTAAAAGACATGATTTTTAAAAAAAGCATTACAAAATAGTGTTACAATTATACACATTTTCAGTTCCTCCCTAGTATGTGACTTGAATACGAGTGTCAGCTTTTTGTACAGTTACCCTCTCATCTATAACAAACCCATCCCTGTCTCCATGACTACCAAGTGTACCCTAACATGGCAGAAACATTTGACTTATGTGCACTGGTCCAGGGAGAAACAATGCGAACAGCGCGCTCACATGACGAGCAATACCTACACATTACATTTGCATATCCCAGGGATCGTATCTGCTGAACAGGGAGCGTAACACACATGTTACACACAGGGTGTTTCGTCTGCTGACCATGGAACGTAACACACATGTTACACACATGGTGTTTCGTCTGCTGACCAGGGAGTGTAACACACATGTTACACACAGGGTGTTTCGTCTGCTGACCAGGGAGCGTAACATACAGGTTACCTACATGGTGTGTCGTCTGCTGACCAGGGGCCGCACCACAAAGTTTATACACAGGTTGTTTTGCCTGCTGACCAGGGAGCGTAACACACATGTTACACACAGGGTGTGTCTGCTGATCAGAGAACGTAACAAACAGGTTGCACACAGGTTGTGTCGTCTGCTGACCATGGTGCGTATCTGCTGAACAGGGAGCATAACACACAGGTTACACACAGGTTGTGTCGTCTGCTGACCATGGCGTGTTTCACACATGTTACACACAGGTTATGTCGTCTGATGACCAGGAAGCGAAACACACACGTTATACACTGGATGTGTCGTCTCCTGACCAGGGAGCGTATCTGCTGAACAGGGAGCATTACACAAAAGTTACACACAGGTTGTGTCGTCTGTTGACCAGGGAGCGTAACACACAGGTTACACACAGGTTATGTTGTTTGCTGACCATGGAGCGTTTCACACAAGTTACACACAGGTTGTGTCGTCTGATGACCAGGGAACGTAACACACATGTTACACACAGGGTGTTTCGTTTGCTGACCAGGGGGCGTAACACACAGTTTACACACATGATGTGTCGTCTGCTGACAGGGGCCGCGCCACAAAGTTTATACACAGGTTGTTTTGCCTGCTGACCAGGGAGCGTAACACACATGTTACACACAGGGTATGTCTGCTGACAAGTGAGCGTAGCAAACAGGTTGCACACTGGTTGTGTCGTCTGCTGACCATCGAACGTATCTGAATAGGGAGCATAACACACAGGTTACATACAGGAAGTGTAGTCTACTTACCATTGAGCGTTTCACACATGTTACACACAAGTTATGTCGTCTGATGACCAGGAAGCGTAACACACACGTTACACACAGGGTGTGTCGTCTGCTGACCAGGGAGCGTAACACACAGGTTACACACATGGTGTGTCGTCTGCGGACCAGGGGCCGCACCACAAAGTTTACACACAGGTGGTTGTTTTGCCTGCTGACAAGGAAGCGTAACATACATGTTACACACAGTGTGTGTCTGCTGACCAGGGAGCGTAACACACAGGTTGCACACATATTGCGTCGTCTTCTGATCAGGGAGCGTATCTGTTGACCAGGGAGCGTAACACACAAGTAACACACATGTTGTGTCGCCTGTTGACCAGGAAGCGTAACACACAGATTCAAGTACAAGTCACATTACAGCTATTGTTACGTTATCAATTTCACACTGTAACTAAGAACTCTTCAAGGTAAAATCTTTTGTTCTGATCCTTTTATATTGTGTACAAATATATTATACTGTTGTAATATACGAAATAGATAAATTATGACATTACTATAAAAACTTATTGTTGGTGTAAAAGACTGTATATGCAAATGAGACATTTTAATCAGTTCACTATAATGTCCATGTTGCTTTTTGTTTAAACATTTCTATTCACATAAGTACATATATATATAGCGTATAGTTAACAATGAAGCAAAGTGATACATTAATCACATGATGTTCAAAGGATACAGAAAAAAGCTTTTGAAGCTTATGTAAATCTGCTTCCGTGACAGGTATTTTACTTTCCATTATAGACTTTATCATATTGTTCCGTACTGATTTCAGTTTGGTCAAATGTGCATTAAATAAGAAAAAAAGCACACTAGTTTATTCAGAATATTTCAAGTAAAAAAAAAACTATTTATAGAATAAGAGAAAAAGACATTACTGATTTTCTTTTATTGGTTCATTCTGATACAGCGGATAGGTGATGCCGATATTGTTTTTTATCGACAGATCAGGGTTGCGTTAGGCACCGTTAAACAGCAAACACGTTTAATGCCTGGTTCCCTGAAATTAACGCGTACTGTGTGCTACTATGAGGTTGAGCCAGTGTCCAGGAAAATATGTTAGCTTACGTTATCAAACGTTTAACCGAACTGATCGCAGTCCAGATGTTCGACAAGGGAAGTAAGTTATGGCAGATAGTCAAGGGGTGTAAGTATGTATTCGGGCCTTTTCCAGCATTTTCAAGATTAGGTAAAGCAGTGTAAACATGAACGATATATAAGCTAGTATTCCACTATATATTGATTTTTATCTATTTTTACCTATGTCAGCGATGCACAGTTATTAAAACCGGTTACGGCCGATTTATTCAAAATCTATACTGTAGAGCAAAAGTTATGTCAAACGTCGAAGTAGATGAGTAGAAGAGAAAACGATCAGAGCAGTCAAATCCAAGCGACATAGATACAAGCTTAACAATAACCCCAGATAAACAGAAAAAGAAAAAGGCCAACAAAACGAACAGAATGGAAAAAGTAAATGAAGCGGAAGGTGCCAAATCTGAAATAACCTTGGATTGTCTCAGTAAACAGCTGATAGACATGAATAAAAAGCTGTCGAATGTAATGACCAAGGACGACAAAGGCTTAAAAACGTTGATAATAAGCACATTCAAACAAATGAAAGGTGATTTATTAGAATCAGTTTTCAAAAGAATAGAAATTTTGGAAGGAAAATTATTCGAAAAAGAAAACGAAGTAGATGCATTGAGATCAAAGGTTACAACACTAGAAAAAGAAATATACGAGAGAAAAACTGAAAAATATGATCTTTCTGAGGAAATAGACAAAGTAAGTCAGAAAGTTGAAGAAAAAATCAATGACTTAGAGCAGTATGGAAGAAGAAATAATATCAGAATAGATGGACTAGTTGAAAAAGAAAACGAAAATGCATACCAAACGACATTGCTTGTGGTTCAAACCCTTAATGATAAATTATGCAACATAAATTTGAGAAGTGAAGATATAGATGTGGCACATAGGTTGGACAAGAAGAAGGCAGGAGGGAAACGACAAATAATCGTCAAATTTGTTTCAAGGATGAAAAGGGAAAGTGTCATGCGAGACAAGAAGGTTTTTAAGGGATCTGGTATATTCCTTAATGAAGACCTGACATACACAAACCAACTGGTTCTAGCATGTCTTAGGAAAAAACTTCCGGATGAAATAGAATCTTCCTGGTCTAAAAATGGACGCATTTTCTACAAAAATAAAGCGGGAAACCAACATCAGCTCTCTTTTCAAGATTTTAAGCACTGGCTTGATCTCCCGTGGCCAAGAACAACATAGATGGCGACACTATCCACTCCCCCACCCCAACACGTCTCCAACTACAATTAGATCATATCAAATAGATGAACGCGCAACTCGAGCAACAACTAGATAGAAATACTGTGATTATAATTTTTTTAAAAAGAACATTTTACGTAGTGCGTAACTTTCCACGGTGAATATCGTCTATTTTTTCCATGATCATTACTACACCTCACGCTGTGACTAAACACTAAACTGTGATCCAAAAACGTGGTGAGACATTCCTGAAGCCTGTTGACCAGCTACTAGTTTATCGTATATATTATAATTAAAAAAAACGAAAACTTTTGAGTTGAAGATGTGCAAACATGTGTGTGTGTATATATGTGTGTATGTGTATGCACGTATGTGAAAGTTTATATGTACATGATATATAATATGGATTATACGTGTATGTATGAGTATATGTATGTTAGCATGTGTGTGTATGTATGTGTATGTATGTGTATGTGTATGTATGTGTATGTGTGTAGGTATGCATAAATGTATACTTTAATAAGAATGCACATAGTGTACGTTTATGAACAGAGACATACACTACATAACGGTATCAATTATATTTCACGACCAAACACAAATAAATATAAATATATGTTTGCTTTTAGCGGTATTTATAAATGTACGGCATCTATACAATATCTATAAATTGATGTGATACCATCTGTATAACAAGGCGCTAAGTTATCAGTTTTGTATATGAAATACATATGTTGCATAGGGCAGTTCCGGGTTGATATAGACACCCTTTTTTGCTTATTTATTTTACATAAACATATAATTGTGTGCAGTAGTGAATTGCTGGTATAATAATGTGAAACATATGATAGATAAACTAAAAACAACTCATAAGAGGAATGTATGTATGTATGTGTGTGTATATATGTATATATATATATATATATATGTGTATGTATATACGGGTATATATATATATATATATATATATATATATATGTGTGTGTGTGTGTGTGTGTGTGTGTGTATGTGTGTGTATATGTGTGTATATATGTGTGTATGTATGTGTGTATGTGTATGTGTGTATTTATATGTATATATAGAAAACATGAGTGGCTGCCAAATGCGAACTGGCTTGTAGATATTATGTCGTAGAACAATTTGTGAGTGGCAAAGGACTTTTTGTTTCGTTATTCTATTCGGAATACTGTATAATAGTGTGTGTGTGTGTTAAAACTAGTTAACGGTGTATATTCGGTTCTGTTTATTACATGTTTGTTGTCTTAGTTTTGTTTAAAAGCTATTTTGGAATTTTTATCTAACACATTCGACCCAAAAACAATTGTTTTTTATTTTTCACCATGAACTTTCTCTTTGTTGTAATTCTCTCTTTTCTGACACTTTCCTCTTCTATAAGCAGCTATGCTAACAACACCACTCTAGTGAAATATGTGTTTAATGCTATTTTTGTATCTCCGATTTTAATCAATTCATCATTAAGTCATGAGTTTAAACATAGGATTTTTTAATGTTAGAGGTTTAGGTAACAAACAAAAACGAGAGCATATATTCCAATGGTTAAAAAAACAGCATTTTTCTATATGTCTTCTACAAGAAACGCATTCCATACCTAGCAATTTGAATTGTTGGCAACAAGAATGGGGTAGTACTATTTATATAAGTGGTAAAAGTAGCAACAGTGAAGGTGTGTGTATTCTTATTAGCAAAAATGTAGATTACAATTTTCTGGACTATTTTGACATTATACCAGGAAGATTGCAAGCTATTCAACTAGAAATAGACAAACATGAATTTATAATTATAAATTTATATGGACCAAGTACTGACGACCCAGCTACATTTAAACAACTAAACCAGTTTATGTTGCAAAACAATGATATATCCTTTATAATAGGCGGGGACTTTAATACTATTTTAGAAACAAATATAGATAAAAAGAATGGTCAACCAAATACTCATAACAAATGCAGATCTTCATTGAAATCAATTATGGAGGTACATGACCTGTCAGATATATGGAGGTTGAAGCACCCACTTACCCGTAGATATACTTGGCATTCAAACAATAAGCCTCCCATATTTTGTCGACTTGATTATTTTCTTCTATCAAGCAATTTAAAAAATAACGTTATTTCATGTCACATCAAACCTGGTTTTAAGTCAGATCATGCAATCGTTAATATCAATTTAGATTTTAAAAACAAACCAAGAGGCCCAGGTTACTTTAAAATAAATAATAGTCTACTTCTACTGACGGAATATCAAGAAAAGATTCGCAAAACTATAAATGATACAGTAGAAATTAATAAAAATTCAAATCCAAACACTTTGTGGGAGATTATAAAAGGCAATATAAGAAACGAAACAATAAAATATGCATCGCATAAAAAGAAAACCGACAATGATCAAGAAAATAAATTAAAAACTGAAATTGAGTTAATTGAATCAAAAATTATAATTTCTGAAAATCATTAGGCCTGTTAAACAAACCTGTGACATTTTAAAAATTTAAAACTTGAAGAAATATTCATAATCAGATGTTCAATTTGATCGTATTTTACTTATAATATACTACATCCCCGGGAATGTCAAAATTATACTTCATACGTTTGATTATATTAACATATCAGCGATTACATTCCCGCTATCGACTAGTAACTGTGACAAAATTTACAAAACGATAATACTGTCGACGTGAATCTGTGACAAACTGTCGACGCGAATCACTCTACGTTGTGACAGAGTTCCCTGACCGTGTATTTTGCTAAACAAAATGCAACGGCGTATTTTGCTCAGCTGAAAATATGCGGGTACAGAGTGATGCAATGTACAAAATAACGCCGTTTCACTTTTTGTAAATCAGTGTTTTGCGTGGACTTTTTATAGCACTGATGGTTCATTTTTATATAGAGACGGCGTTGCGTTCGTCCTCGTTCTGTGAATTATTATGAAATGTTAAGAACGTTATTTGCAAAAATGTTGCCTGAAGCGGGCATGATTTAACTCGCCATTACGCACAAAAAAGCCCAGAGCCCATATGAATCTCGTTCGAGGCCGTTTCCTGTGTTGTTTTTAGGGGCTATCGGATCGAGTCAGGTATCGAATTAGCGACAGCCGGTGAACTGAAGTATCCAACAGTTTACACACTACAATACTGCCAACTGTCAAACAGGTCTCATGTTGGTCATAATAACACAACAGTCTACATATAACAAAGCTGGATAACAACGTTATACTTTCAGAAATGTTTATATACTGTTTTGGGTTAAAACAGACTTAAATGTTCATATAATCAGGGATCACTGCACAGTCGAATTTTGTTCTCTGTTCTTTATAAAATAAGGTCTAGAATTTCCACGGTGAAACAATTTCCATATATATTTATTTTGTTCGTACCACGAATGTATCCACACACAGAAAAGCACAATAACTGGTTTAAGTATCTAAACGTTATTATTATATTAGACTTATTTCATCGGATTTATTGAGACCACGGCAATACAGAACGACGTACGTAGAGTCATAATAGAGTGTTGGCTGATATTGGTCACTTCCTCGAACACTTCAAAAGAAGTCAGAATAGTTCGATTGGCCGATATCGGTCACGTGCAAAGCAAATGGGCAGAGTTAACATATCACAAAAAGACATATCTCATTTAATCTTAATGTTTTATTTTAAAATTATTTTATATATACATGTATATTGGATAGTGCATATAGAGTATGTTTCCAGTCTGCCCTTTCGCTAACCATTGTATCTCTCAACTGACCAAACGCCGACTGTTGATCAAATACCGTACGCACCAAAGAACTTTTCCTTGCACGTGTAATTGTTTATGCAAGTTTATGTTAGCACATGTTCAAACAATTTGGATAGGCGGAACTATAACCATATAGGAACATATAAGCCAAACAGACCAAATACTAGCTTAATGTTACAAGCATGGTTTTTGCTCACCGTTTGTTTTTAAGGACCTCAGGGACCGCAGCGTGGGTTCGACTTAAAAAATGGTACTAGAAGCTTCCTCGTTTGACGCTCAGCATTTAGAGGAGAGTTCTAGGTCTGGTCGGCCCGCTGTCAGTATAATGTGACTGGGTGTGGTATCATACCATGTGTCTGCGGCATGATACCCAAGTGTGGCAGCGCTTAGAATACTGTCTCAAGTAGACACCGTCGCGATATTACTGAAAAATTGTTGAAAGCGACGCTTAACACCATACTACAACAACAACATAGGAACTTAGTGCAACTGAATTTCTTAAATAAAATCATTTTCATTAGTGCTGAGTTATAACATTATCTAATATTATTATTTTATCTGATTTTTAAATGTTAACAGATTTTTTTTCTAGAGATAATAAATACAAATGGTCGCAGTTGAAATAAATCTGAAAAAGCACTTATTTCTAACACTTCCATAAATTCATTGATTGATTCATAATTCTGCAGACGGACAATTTTAACGGACATGTTTCTTTCGCGGGAATGCGTCTGTGGGCTAAATGTAACCTCATGATTAACTTACACGGTGCCTAAGGCTCAAAACTCGAACCACTAAACGACTTCCGAGCAGTTTACACGTTGGTGATACTTCGTCAAATAAAGGTGGATGATAACGACGTTCCCGGAGATAGCTCCCGCCAACTGCTTTACGGCAGTCATAATATTCTCCAATTCGAAAAGGTGAAATTTCACTCTCGTGCGTGACGAGATCTGTGCGTGACTTGAACTCAGAGGAATTGCGTCACACCATAACAAACCGCAGTGGTGTTTCTGACAGTAGTTAATTACAACAAAGTTACATAAAACAGCCATGAAAATAAAGAAAACAATACAATATATGAAAACTTTTCTTTTGTAAACTTGAGAAGTTTAGTATTATTTTTTTTATCAATATCCCTACTATCATTTACAAATAGGGAATGGTTATATTTTATTTTTTAAATAGTTCATGCGACATGACGGATTTTATTAATAATTCTTGTCTTTTTATAAATGTATTATCTACCAAATTTCGGACCCAACTGACGACATGCATGTTGCACAGTTAATGGGCCTTTTTTGTTTAAAACGTAGGTACATGATTTTTTAAAAAAAACAACGTTATTACTATAACATGTCAATATAACCTAATTGTAGTTTTTTGCAAAAAAAAAAATATGATTTTTCTTTTATTTAAGAGAGCTTTGAATGAATTACAGACGTTTCATACCACCAAACTGCTGAACGGTTTCGTACAACACATAGGTTTATGCATAAACTTTACAGTGTTTCACACCATGATCAGGTGTCACAATCATAAACTTACGGTATTTGTTTTTAATGAGTGTGTGATAGTATTGGATTGTTATTATTTGGGGTTGAAACGTAACTAAAATACATTTTATTTTGTTTATACATTTAGTGTATTAACGAGAAATTATAAATTTACACCATATACTACGGACAAAAATCACACACAATAATATACATACAATTTTGATTGTATCATATTTACAACATTTACGTGTAACACATTGTAATGCATGATCACGAGGAGATATATTTGCTTTAATAATAGTGTATTTGTGAAATTATACACAAACTCAGAAAATTTCAATTTGTGACAAAAAAACTGTAACGTCTGCATCGCAGGTATATATATTCTTCCAAGAAGATAAATAGAATGATACACATTCATCTGCTGTTATACCGAGGTACTATATAAAATGTAAAAAAAAATGCATAAACATTCTAATTTTTTAATTTATAGAATCAATTTTACTTTTTTTCAATGTATTAAATATTTTATGTTTGCAGAGTGCAACTAATATATGAATAATTTATCCCCCAAAAAATGAAAACAATTTTAGAGATTTTGTTTAATGTCACTCCAATATAGGGGATGAACGTTACAAAACGGGGACGGACTTTACATAATTTCTTACCATTGGTATTGACCCCCTAAATAACGGAAAATGTTTAGATTAAGTAATTGTCCATAATACTATGCAATATAACATACATCCTATCTTAAACCCTGGGGTCATATAATATGTGGTAAATTATGCAAATTGGGGTTCAATATGCATGTTTTTTCTCATTACCACATGGTGTGACTGTAGTGTTGGTGAATTATGAAAGCTCAGCGGGATGCCAGTAACTGGACAGTAGCATACATTTTGTGCAATATGCCTGTAAGCAAATATATTCCATATAACGCTATCCATCAAAGGTTAAAAAATCATATTTGTCCAGGTAACTAGTAGACTGGGTAACGATGTCATATGGGCTAGTTATAGGTAAAATACACAATATGATAAAAAAAAAACAGTGCAAATTATGCAAATATTAAAAGTACTACTCAACAACGTTTCATCTAAATTTACTTTAAAAGGGTATGAAATTAACATATTATCAGTCATTTCTTAGTGTACATGATGCACCAGTTAAACATGATAATGAATAAAAAAACTGTCAAATACGTTTTCATTTTTTCGCTAAATAAGGTTTTATCTATTATACTCTATGAGCCCGTTAAATATATATAATGGACCATTTTTTGCTTAAATTCCATTCCTGATTTAAAATGGTGAATTTGATAATTTACTGACTGCGTAGCAAACAGTGCATACCTTGATAACACGGCTTGGATGTACAGGCTGATCTGGGTCTACATCGACACTTACAGCAATATTATTTTTGTTTTCTTTATCAAGCGGAGGGTCATTTTCATATTTTACAAATTCAATCATGCTTGTTTTTGTAATGACTCCCGGGCCCGATTAGCTCAGTCGTAAGTGCGTTTGAATATTAATACATGGGTCACGAGTTTGAATCCCCACCGATCACAACTAGTTTCACGTCATTGGTAGGCATTATTGTCACCCGGAAGTCCGGTGCATTTTGGGAACTTTTGCTGATAGGGTACACATCCGGCTGTTATCTGACCCCGTGTTCACAAAACTATTTGAGATTGATTTTCAAACTCAAACTGAGTTTGATCATGTAATATTGAGAACGATCTCAAGTTTCGTGTTCACAAAAAAATATCATTATCGAAATTCAATTATCATCTGAGTTTGAGTTTGATTTTCTGAGACAGATTCACATTAGTCTCAGAAATGATTATCAAACTAAGTAACTATGGTGACAATTCTAAATGCTAACAAAATGGCTGACGTGGTGCGAAGACTTCGAAGAGTTCGCTTGTTAAACGAAGAATTGGTGGTAGATCGGAGAGTTTTCCGGGACAGGAGAAATCCACTAGAAATGTTGAGTCGTGAGGAAATCCGGGAGCGCTACCGGTTCTTCCCAGAGACAGTTGTTTACATTTGCCAGCTGGTTCAACTGGAGAGGGGGCACAAACCCCCTACCAGATCTGTTAACAACTCTAGTTGCTTTACATTTTTATGCAACCAACTGCCATCACATAGTTACGGCTGACCTTCACGGGATATCAAGAGCCAGCGTGAGTCGGGCTATTCATGAGTTTACTTCAAAACTTGGCAGTCTAACGGGACAGTTTGAGATCGCCACAACTGTCAGATGGAATTTTTTAATGTTGCAAGTAAGTAGATAGTTTGCAGTTGCCGCATGATGCATTTTCATTGGTTACTAGTGTAAATAGTTGTGTAGTTACATGTAAGGGAGACTACTCTGAATAGAACATCATGTTAGAATAGAATAGAATTGAATATTGTTTTATTTCAGAAGATGGTCCATATTTAATAAAAGTCATGTAAATAACATATGCGACGCATGCAAAATAAAGATATTAAATTAATTATTAATAGATCTATTAATTAAAAGTTTCATTATTTTAAATTAAAGTGTAGAGGCCTACTGCACACTGTCCGCAACTATTCTTGTCTCGTTAAGTAGCCTGCATCCGTGACGAATAACAAGCTGAAAAGCAATTCTGAGTGTGGAAAAATATGCAAAATATACCACTAAACTATTCACCGTGTATTATGTTTTTTTTTTTTCCTCATTATATCTGCTTTTGAACAAATTCAATGTTCTTGCACCAACCTTGTGTGCAACCCCAATTTAGGAGAGTGCGTCTCATCTTTTGTTTTTGACCTCTGTCGTCTCCAACCTCACATTTTTAAATAAATCAATCAAAATTTTATTATAAACTCGCGAACGAAAAACATTGAAATTCGTAGAGGGGGTCGATTTCTGATGTTGTACACACATCTTGCATTTAAAACATTATTTTCACAAACTGCGTTATTTTTGTTTAGGGTTTCCTAACATAGTTGGATTGATAGACGGGACGCAGATAAGAATACAGGCACCCAACGAGAACGAGGAAGACTATGTGAACAGGAAGGGATTTCACTCCATTAACGTTTAGGTGAATAATTCAAGTATTGTTTTACATACTTTTTAAGATTTAAGTGCTGGAACTGTTGTTCTATTGCCATTTTTAGGTATTTTAAACCGTATACATGTCTACTCGTGTAATAAAAATCTTATCTGACAAGTTGCCTTAAGATTTTAACTGCCAACATTTCAATGATGAACAAGCAATAAAATTATGATGTTTTCATATGATGGAAACTTTAACTCAAAGAACATGTAGGTCTGTTTTCAAAACAACCAATTCAAATGGCAAATCCTAATGTAACATTTCATGTTGGAAGACAGGGTAGGGTCTAAGTCCCTGTGATGTGTCATAAATCTTATTATGATTCTGTGTTCTGTGGGTTTGACTCTTAACCTGCTGACTACCGTGTGGTGGATAAACATTAGCGATCGACTGTACAGATATCATGGATCGTGATCAGACTTTCAACATATGTGCAGGCACAGTTCATTCAGTATGATATACCATGAACGCCCCTTCGAACATCTTATGTTTATGTTCGAACTAACAGAATTTATGTCATATGGACCAGTATTTCATAGCAAGGTTAAGTGGTGTCCTATTTTATGAAAATAACTCAACTTCAACTGCTTTACAGATGATATGTGACACCACCTTCGGGATACTTGACGTGGTTGCGAAGTGGCAAGGAAGCGTACACGATTCAAGAATTCTAAGAGAGAGTGAAATAAGTGCACGTTTAGAACGAGGTAAGATTTGATAGTGAAGATTAAAGGTGCATTTTTTTATATCTAAAACAAGGTCATAGACCCATATGGCAATACATTTCAAAAGCAAAGAGTGTATACTGTTAACGAATACTAAGTAGATTTTCTTTAGTACATGTACATTATTTAATCAATTTCCACTAATTTAAAATGCACCATATCTAAAAACTTGTAAAAAACGAATTCGTACATGCACTACTATACACATTTCAACGATTGTCTCTCCTGTTCGAAGTCGAGATACGAATGAAGACCAATGTGACATAACAAATTTCATAAGTAAAGTATAGGAAATGCTCATGAACAAGTATAAACATTTTTCAGGAGAAATAGCAGGGTTTTTACTTGGAGATTCAGGCTATCCGTGTAAAAAGTATCTGATGACACCTTATCATGCTCCACAGACTATTGTACAGGTAAATAGTATGAAGAACTTGTAGATAAAACATGACATGATTATGGACGTCGTCATCTGCATTTTCAGTTTGCTGTTTTATTTAACGTTACACATTTCATGATCGTGACACGATTTCGACTAAAAGTAACTACAATACAACATTAGTTTATTTACATGTAAACAATAATTCTTTACAGTATTGTTAAGATAAGATTTTAAGAGTTAAGTTGAGAAACAACATGAAACATACAAATCCATATTTATTTATATTTAAGGGGAGATTCAACGATGCTCTTTGTCGTACTAGAGTTATCATAGAGCAGACGTTTGGTATATTCAAGAGACGATTTCCTTGTCTGAAGTATGGCCTCAGGGTGTCACCAGTCAGGGCATGCAGAATAATAATTGCATGTGCCGTACTGCACAACATTGGTATGGAAAGGAATGACTGTTTCTCTAGGGATGTAGAGACTGATAAACAGCCACCAGATGTACAACCATATCAAGGAGCAGAAACTGGCAGTCATTTTCGCGAGTACATCGCAAATGCTTTTTTCAATTGAAACATGAAATAAACAAGCATTCACTTGAATGTGTGGAAAGGAATTATATGGTCAAATCTTGTATTTTGTGTCGACCTTTCCAAGAAAAGGCGATACATAGGGATCACTTTGTCCGTCCGTCCATAAAAAACCTTAACCTTGGCTATAATTATGTCATTTCTTATGACTTCTTCATCAAACTTTCAAATTGCATTATTCCCCTATTTGTGCTTAGAATTTGTCACAAATTTATTTTAATTTGCTATAGCATGTTCCAACAACACTCATCAAAGGTATACCCATGTTTCGGCAAGTATGTTGATACAAAAATCAGATTGTTTTCACAATTTATTGAATGTAAATATAATGTTTAATATAACAAAATAATGCACATGTAACTTAGTTTCACACTGTTATGTCCTTGAATAAACAGTGAAAACCTTACAAATAAAATTTTTATCTCTTGTCGGTATGGGGCAATACAGCTAACATTAGCTATGAATAGCTATTAACCACCTATTTAACATCAAGTATAAATAATATAACAATGTCCACAATAAATAGAGGATATGTATATAAATCATGAAACACAATGTCAATCAATGCATTTGACTTGACTTGTCACTAATTTGAACTACCAATAATAACTCTGACCATATACTCAATATATAAATACTCAGTCAACAAATATAATCTGGTCTTACTTGACTTTAATTTAATGTCATAGACCTATTATTCTTCAAATTGTTGAGCTAATAACTACATTTCCTGTACTGTTAAGTAATTCTGTTCAAATGCATTTTTTAAGTTTTCTCTCAGAACTTGTTCTTTCAAATCATAAATAATCTTTTCTCTGTTCAATTGTTGTATTTGATACTCCTTCTTAATTTCGAACATTTTCTTTTCTTTGTCTTTCCGCTGCTCTGTTAGTTCAATTTCCTGTATGGCCCTTTTCATCTCTAGATCCAGCAGATTGTCTGCTGCCATTTTCCTCTCTTTACCTTTCACTGAAACCAAAATTGCAAACTTACAATCTTTATGCAATACATTGTCAAAATTACTGTCTGACATACTTGAAGCTGTTTTTGAAACAAGAGGGTGAAGATGGCCCGATATCACTCACCTCAGACCTACTTATGACCATATGTGACCAAATTTCAACCCTAAACTACATTATCATAATTACAAACAGACAAGACAAACCTTCTGACCAATTTACATGAGGATTCACCATTAAATGTAACTTCTAGAGTACTAACAACGTTTTCTTGCATACCTGACCGAAATATCTGCATTTTTTAATAATGCTACATAATCTTGTCTTATACACCCCATTGTAATATGGCTATCATGAATTACTTGTAAGTACCATTATCAACTTTGTGACATCACTTCCTCAAACAAAACATGAAAATCGTTTGTTTTAATATCATAACATTATTTTGTTGTTTTAATATCATAACATTATTTTGATAAGATTGCATTTAGAAATCTACTTCAAAGTGCAAGATGGTAGGCAATAAAGAGCTAGGTGTCACTTTCAGACTAAGTTGACCAATTTAAGTTGACAGTAACAGAGAAATAATTCAAAATCTGATCAATAAGGCCGCTGATGAAACAAGAGGCCCGAAAAGGCCAATATCGTTCTACAGACTGTTCTCAGTAAGTTTTGTGAAAAATATTTTGGACTAGAGATGTCTGTAAGACAGCACAGCACTCTTAACAATTCTCAGATTGCAAAGGAAACAAACATTCAGTATAATTAGTATAAACTAGAAAGCCATTTTCATAAAAAAAAAGTTTTACTTTTTCTAGTAGAGCTAACAAGTAACACTATCTATATTTAAACATACCTCTGGTGTTGTCTGAATTCTCCACTGACAATGACTGCCTTGAGTTAGGGATCACGGAACTACTGCATGTATTTGCAGAATCCTCAACTGTGTCGGGGATCACAAAACTGCTGTTTACAGATTCTTCAACAACTGTGTCAGGAATCAGAAAACAATTATTTATACCATGAACATGACTTAACAAAATAATAATTCTAGCACGAGTCAAAATTTTGTCTCTATAAAAATTATACAAACAGTAAAAAGAAATATGTTATATCATGCAATAAACAACACTGGAACCGAGTCATATAGTGCTGCATGATGTTAAATAAATATCTGCATAGAAAATCAAGCTTTGCATCTATTCACCTTTTGTAATGATAATCTATTTAATTCATGTTTAAATTACCAAATAACTGCCAACTGTGTATAGTAAACAAAACTTTGATTTAAGTAAGCACTGGATTTTCTGACAGCTTATTGTCAAAGCTATAGTACTAATGATCAATATAGTAAAAATATTCTAAGAAATTGACTGCTTCCCACCAACTATGGGCACTTTTTAAATAACTATCTTTGGATTTATTAACGGCAAAAAATTGAATCTTACCTGTCTCTGAGGTATCCACACCACCCTCGATGCCAGCTAACTGGGGTTTTCCCTGCAGGCCCTCAATTACCTTCTCTTCAGATTCCGTTAAATTGGGCGGTGACCCACCACCAGTTTTCTTCTTACTGCATTCCTTTTCCTTGGCTATAAAGTAAGCATTTTATATATTTACATTGATTTTATAGGTATGAATTTACATTGATTTTATAGGTATGACAAGCACACTCTGTTTAAAGTTTACTGCAAACTTTCATTTGAAGAAATAGCCTGGTTATCAGACCCTGTAATATCTATTTTATAACTGATAAATAATATCAGTTTTGTTCTAAAGCCAGTCCACTATCCAGTGCTGAGTTCAGGTAAAATTTCCCAGAGAACAAAACAAAATCATATAAAATAGACTTCAAACAGTGCATAAATATTGTATGTAGAAAAAACATAAATTACATTGCTATTACAAATTTGCTGAATTACATTAGAGTTATAATTACCCATTTCTATTGTTATAAAACAGTAGACACTGGTTACTTTAATATGTTCATCACCAAAAGTAAACACTGCCACAGCCACTGAATACCCTTTAAAGTTTCCTACAGAATACTATCAGTGGTTTTGTGGTAATATTGATAACAAATATACAGGTAACTCACTTTATTTTATAACTCTTACCTCTCTGCTTCACATTTGCATACATCCTCTTTATATGTTCCACACTACGCATACACTGTGTTATGCCAGAACTGAAATTGAAAAAAAAAACGGTTAAACTACTGTCATTTTTACAATAGAGAGTACCCTAATTTCTGAATAATCTGCTTAATATATTTGCTCCTTTAATCCATTATATGGACTTATTTTAAACTAAAATGGTAAAACAGCAAGTATTCTGTGATTTGCCAACTAAAAAATAAATTTACATTCCTGGTTAAGTTAAAATTGCTAAAATCATCCAATAATGTAATGTCACTGTTGATAAAGAACAGAAAATTTGAAACTTGCATGCTTTGGTGGATAGATAGATTCTCTTGTTTTAAAAAAAATAATGTTTACATATCCTTTAGCAGTTGCTGTCAGCTTAATTGAAATCAAACCTCTGACTGATTGACAACAGACGATCCACAACAATATCAAAATCAAGCATTTTAAAACAAGTGTCCGAAAACTGAAGGACTGAACTGTAACCAGTACTGTAGAGCATTTTTTTTCTTCAATAAAATTGCATTTAAAATAAAAAGGCTTTCTATCTATAAATCTTTCTTTGATGTCAAACCCCTCACGGACTGCGGGGACATGGAGACTTGGCATTTTCCGTGAAAAAGCAACTTATATTCCAAAGAAACTAAAAGTTCTTTTTCACAAATGTATGTACCCCCCCCCCCCCCCCCCCAACAACCACCCACCCCCCTTCCCCCACTTCCCCCACTTCCCCAAAGTTGACCTTTGTGTAAATGACCCCAACTTATGACATGCACAGACTACACATCATACTGATGCTAGCTGTAGTTTTATTAAAATCCACAATGGGGATTTGGAGAAGAGGCATTGAATATGATTTTTCTGTTTTCAGGTCTCCTACTTTCACTTTCTGTTCACAATAACAAATATGGAAAATGAAAGTAGGATTTAGAAAATTTTAGAAGGAAAGATTGGTTTGGTAAATCTAATCATAATTTCTTTCATTGTGAATTATGTTTGTTTTGGACACCGAACAACCTCAAATGTAGTAGACTATAAATGAATAATGTAAATTATGACATGACGAGATGAAAAATTACACTAAATTGACAAACTCACCTATTCAATTTGTCGGCAATCCCTTGCCAGTGCTTAGTTTTCTGGGTCGCCCCCGACGATGACCCTTTAAATTTATTGAAAAGCTGGTCATATGAATCATTAATAAGACCTATAGCCATCGTCCTTTCCACATTGGACCAGTTTGGCAGCCTGTCGGACCATTTTTGACAGCTGCAGACGACAGGTAAATGGCTTTCCGTGACGAACACTTTAAACCGCTTACACCAACGAAAATCATTATCAGCTGAGACCGTTTTTTTCTCTGAACTGATAATGACTTCGATATTCTTTGTGAACAGCATTTTTGAACTCAAACTCAGTTGAGATAAAAATCAAACTTAGCTGATATTATGTTTGAAATATCAAACTCAGTTTTGTGAACACGGGGCCTGATCACAGATATTTTGGAGATATTGAACTTAAAAGTTAAAAAAAATAAATCCAATTATACAACAGCTGTTTCATGTTTATCGACAAAAACGTTATACCTTTTTTATGTTAAGATCGGCCGACTACCACCAACAGATTGGTGATCCTCGGTAAATATTTAGATATATATCCTTATGGCAATACGGTATCAGTGAATTTATACTAGAGTATAGGCATAGTATATTGGGGAAATGTTTTTATCCCATTTTAAAATTTTGACAAATCCTGATACACTGCCTTTAATATTCACTAACGTCTCGTAAAAGTTCTATAAACTCGGCGCCAAAGCCAGATCATGGCCGGTGTACACCCCAATCCCGCGAAACGGCAAAATAGGTATAACACATCCTAACAATGTATAAACACTTGTTTAATTCTTGATTTGCACCTACTCCCGTTCCCTGGTGTATTTTAAAAATGTCGAAATTCCATTCTCCATTTAATAAATTGTACAGGTTGCGCATTACACTGAGCATATACACTGAGCCAAATTCTAATTGGTCACCCACATGTTGTTAGTATTTCTCAAAAATTGAAATAGTAAACATAATAACTAGAAGTAGACCGTGTACAAATATTCATTGCTATTATATATGATCAATTAATAACAATAACATTATAAATAAAACGTTCCATCACTGTAAAATGTATCACCCTCATTTCGAAAAGTAACACTTTTTTGCATCGACTTTAATAGGATAAATATGAAACCATGCTGTCAAGCTGTTCAGATCTGTTATAACGTAATAAGCAAACATGAAACACTGAAAGGGTGTGTTACTACGACTCATTATTTTTCAAAAAAAAAATATTAAAATGCGTTTTCTATGAAATTTGAATTGTAATTTCAATTTATTGTGACTTTTGGTTTTGGTTCTACAAACTTTAGACCAATATAACCTCATGGTTGTGTATGATTTCTACCAATTATCATGATGCCTTCCCCGTGAAATGCACTTACTGTATTGAAAACAATAACATTTATATACTTGTAACAATTTCCAGACCGTATATTCTAAGAAATGCAGGCGACCAATTAGAAAATTGGTTTAATGTATAAGTAACTACTTACACGGCCCAACAGTAACTGTCATCACACATCACGCCTGTAAAGTTTTGACAAACGAGACCTGTTCGCGAGAACAACACCGGACATAAGCACTCTCTGAGAAACGTTCCCTTGGTCACACTCTGCCGGCTACAGTCAAACTACCGAGTACAGCTGAGGGGATTGGCCAAGATGGCGCCGGGATTTGTCTGGCATCTGTATCGACACTGAAATGACGTTATAAACGGATAAATAACGATCTCTTTGTTCAGAAAACGTTTGTATGAGTACAAGTATATCATATTGTCTCAGGGCGTGATCTAATGGTAGATAATTAGACTCAGGATAGGCGGGTCGTGAGTTCGATCCACCACCACAGCTATGTGTGGTCTTCTTTATGTATGGAAATACCGTATTTAAAAGAGAAATAATCAATAATACTAGAAAAAACAGTAAGATAAAAAAAAACGCAAAATTTAGGGTCGTGGAAAACCCCTGAAATTAATATTTTGTATTTGATAGATCGTATTATATAACTGTCGATACTCGTGTCAAAATTGTCGTCTGTCGCATGAAAACTAGTCTCGGTTATTTTTCATGTCACTTACACATGTCCTGTCCACATTGTCGCAACTGAGTGTCAAACTCATACTGACATCTCTCCATGGCGATAGTTCTTTCCGCCCTGCACACAATAAACTCCTTTGGCCTGTTTTAAAGGAACGGATTGTTGTCGTCCGGAAGTCCAACGCTGGGTTTGTTGATGGTGCACGCCGGACATCCGGCCTGGTCGTAGCACTGATTGTTCTGGAGATAATCGCCTGAAGTATGAACAATCGGATAGTAGAGTTTACTATTAAAAGTAAAGTAACCTTTACATTACTAAAAGGACGAAGCAAACTTTTGTCACGCTTTCTCTAGTAGTTGTTGGTATGTGCGTGTGTAGTTATAGTATAAATTGGGATTTTTTTTATAAAATAAAACACAACTGTCTCACTTTTAGTGAAAACTGCAAATATGACATTCCAATAAACACGTCCTTGGTAAAGCCATGTGTTACGTAAAACAGGCACATTCGTTTGGTTATGTCGCGCAAATAGGAACATTCGTAAATCTACAGCACTGCTGTGCAGACGGCGATTTTGTATCATTCTATGAGTTTCAGATGACAATAACAAAGAACCGCCCCTACCATTAGCATTTATCCAATTTATCGTTTTGCGATTGACCAAAAACCTATTTCACCCTAATTAGTGGCGATGTACAGAACACGTCTCAAAAGTTTGTAAGAAGCTCGTACACGGATACAGGACATTTTGTCAGGATGGAAGTCCCCAATATTTCAGGAGGGTCTACCTAACTGAAGCGTTTATTTTCATACACAAAAGTAGGCCTATGTTTTTAAGTTATTTTCGAAAAACCCTGTGGAGGTAGGGGATCTTGACCACCTGTTCCAATATCTTTTCAACAACAACATTTATAAACTAGATGTAGTCTTTTTTTATATCACAAATGTAGTACAATATATACTCTTTCCCTTTACTACATGTGCTTCCCGCGCTTTTGTAGGTCCTCCCGTGACATATATCAAACAAGACCTGTCACAGCTCTATCAGTATATAGGAAAGTATACTAATATATCATGTGCGTAAACTTGTTTTACATCGTTTATACAATGAATCAGTGTAATGTTGGTTTATGTAGGGAAATGAAGACCCCGTAAAACTATCCTATTGCGAACAACTATTTTTTACTCGCTTTACCCCAATCGCGGATGTCTCCAAATACAGAATATGGGGTCTGTTATTAAAACGGAATTCCGTGCGCGGCAAACTATTCTTAGCAGACGTTGACGTTTACAATATTGTCATGTGTATTTATGTTGACCAATCAACGTACTCATATCAAAGAACAGCTGTAAGTACGGACATTCGCCAAGATAGTCTCCGAACATTGTATTCTGTTGCCGGCAGTCGTAAAACTGTGTGCAGTTGTCTGGGTTAGTCATCAGCACATGCGGGTAGACAGCACAGTAGGGGGCCGGCATTTCTGGGTAAGTCATCAGCACATGCAGGGAGACAGCACAGTAGGGGAGTGGCATTTCTGGGTTAGTCATCAGCACATGCGGGTAGACAGCACAGTAGGGGACTGGCATTTCTGGGTTAGTCATCAGCACATGTTGGTAGACAGCACAGTAGGGGACCGGCATTTATAGGTTAGTCATCAGCACATGCGGGTAGACAGCACAGTAGGGGACCGGCATTTATGGGTTAGTCATCAGCACATGTTGGTTGACAGCACAGTAGGGGACCGGCATTTCTGGGTTAGTCATCAGCACATGCGGGTAGACAGCACAGTAGGGGACCGGCATTTCTGGGTTAGTCATCAGCACATGCTGGTAGACAGCACAGTAGGGGACCGGCATTTCTGGGTTAGTCATCAGCACATGCGGGTAGACAGCACAGTAGGGGACCGGCATTTCTGGGTTAGTCATCAGCACATGCGGGTAGACAGCACAGTAGGGGACCGGCATTTCTGGGTTAGTCATCAGCACATGCGGGTAGACAGCATAATAGAGGACCGGCATTTCTGGAAGAAGACAAGTCAAAATCAAAGAGACAAACCAAGGGAGATAAGCACATGTATTAAGATAGCACCATGATTTATGCCAGAGGTTGTGCATACAATTTGGGTAAATATATTGTACATGGCTATATGAAGATATGGACGATATTTATGCAGGCGACATTTCCTGTACGCGTTGTGCTCCTGAACACCGTAACATAGATTGTAAAAGAATGAACATAATTATATAGGTCTTAATTTATTGGCACATTTCCTCAAAGCTCTGTTACGTACTGCTGAGTTGATTTTTGAAACCCTGGAATTTTGAAATATATCTTAGGTAACTATAAGCTTCACAATGGTAAGAGAAATTTGCTATATCTAACATTGTCTGTTCTTGATGTGAAAACTTAAGATTTTAAAGGTCTACTGGACAGACGAAATAAAAGTGTTACAGCAACTTAGTCATGTGCTTTACATAACATACATTAATAATATGACTTAGTTGTTAAAAGCTATATAAGCTTAATAAGATAATTACTTAATTTATTAATAAATTATAGACTACAAAAGATCAAATATGGAGCCAGCTGCAAGAACTGGAACTTTTATCAAGAAATGTCAGCGTACAAAGAGTAACAGGCGGATATTTGAAACGAGAGCTCGAGGTAACGTACCACCACGGTAATAATACGTTATTGTGTTTAAATATAGTTAATATACGTTACTTACTTGAATCAAATGTGTTGATACACGTGTTTGTGCCAAAGACACATACACATAGTTTTCAGCCAATCTACACCCCTGTCCAATATTGAAGAGTCACATTGCTTGAAACACAAAGAGAAAAAAACAACAGAATAACAAGTTTATTTGTTGTCTTTGTAAATTCCAATATATTCATACTCTAAAACGAATATCATGTATTTGTTAAATGTTCTAAGTAAAGTCGTGTTAGAGAAACATATCTGTATAGTTGGTACACAGGAAATTCAGAACATATATACTGTTAAGCATGACTTCAAAGAGAGAATCCAGATACTAGCAGAAACAATTGCTCTTTTTATAATAAAACTGTTTCACATTATAGATAAAATATAGCTTCACATTATGCTGTACCATTTTAATAATCTTCAAATATATGTATTTAGTTATCTGTAACCCAACTCTGTAAAACATGAATGGTTAACAATTGTTGTATTTTCGGCCGGAGATCTTTATTTACTCAATAAAAACAATACCGAAATACGAAAGGAAAGTAACAAACTTCTGTCTGCTGATTAAAGGGTGTGATTTGGATTTTGTACAGGAAACAAAATGATATACCAGTATATGATACGTCAGGTACAAAACACAGTTCACCAAACTATACGGTAGGCACGACTGGTCGTCGAACAACTGTGGGCATGGGCATTCTTACTTGTAGTTGCCGAGCAACATGATTTGCGTAGAGCAGTCGAAATATTGGGCACACGACAGGCTGCTTGGCACAACGGCGTCTGGGAATGTTACACAGTATGGAGACGGGTTGTCTGAATAAAATACGGTTCAAGTTTTATTATATAGATTTGCACTCTTAAATTCGTTTCCTGGCTTATTTTCACTCTTCCTAGTTTGATTTAGATAGTCGAGTTGACCCAAAGAACACTGCACATGACATGGTAAATATTTGGAGCGCGTGGTCTAAAGTATCGAACATTGGATCGATCGTTCGTGGGGTCGGTCCCCATTCATTTCCAGTGTTATGTGCTTGGAACTGGTTTTACCCGTGAAGACATCGAGCGAATATATATATTTTTTTATATAGTGAATACAATTGTAAAAAACATTGTTTCACAACCGATGTAAAATTAATAGGTTTAAACTGAGATAAAGAAATACGAAAGGACCAACGGATAAAAAGGCCTATCTTAAAACGAACATTTTGTCTAATTAAAAGTTGGAATATTCTAATACAAATCCTTATAAAACATGTTTTGAGTAACTATTAGATACATGGAAGCGCGTGGTCTAGTAGTAGAGCACTGGACCCATCATCTGACGGTTGTGGGTTCGACCCTCCGCCGCCGCTATGTGTGATGTTCTTAAGCAATACACTTTTCCCGCATATATGTTTAGTACTAGAACTACCCAGGAAGACTTCGAGCGTGGATTGTCATTTTGAAAATCGAAGTTAAAAAAGTAAGTTTAAATTAATTATTTGACCTTTCTTATCGCTTATAAGTTTCTAACTGATATCAAAGACGGGTCCTAAACAACACACTCCCTGACGTATAGTAAACAACACATTCCCTGACGTATAGTGAACAACACACTCCCTGACGTATAGTGAACAACACACTCCCTGACGTATAGTAAACAACACACTCCCTGACGTATAGTGTCTAACACACTCCCTGACGTATAGTAAACAACACACTCCCTGACGTATAGTAAACAACACACTCCCTGACGTATAGTGTCCAACACACTCCCTGACGTATAGTAAACAACACACTCCCTGACGTATAGTGTCCTTTCATCCTGGCAAACGATGTAGAAATTATCACTCCCAACAAAAGAGTTGTTTCCGTTCTCCAGTCCGGCACGTGACGGGATTCGACGTGCACAACGGAGACAACTAGGACAGTTCGGCACATGACGGGATGCAACGTGCACAAGGGAGACAACTAGGACAGTCCGGCACATGACGAGATGCGACGTGCACAAGGGAGACAACTAGGACAGCCTGGCGGACAGACTTGGTTCTGATGGTATTCGCCTGGAGAAACAAACAGATATGGGTCGAGTAGACTTGAAATGTTTGCCAAATTGTGTTGATTAACAAGTTTGTTAAGCGTTCACAAATATCAACTTAGCTATACTAATGTTTAAATAATTCTTGGATGGAAGTCAAATTTATGAACATGTCGGACGTAGATATAGCCGATTTTCATCAAACTGATTTAGCTGTAATATTGGTTATATTGTATGATATATCTAATAGAATTTTATGTAAGTTATATATAAACAAAGTTATGATTTAATAAAAACTTTCTCGTGGTATAAAGAGATAATTTAGCATATTATTAGAGCAAGCGTGACATTAAAACTACACATCGCTTAAAAAATTTGCTTTATGATGTCAAAATGTAACAGTAAAAAAGATTTATTATAACCATTTCATTTGTGTATAACTTTTATTTTTTCGTTAAACGTCGATTATTTGTGTGCGAATGTAACACGAATATCTTTTTATTTTTACATGGTCATTTACACTCGAACCTAAATGTACACTGCACACCCTGGTAAGGTTCGCAGGCGAGTGCATCCACGTTGAAGAGTTGCGGGTAGAGACACTCCTGCAGGTAGCTGTTACCTCCGGACATGACGGCTGAGGAGCTGCAGTTGTAGTAGCGGGCGCAGTTGGTGTAGTTGGGTGATTACAGTGGGGTTCTGTTACCCCCGGACATGACGGCTGCGGAGCTGCAGTGTAGTAGCGGGCGCAGTTGATGTAGTGGGGGATGATTCCAGTGGGGTTCTGTTACCTCCGGACATGACGGCTGCGGAGCTGCAGTGTAGTAGCGGGCGCAGTTGGTGTAGTTGGGTGATTACAGTGGGGTTCTGTTACCCCCGGACATGACGGCTGCGGAGCTGCAGTGTAGTAGCGGGCGCAGTTGATGTAGTGGGGGATGATTCCAGTGGGGTTCTGTTACCTCCGGACATGACGGCTACGGAGCTGCAGTGTAGTAGCGGGTGCAGTTGGTGTAGTGGGGATGATTACAGTGGGGTTCTGTTACCCCCGGACATGACGGCTGCGGAGCTGCAGTGTAGTAGCGGGCGCAGTTGGTGTAGTGGGGGATGATTACAGTGGGGTTCTGTTACCTCCGGACATGACGGCTGCGGAGCTGCAGTGTAGTAGCGGGCGCAGTTGGTGTAGTGGGGGATGATTACAGTGGGGTTCTGTTACCTCCGGACATGACGGCTGCGGAGCTGCAGTGTAGTAGCGGGTGCAGTTGGTGTAGTGGGGATGATTACAGTGGGGTTCTGTTACCTCCGGACATGACGGCTGCAGAGCTGCAGTGTAGTAGCGGGTGCAGTTGGTGTAGTGGGGAATGATTACAGTGGGGTTCTGTTACCTCCGGACATGACGGCTGCGGAGCTGCAGTGTAGTAGCGGGTGCAGTTGGTGTAGTGGGGATGATTACAGTGGGGTTCTGTTACCCCCGGACATGACGACTGCGGAGCTGCAGTTGTAGAAGCGGGCGCAGTTGGTGTAGTGGGGATGATTCCAGTTGGGTTCTGTTACACCCGGACATGACGGCTGCGGAACTGCAGTTGTAGTGGCGGGCGCAGTTGGTGTAGTGGGGATGATTCTAGTGGATGTTCTGTTACCACCAGACATGACGGCTGCGGTGCTGCAGTTGTAGAAGCGGGCGAAGTTGGTGTAGTGGTGGATGATTCCAGTGGAGTTCTTTGTGCAGAACGCTTGGATAGAAAATGCAAGTAGAAAATGTAATATAATAGCTAGATAGATAGAATCTTTATTTCCTCCATAATTGGAGAGCATATAATAACATATATAAAAATTGCAGTAAATAATTACATATAAATGAACAACATACAATGAGTTACAAGTGAAGAATGAACATACGATACGCCTAATATGATGTCATATTGTAAGAGTATTCATAACATGATGGATTTGTTAAAATAACTAAATAAATTATGATTTTATAAAAATTAGTATAGCTTTTTAACTGTCATATAGTGTACCTTAAAATAATATAAGTGAAATAATAACATTGTCCATCTATAATGAATCTTACCGAAATAAAATGCAAGACCCAGTGATAGACTAATGACAACGATGAACCTTTTGTATCTTACCGAAACGAAATGTAAGAAATTAATCATACACTGAGTAACAAACAGTAAACATTAGCAGTATCGATAAAAGTTACTTTAACATACTGTGAAGTATCCCAATATTGAACAATAATACATCTTCAATCTGTTCAATGTCAGATAAATATTCATTAAGCCCGGAAAGCAGTGCATAAATCTGATCTTTAGGCGTCTTTTTAATAAATGAATTAAAGACCTGAAGACCACAGGTCGTTATAACTGCGTCCCAAAGCTTATTTCTTTCGACAGTGTTTGCAATACAAAAATGAACAATATGTAGTACTAAATTATCTACAAGCGTATTACATTTGTTACATAGCTGTACAGCTGTAAACGATTGCAGTTTACTTAGTAGTGACACTGCTGTAAAACATTGTGCTTTTACATACTGATTTTTCCTACTTAATTGCCATAGGAAGCAAGGCCTATTTATGCTAAACATATTCATGACATATGATGGACCCATCTTGTCACCTAACCTCATTAACATTGTATTTGAGTAATGTATTAGCACTTTTTGTCTAAGAATATATTTCCATGCATACTTGGATGGAAATATTGCTGTTTTAGAATAATTAACCAAATAATTATATAGATCATACTTCGTTAATATTCTATAGATGTCAGGAATAAAACCTAATGTTTGTTTATCATCACTAAGATATTTTAACAGACGATTAACAAATAATTGCTTAGCAATATACTTATTCGGGAGTCTGCATAATTGACCAAAGAATTGTAGCTTCCTGTAGTCGATTTCCGTTTCAAGTGAAGTTACACCAATAGAGCTTAAAGCAAAATCCGTATTTACATATTGTGGGATATTTTGGATAAATTTTATACAGAATCTATGTCCTCGTTCTAGTTGTATAATATTTGATTTGGTTAATGAATTCCATAATTCACAACCATATAGGGATTTTGGTATTACGATTGACTTATATATTGTTAATGTTGTCAAGGGATTAAGACCATGCGGATGTATGCCACTATTAATAAGACTTAAAAAAAGTCCACGTAACTTATTATTTGACTGTCGAATATGATCACTAATACACATATATTTGTCACATATAATTCCTAGATGTGTATAATTTTCTGTTTCATGAATAATGTTACTAGATCCTAGTTTCCATGATCTGCAGTTTTTATCAAAGTTATGTTTGGATTCATTAAAAACAACAATAGCACATTTTAATGGATTATAATCATATCTCCATTTTATGGAATATTTGTAGCAAATATCTAGCATTTTGTCTAAACCTGACTTTGAATACGATACAAGAACCATATCATCCGCGACGGTAGGGGTACCAACCTTCAAGTTAAAAATACACAACCCAAGACTGCTACTTTCTATGTCTTTTATCAGACCATCAATGAAAAGAAGATATAATATTGGTGAACTTTTACCCCCTTGTCTTGTTCCTTGAAGAACATTGAACCACTCAGAAATCGACCCTTGGTTTCGTACGCAGCTTTGCATATTACGATACATATTAAAGAATGACATAAATATATAGTTTGTAACGCCGCTATCAAACAATTTGAGCATAAGTCCATTATGCCACACCCTATCAAAAGCTTGACGAGCATCTAAAAAGCAAACAAAAACCTTGCTCTTGTGCTCTCTGCCATATAAAATACATTCTTTTAGTGCGAAGGAAGTCATCAAACAACCAAGTCCTTCCTGAAACCCCCCTTGTTGATTACTTAAATTAGAAAGAAGTTTTTGTTTGGAACGTGAAAGAAGTATATTTTCATATAGTTTAAGAGCAGTAGGAGTTAATGTGATTGCTCTATAATTATTGGGATCATCCTTACGTTTACCTCCGCCTTTATGTAATGTTATAATGACGCCTTTGTTCATGTTTGGTGGAATGTAACTTTGGGACAGCATAGCTGTATACAGTTTTGCTAATGTATTAATAACTATATTTCCGCCAAAAATGTAATGTTCGTAAGAAACATTATCGATCCCACTGGCTTTGCCGCGTTTACACGATGCAATTGAGGTTCTTACTTCTTCCTGTGACACATTAATGACGTCATCAATACAAAATCTAGACTGCGATATAACAGAATTTATTTTTTCGTCAACAGAAGCTTTCCAAATATTATCATAATTACTATCAATTGACGGGGTATATAACGATTCAAAATATTGTTTCCATTGCTCTGTAATACTGTTGTTATCCCTATACATTACGCCATTGAATTTTATTTCAGCGCCTGCTCTACTTGATGACCGTTTTCTTCGCGAATTCACTAATTTCCAAAATTGTTCTTTATCAAGTTCAGCGGTTGTGTCAATTTCTTCATCAAGATTTTTTAAATACTCATTGGCAAAACACCTGTGTTTTTTTCTGAAATAACATTTTGCTGTTTTATAACTTTTATAAGAATAATGTGATTGATCTCTTGGTCTATCATTTTGAATCCAGATTTTCCGTTTTTCTAACATGACTTTATGTAAATTAGATAACTCTGAATTCCAATACGGTTTTAAAAAGTGCTTAAATCTCGTCTTGCGAAAACATTTATCTGAGCAAGAAACAACAGTCTCGCTTAAAATTTTATACATATTATCAATTTCAGCAGGACATTTAAGCGGACAATTTTGTGCTTTTATCAAATCTTCTGATGCATTGAGCATGTTTTGATAGGATGTAATATCAACTTGTCTTACTTTTTTCCAGTTAATATTATATGATTGCGAAATATTTACATTCGACACATCGTCATTATAACCAGTCGAAGGCATATTCAGACTACATTTAATAGGTCTATGTCTTGAAACATTTAGACAATCGTCATCTACTATTACACAATGAGTAATACAATCTGTTTTCTCAACTGGCAAAATGATGAAATCAATAAGCGATTCACACTTTCCATCGTAGGATACAAAGGATGATGAAGCACCGGTGCACATATCCAATGTATTAGCAGAGATCATATTAGTATCATTCAAGAACTGTGTGAATGATTGATCTCTGCTATTACTTGGGAATTTTGAACAGGTTGCATTGAAGTCGCCCATAAATATAACAAAACCATTTTCTGAATATAAACTCCATAAATTGAAAAGCTTGTCAATATAATGTATTTACATGGAAATCGGAGCATGGTTAAAACTAAAACGTGGCTACACAATACAATCGGATGATGAAATGTAGCAAAGTTGTATCAATTTCAATTTTAACAAGCTATAATTTTGTTAAACTAACTATAATTTCAATTATACAAGCTATAATTTCAGTTAAATTAGCTATAATTTCAGTTTTAACAAGCTATAATTTCAGTTTTAACTAGCTATAATTTCAATTATACATGCTATAATTTCAATTATACATGCTATAATTTCAATTTGAACTAGCTATTTACAAGTAATGTATTGTAATAATGGCTCAAATGATGAGCAAATAGAAGTTTGATATTCGTTTTTCGTCTTTAAAAAGTGTAACTCTTCAATATTAGAGGCTGAAAAGTTTAGTATTATGGTTAGTTTCACGTTGAATATCCGGAAACACGAAATACAAAGATCAAACTAACTTAGGAACCTGCCCCTTAATTCCATAGTTACCGGGGTCCAGTACATGGGTGTAATTTGTAGCACCAATAACGAATAAAACGCAAAAGGGTTGGGCTACAAGTTTAACAACATTAGTTACAGCCATCCACAACGCGTCAAAATGCATATACAAATTAAAGTGACGATATTTTTGATATGCAAACAAACACATATACTTCCGAGCAAGCATTTCACTCATTTCTACAGGCATAGTGCCACCATTGCAAAAAGGAAGTGCTTCCGTGGGGTAGTCGCATAATGGCGGTTGTAAATAATCCTCAATTCTTCTTCTTTAAAAATGCATTTTCCTATTTTTAATGCTCATTTTTTTATTTGAATGGCATTATTGATGTATTTTGAACATTTTGATAGCATTGTCATGTTTGAATTGTGAATTTAGAAAAAAAAATGATGCTTGGAAATTGGGGTATGAATTCATGATTTCGGAAGTCTACTTTCACTTTGTCACCAGTGTACACACTGAGCAGAAAAAAATATCTTATATGACACATGACCCCTACTTTTCTCATCATATTTTGATAGTGCAGAGGTTGACAAACAGTAAAATGTAGGTTTCACTTCTTTCATTTGGGACCCTCTATGAATGACAAGCCTTCAAACTTTTATTATTTACTATAGAATAAAGAACAAAAATCAATGGTGGGGTTACACCTACATGCATACAAGCACGCTCACTTGCACTCGCACGCACGCACGCACGCGCGAACACGCACGCACGTACGCGCAAACACACACATGCAAAGAAAAGAAGTAAATATTTTGTTTGAATTTTAGTGATTATAATAACGTTTTAAAGAAAAAAGTATATAAACATAATAATAAACTATAGAAAAAGAAATTAAAAGAAAATGACAATATAAAAAAGGGTAGAAGAGTTATTATTGTCTGCACTCACCTGATTCCGCCCGAGTATCATATCAACATCTAGGGACATGGACTATTTGAAACTATATAATACTCAAAGGCTACAGCTGTTTAACGAAACAAGAAAATACCACCCATTTAATACAAACAAGTTGTTATATGGAAATAAAAAGCTAAATGAAAAAGAAAACGGTGATAAATTAATTGCAGAGACTATGACGGACGTGAATAAATTTCTTTCGTCTAGAAAGCGTTAAAATACCATTTCTATTTCTTAAGTTAATATGGATTTTATTCACCTATTGTAAGTGGAAATACGAAGGTAGATTTCTATGAATATAATTGTACATAAGAATTAATTTTTGGATTTTCCTGCGATCTAATAACGAAACCTGCCAATTTCTTTTAGAAGATTTTCAATTGAAACCGAACGAGTTAAACCAGTAGCAATTCTACCAGTCTCATATTGAAGTTTTTCTATTTTTTATTTTTCATGAAGAGTACAATTGTCCCAAACAGGAGATGCATATTCTAAGATTGATCTTAAGTAAGATGTATAAATTTGATTAAGATTATGTCTTTTAAGTTTAAATTTCAACATTCTCATCGAACCTAAAACTTTAGAAGCAGAGGAAAGCATTTGAGCTATATGTTCAACTGTCCTGACTGAGTGTTACACCGAGATGTTTGTGATGTGCTACAAAATTTAAATGAGTACCTTCAGAAATAAGGCATTGTGTATGTCTACTAAAAAGGGATAACACATTACTTCAGTTTTATTTGGTTTAAACCGAACTATTCATTGTTTTGACCATTTAAAAATTAAATTAAGGTCGTTATTATGTATGCTTTCCGTTGAATTGATATCATTTGTTGAATAAGCTAATGAACTATCATCTGCAAATAATCTTGCAGTACTGAACATTGATTTGGCAACATCATTGATATATACTAGAAATAATAAAGGACCAAGGACAGAGCCTTGTGGAACTCAAGCACTCAAGGATTTTGTATCAGAAAACGAAGATCCAACAAATACCCGTTGGTGTCTGTTTGTAAGATAATTTGATAACCACTGAAATAGATTTCCTGATATTCCGTATTGAAGAAGTTTGAATATCAACTCAAGGGCGAATCCGAATTTCGGGTTAGAGGAGGCGAAATTAGGGGCGCAACACAAAATCTGAATGGGCACACAGGTTCAGTAGAAATATAGTGGATTTTAATAAAATATGGGAATTTAGAGGAACGTGTGGCCCTTTAAACAGTAGATCCGCCATTGCAATTTCACATGCATTATCATTCTTTTCAAATCTGACACCGAGTGTTCCGAATGAATTGACCGCAACTGTTGATTTTATAATGTGATGTCGAAGGACACACGGTACCAGTTACGCTACCTAATAGGCCAAAAGGCCCTGGCCTGCACATAATTTTCAGATGCAAATTGTTTTTATGTATAAATAAATTATATAGGTTCAAATATGTTTTAATTATGTCTTAAATATATGTCAAAACCAGTGGCGAACGAATTTTTGGGGTATTTCGTTCATAAGTGGTAAAAATGATGGGACGCGCTAAAAATGGCGGATTTTCGTTAGGAAAATTGATGTCAAGGCACAAAAAACACGGCAATTCATTTTATACTCACTATTCTTCGTATTGCATGCTCCCAAGATGTAACTAAGTATATTGTCTTCCATCGGTGGTTCATTCCTACCTTGCAGCTATCACCATAAAAGACGCAATTCGAGAAAACCGAGACTTTATATGTGCCGAAATCCATTTTTACTAATTGGTGCATTCTTTTGGACTTTTTCTATAATATTACGCTGTGATTTCATCAGTACTGTTTTACCATCCAATTATTTCGAAATTACATTTAATTCGTCCGTTTAAGACCTTGTTTTGACAATCATATATGTACGACAATATTATGATGGTTCTCGTCAATGAATGGATGCGTTCCCAGTATACATGTATTCCTTGTTACACGTTTACATTAAAAAAAACAAAACTATGTATTTGTGAAACTATAACCGTTAAGGTGCTTCTTTCAATAAACAAATCATTCGTGTGTCCGTTATTATGATTATTTATTCTTTCCAGGTAAAATGCCTTACAGAAAAAAATCAACCCTTTCCTTAAATAAGCTGTCCAAACCACAGGCATGGATTTATTAAACCTTCACTTACTCAATAGTGTAATGTTACCAAGACCGTCTAAAAGAAAGTTTAATTATCCGCTATTTTCCATTAAGAAAATACAAAGACATGAAAAATTATTGGCATCATACACATTTTCAGATTTTTTTTCGCCTAGAATATTAGTAGTATACATTCTCTCCTGGAACACTAGTAATTTACATTGCCAAAAAATAATGAAAACTTCAAAATACTCACTTTTACAAAACGGTTAGCGTAGATAAAACTTTGCAGATGGGTTACATGATACAGATATTGTATAGAACGGTGATGTTAATTAAATGATCAATCTTTTTTTAAAAGAGATGTTTCCAATGGACGATTCCCTTAGATTTTCTATCGTTTAGATGTTTATTTCTGTATTTATTCTTTTATTAGATCTGTATGTTTTTATTAGATAAATATCTTAAGACAGGATAGCTGCAACATAATTTTGGCTCGTCAGAATGACTTTTTCAAAGTTTATATAATTTAAAAATATCTGTTGTGAAGGTGTTTGTCTGAACATATCAAATCTTACTTACAGATTAAAACTTTGTTCTGCACAAAGAGACGTTTTCGTTTATAAAAGCGTGCGTCGTCGATGGTCCCAAAACTACCGTAAGTCTTAATTATCTTTGATGCTTGCTTTTCTAAATGACACATTTTGATATTTTTTTCCGGGTGTGGGGCATACCCCCCCGGACTCCACTAGTTTGGGCCTGCACATAACTTTTATGCTAGCTACGCCCCGGGGTGCCGTTTACACATAGGCCTACTTTGTTCTTGTGCGATACATATCATCGTTAGTTTGATATGATACGATGTTAATGATAAGTACTGAGTTTAATAACTTAATAAAATAAAGAAAAAAGATAGAAAACTACATGAGTTGATTAATAGTTATTTCAAAGGGAGTTGCTTTTTATCAAACACTTTATTTTATAAATTAGTCATCGTAGATTTCGATCTTTGTTTTGTTATTCACATTTTTTTTGACTTTATGTGTGAATCGAGATTCGGTCAATAACTTGTACAATATCCGAACGCTACGAATAGTCACGCGAGCACGGAATCTACGAGATTGTCGATGCCCTCCCAGGTGGGGTGGGTCCTTGTTCCCCAGATCCCCAAAAGTATTTCCCAAAGTTCCCCAAAAGTATTTCCCCAGAAAGTATTGGCCAATGTCCCCAGATCCTTACAAAGAATTGGCCATGTTTTCCCCCAGATCTCCAAAACCGCTGGACCTCATTGTCGACCTCGGGACGAATCAATCATCGGAGAATAAGGCATATATTGGTATTTCATCCTCAGTTTCCTGTAAAACTAACTGCATATAACATCATGGGTATCAGTCTCCACAAAACACAATAAAGAAACAAAATTCCACAAATTCTACAGGAGGCAAGTGCCTCCGTTTCACCCAGTGTGGCTACGGCCCTGTGTAGGCCATCGCGAGCGCGTTTGTTATATGCAGCATGACGTCATAATGTCCTACATAAATATTTCCCATGATGCTCCAAATATCGTCTGCGAGATGTGTAGATCCACATGTGTGTTTTGCTTTTGACAAAAAATAAAGTATCAACATGCTAACGATGGCAGTATCGTCTGACATTCAGATAACGGACTATGGCTATTGCAGGTAATGTCTTATACAACTGTCCGTGTGCAGTACCGCGTACATCGGATCCTACAATGCCTTACTTGGGCAAGGCAGGACGAATTACGGTGGTTTCGTCAACCGACCGGTTCGCCCACAGCAATGTTTTGTTTGACAAAGATGATGATTGATGATATAATTGATGATGAAGATTGATTATGATGAAGTGTTGGATGATGGTATTCATGATGATGAAGGTGGTTGTTTTGTATAAAATGTTTTGATAAAAATAAATGACACTCTGTGTCGGATTTTAAACACTAGACAACTTGTTGCCTATCATTGATGGACTGAACTGTATGACTTGGTTAAATCGTATGAGTGACCAGACTATTTACACTTTATAAACTGTTGGCACTGCCATATTGGAACATCACAGCCTTGTAAAAAAAAAAAAATCGTCATACGGAGGCCGCCATGGTCTATCACAGAACCTGAAATCACAAAGCTAATTCTCTGCCTGTCCCACAATTCATAGCAATTGATTACTTAATAAACTGTGGCGTCATTCAAACTTTCAGTTTAACAGACCAAATCTGGAGAACTGGGTTCATACTACAGACTAAGTGCCTTATGAGATATAGGCTGGTACTAAAACACCGACTGGCCAGCCATTTTCTGGCTGGAATTAAATTGATTGATTGCTTGATATATTTAGCATCAATTTTATGCCATGTGGGGGCTAACAGACGATCAGTTAACCACTGTTTCGTGGGATCATGGAAGATTAACCAGTACTCGAGCACACCCCATCTCAACAAGTAACTGATAACTGTCCCACTTGAATCAGCGGTGAGAAGAGAATGATAATGAGACACAATGTCACATATCAGTCATCACGGAGACTGTTGCCGGGTGGGGATTCAGACTAACGACCACTGGATTGATAGTCAGATGTGTTACGGACTGATGTAATTTGGGCCGGCTGGCTGGAATTAAAAGGCAAATGCAGTGTGTGTTATAATGAGTTTTATGCACTAATTTGAAATCATTATAGTCATTGCCATTTGTTTATTAAATAAGAAAATATTGAAAAATAAAATATTTGAACTTAATATCTTTTTTGATGATTTTTCACAATTTTTTTACAAATTCTTTCTTCAAGTTAATGTACTTCATTTTCAAATAACCATGTTTTTCATCAACTGTTACAAAGATTGTGATATATACTGTTCCCATAACAATATTATTAAATGTTGCTTTGTTTGTTCTGTTAAATATAAAACTTTAACCTTAATTTTGTTTTATTTTGCCTTCTATGCATAGCACTGCACTTTGATGTTAATGATATGAACTTTTTTTAAATCAAATGAATAATTTGAGCTATTGTATATTTGCAAAATGTGGCATACTGTGATACTTCTTTTCTTGCAGCACCCACCTCTAGCGACATTGTCAACTTGAGACAGTATTTTAAGTGCTACCGCACTGGAAAACTGTATCATGCTGTATGATACCCACCTAGTCACATTTTACTGACACTGGGCTGACCAGGTAATATATGATATAATAATTGCTGTGAGTTTTTTCATTGTTATTTTTCACAAATCTATCTGTCAGATTGTTCAACATTTTGAGCAGCAGCACTTAACATGTTTGTATGTTGTTATAGAGACCATAACATTATTATTAACATAAGAAATGCACTAAAATACTGTTCATCGATGACAAATACACAAATACTGAAGCTTTGCAAAATATAGTGATGTAATTGCATGAATATGGATTTCATTAAATTTGTCCACAAACTTCTGGATAAATTTACTAAAACCAAAAAACCATTGAATATAATCAAGATATGTAACATCATTTTATCTATTTATTTGGTTGTAAGACAGTGAAGTCAAGGTTAAAATTAAGGATAACCAGGCCCCTAAAATATATGCCAAAACACACCTATGACACTGACTAGCTGAAAAAATAATGTCCTCCAGACCCCCTACAACTGTGCCTATATATTGTTTTCAGCCAAGCTAAGCCCCGTTTAGTAAAACTGTATTTGTTATATACCAGTTTTTTATAAATCGGGTATCCAGACTTACCCTCCAGTATCCAAATGCTCAACATCAGGACCCCCAGTGCAACAGATAATATTTTTAATAAGAGGGTAATTTACCCCCAAAATAGTAAATATGGGGGTATTCAACTCCCAGATTTTCAGAGATATGGGTAAGGAAGCATAAAGTATAAGATAAAATATTTCTTATTGTAAAATTGAGAATTTCATTAATTTCAGTTAAAAAGTGTACTTTTACATACATAATATTAGTTAGGTTCAGTAATTTACAAGGGTCTACAAGATATAAGTCACATTCTAAACAAGGTCGTTCAAATCGGTATAGAAATTTTGTTTTAAAGGAGTAACTTTACCCCTTACTTTAAAGGGTAAGGGTAAATTTTACCTCAAATTTTGAAAACTAAGGGGTATTTAGCTAAGCCATGAGGGTAAAATACCCCCAAAATCACCTTATCTGGGCCACTGGACCCCCGATGGTTCCCCGCATATGTAAGTAGTTATATTGTTTAAAACAGCGATGTACAGTTAAACCTGTCTTAAGAGACCATCAAAGGGACATCTTAAAAGTGGTCTCTTAAGGCAGGTGGTCTCTTATTGGGGTAAAAAAAATTTGTTGGTCTTTTTTTTGTCTTACATAATGCATGTACGTTTCCATCATTGTTAGGGCTTTCATCCGCTGTTCTAATGTTAGACATTTTCTCTGCTGAAGACATGGCAACGTTGGTAGAATATCACAGTATGAAACCACAATATTGAAACCCAGCCAAATAAACCTTTATATTCATTGTCTTACGTTTACTCATTTTTGTCGTGACAAACTTTCAAACCGTCCATGAAAACATTGACAAACTGTCTTGTCTTTAGTAACCAATTTAATCTAATCAAAAAACCAATCAAATAATCAAGCGTAATAATAATTTTTAATCGTAATAAAAAAATATAAAACAAATGGCAAACAGTCCAATTTAACCTGATCAAACAGTCAGATCAAACCTATTTAATATTTTTTGTCAAAATAAAAACAAACAACAAACAAACCTCAAACTGTCAAATCTTTAATTCCAATTTTATTTAAGTAATTGACGATCCTTTAATCCTAATAAAACAAATAGCAAACATTTCAATTTATTCCAACCAAACAATGATCAAACGTTGATATATAATTGGGGTTAAAGTGTTTTAACTCTTATAACTTGTTATCAAACAATTATCGGCTTTAACCATGAGACACTGCAGTATTTGGCCTTGGGTTATTTTTAGCACGTTACCTCAGAGATCGACAATTTTACACTTACACATTTGTCACGTACACAAAGCATGATGCTGAAATTTCACACTTCATGTATTCATGGTCGTATGGTAAAGGATATTTGTTGAAATTTGATGGATTTTAAGTGGTCACTGGTCGCAGAGAGCAAGTGGTCACTTATTGCGTGTATAATTATGAATGAAATTTGTTGGGGGGGGGGGGGGGGATTTAATGTGGTCTCTTACATCAGGGGGTCGCTTTTACCAAGTTGTCGCTACTGCAAGTTTGACGGTATAGGCATATTTAATTTGCAACTGTTAGAGATAAAATCATGTCTTTTGGATACTTAAAGTGGTATTGATAAATTTTGTCATAAAGTATCCGGTAATAGACGAACCTGCTCTATATCTGGCTTGTGGCAAGAATTATACTTTTTTTGTTCATTCCTTAGAAACATTTTATTTACAGTGCTCCATAAATTATGAGTCATATCCATAAAATTAGATTCCAAGAAAAAAGCTAACCTTTTTTGGTGGCATATAGTAATTGCAGCATCTGTCTGTCCGTCCTTCCGTCTGGTATTTCGTTTCCGGCATGTAACTTTGTCATGCATAGATAGATTTTGTTGATACTTGCTACAAATGATTAACATAACATGATGACGTGTCGCGAGTAAGACCCACACCCGTACCTCAAAGGTCAAGGTCACAATTTGAGTTTGACAACATTTTGAGTTTGTGTGAGATTTCGTGTCCAGCCTGTAACTTTGTCATGCATAGATGGATTTTTTTAATACTAGCAACAAATGATCAACATAACATGACGATGTGTTGCATGTTACACCCAGAATCCCACTACAAAGGTCAAGGTCACAGTTTGATTTTGTTTGATGACACTTTCAGTTTGATTGAGATTTTGTGTCCGGGCTGAAACTTTGTCACCTATGGATAAATTTCAAAAACACTTGGCTCAATTCATCAACATGACATTACAATGTGTCACGTGTAAAACCCACATGCGTCGCTCAAAGGTCAAGGTCACACTTTGAGTTTGTTTGACAACACTCAGTCTGTGAGATTTCTTGACCAGTCTGTAACTTTGTCATCTATGGATAAATTTTAAAAACACTTGGTGTAGTTGAAAATGAATGAATACTGTTTTACGGCGTACCAACACATTAAAGGTTATTCGACGCCAACAGGAAGGAAGATTCCAGGTTCACTCTGCATGTACAAAGACAACAAATGAACATACGGATTAAAAAAAAATACATCAACCAATGAATATGCAGAATGAACCTAGAACCTTGATACCTGCAGAACTGCAGAGTTTCAGCAAATTCTATCGTATTACTCAATGTGTCGCTTCTTACGACATGTATGAGCCACAGTGATCCTATTCTTGCCATCACTCATGGCTCCCTGGAACCACACAGGGGTTGATAATTTAACCACAATAGTGAACATGACTAAAAATGATAAAATGAACATGACACCCATTCGGAGGATTCCTACCCCTCTGCAGAGATCAACAGTGATTCTATTCTTAGCCGGAACCACACGGGCTTTGGTGTAGTTGATCAACATGACATAATTAAGTGTCGCATGTAAGAACCCAGAACCTTTCCTCAAAGGTTAAGGTCACACTTACAATTTGTTTGATATTGTGTGTCTGGTTTGTGACTTCCTCTTTAACTTGGCTCAATTTATCAAGATGACATGACGACGTGTTATAAGTAAGACCTAGACCCCATACCTCAAAGGTCAAGGTCACACTTTGAGTATGTATGACAACACTTTGAATCTGTTTGAGATTTCAAGTCTGTCCTTTAACTTTATCATACTTTGATCAACAATTGATCTGTAACTTACACTTAGGGATTTTAAAATAGCTTGACACAAGTGATCAGCATGTCATCATAATGTTTCTCCTACATTTAACTGTTGAAATACCCAGACCATTACATCAGATGTCAAGGTCAAGGTTACACAAGTGTCAAGGTCATGCTTTAATGTAAAAAAAAAACCCCCATGAAATTGCATGTCTAGTCTGAAACATTAGTCCATTACTCTTGATATTTATGGATACATCGCTACCTATTATATCATATATTGTTATTTTTCACAGATCATTTGTGGGGCATGTGACACTTAACAGTGACATTTCTTGTTTCATATACTTTGCAAATATCAAGTGATCGTTCTAATACCAATGGATGACAGAGTAATTTTTTTATACAATAATTTCTGTCAGCAGGGCAGCTAACTTGCATATTAGAATTATGATAAGTAAACATAAACTTAAAACATGATATCATAAATCTGCATTAAAGCAATCATGTGCATGGAAAAGGTTACAATAAGTAGATGATATATATATATATATGTCTGACAAAATACAAAATGTAAAATATGATAATTTATGTACCTAACTATTCAAAAATGAATGATGGGTAGTAAAGAACAAACAAACCATATTTTAATTTAGGCCTTGTAATTTAACTGCATGCTTTCTATTGCTTTTTCGCATATTAAAAGGAGTATAACAGGAAAACACGCTATAAATGTCTTGAAAAATAAAATGATTATTAAAATGGATAAAAAGCATCTCATTATCAAATTAACAAATTAAATCGATTGGTTTGGTATGGCAAATCCACCAAAACGTGACTTGTAAGATCGATACTTACATTGTAAACTTGAACTTAAACCCACCTTCCCTTCTAAACTGAAATCCTGGATCCACCCCTGTGTATAACGGATCAATTTTAAATTAAAATTAAATCATGTGACTCATTTATTATGTCACAAAATATGTTGCACTTTTAAGCAGGAATTCTATTTTAATCTAATGTAGGCGCGCAGCCCAAGTTAGGAAATCCATTTTAATAAAAATTGTTCTTTATCAGTGGCAGAATGTCCATTGACGAGACATTGTGATGTCAAATGGTGTATCTTGAAGTCCAGCTTGGAAGGATACGTTTATCACAACAGCATATAGATTAGGCAGACATGTCACTATTTCCCTGATGTTTTTTTTTTATTTTAAAGTACAACTTACACATCTGAATGTGTATTGCCAAGCCAGGCCATTTTATCACTGCTGTGGATAATAGCAAAAGGAGGTTTTTGGACAGACTGCAGATTCCTGATGACTGGGTACAGCTGCTAAATGCCTCACATCACTTTGTCATTGCCGGTGATTGGATTGCCACCAAGTTCTCTCGACCAGTGCTCGCTTCTTTGTTAACTATTTCAGGTGTTTTTAAGTGTTATTAAAACAGGTCCTGAATGTTTTATTTTTGGTGGTTTTAAGTGTCTAATGTTCCCTTTTTGATGGATTTCATTGCATTTGATGGAATTTGCTATCTTGCATGTCTGTACTGTTGAGCAGATTGTTGTCTCTTATAAATGGTAATCGTTTCTGTCTTGTATACTTTTCAGAGCCCTGACTGCCTTAGTATTTGGTGCTGTCTTCTTCTCCATGTAGGCGCTGGCTTAACCCTCATTGATGCGTAAACCTGTGCTCAGCTTAAGTGCCTTGGCATTTTTCGGGTAAGTAGTGTCTTTTGGGTTCAACACATTGCATGCTCTGTTTAAAATAGGCCCTGAATGTAAGTATGATGCTTCTGGGTGATTCCCATGAACATGTCTTTGCTGAAATGGATCGACTTCAGTCAGTTAATAAGCCTCTTTGACAGGTGAGTTATGTCGACTAGTCGTTCAGTAGAAGCTTCACTACAGTATTCTTGATTTGCTGTTGACACTCCTTTATGTGGCTGACTGTCGCTGTTTCACATTGTAGAATATTTGACATGGGTCTTGCATGCCCACAGACTTTAGAACATTGTTATATTGACCTAAGGCAGGAATGTTATTATGTAGTAACAGACCACAATCATGCTCCATTTATATTCCATAACTGTTTTCTGACTCTAGCAAAACCATTCTCAGCTACCATCTCTTCTGTGTCAATTACATATCTACAGGGTTTCTGTATGCTGCTTGCAGGACTGTGTGTTAACTTGTCATTAGGAAACAGATTGAAGGATTACCAATAGGTGTATCCATACACACAGCAGGAACTTTTTATTTGCAGCATTTGGTATTTTCTTTCCTCAAACAGGTGATAGCGGTTGGTGGCATATCCACCAAGATTTACACTTTAAGCACTCTCTCTAAGCAGGTTGACTTATACATGTGGTGACTGGTGTGTGCGTCATAGAACATGTCCTCAGTTTTACCAAGGTGTACAAGCCAGTAAGTGTTTTAACTCCGCTTAATTGTTATTACCTGTTAGAGTTTAGCTGGCCAGGACATAGTCCAAGGTGAGCTATTGCTATGACCCCGGCTTCGTCTGTAGACACCCAGGTTAAACTTTTGTGTTAAAGTTTAGGATATCTATGCAACCACTCATTGGATATGAATGAAACTTCGCATGTGTGTTCATCATTGTCAATGGAACACACAGAGACATGAACCATAACTCTGGATTGCATTTTGGTCTAGTAATGGCCCTTTTTTGACTTACACACCCAGGTTAAACTTTTGCGTTACGTTGCGTTTAAGTTTAAGATCAATGCAACCACTCATTGGATATGAATGAAACTTTGCATGTGTGTTCACTATCATTAATGGAACACACACAGACAAGAACCATAACTCTGGGTTGCATTTTGGCACAGTTATGGCCATTTTTGGACTAAATTTTTCAGGTTAAATTTTTTTATCAGGTAAGATATCTATGCAACCACTCATTGCAGTCATTGGATATGAATAAAATTTCCATGTGTGTTCACCATCATCGATGGAACACACAGAGACAATAACCATAACTCAGGGTTGCATTTTGGCAAAGTTATGGCCCTTTTGGAGTTAATATTTTGTCTATAGACACCCAGGTTCCAGGTTAAACTTTTGCGTTTAGTTGCGTTTAAATTTTGGTGTTTGCCTGCCTTCAATCTCAATCTTTGCATGGGTGGTGAGTTTTATCCCATCGGCGAGCTGTGTTGTCTTCTGACAACTCTTGTTACATGTAAGGCACTTTTTAAGCATATGCTTAGTACTTGTTATACCAAGGAAAACTTAGATCGAGATTTGTCTAAGTTGTAAGAACTTGTTTCACAATTGAAGTAAAATAAAAAAGTTTAAACTATATGACGCTGTAATTTCCCTTGACAACAAGGCAAGTACATTGCAGTTAATTAATAATACCATTAAAAGAGAAAGGGAGAAATAATTATAAGATAATTTAAGATAAATAAGATAATTACAGAATGTTATGATCAGGGACATTTATTTATAATATTATTCATGCCACTCTGTAGGCAAGGATTGGATGCCGTTGTCATATCGTCTGCGTGACACCACACATTACCTGTCAGAGCTTCACGATAGAGATTACATGATCAGGGTGAGGGCGGAGAATAATATCGGAATCAGTGAGCCCACTGAGCCTCTGTGGTTGCCAAGAGCCAGAGGTATGGAATTTTATAAACTGTCTTATGTTCCAACAACATTTGACTTTAATACTTAATTAATCTTAACTAAGTTCTGACTGGTTATATATGTTTTATATGAACAAAAACAATGAAACCATATGCAGTTTTACTGAAACCAGTCTAAAATCATGATCACCTGACTGCTTTTCTTAGATTTAAGTATTTAAATATGCTTTTATGAAACAGGAACCAGTTGTTTTACAATGATTATATGATATCATTATTTCACCAGGCATCTGTTTCACCAAGATTTTACTCGATTACTAAAACTTAATAAGTTTGGTTATTTATCTATTATATAATCAATATCAATGAAACCATATGCAATTTTACTTTAACCAATCTAAAGTCATAATCACCTGGCTGCTTTTCTTAGATTTAAGATTTTAAGTACATGTGGGTGCAAACTGGAGCCAGTTCAATATAAGCTACAGTTTTGCATAACGACTATCTCATTGCAATAGAAAAGCAACAGATATGCAACATACTTGCATTGTATTTCTATATATTTAAGCAGTTTGATTTGAGTCTGTTTATAAGAAAAATAATCATCATACAGCTGTTTACAGTATAGTTTCAGCATCCAGTATTTCAGACTAAAACCAGGCTCCAGTCAAACTGCTTGTATCTGTTACAAGGGACATTTGGAGTGTCAATCAGAGATTTAAAGAAATCATTTTATTAGGTGGGTTGCCTGCTCATTATATGAGTTTTACAAGGAACTTTTTTAAAAACATCAAAAAAATTTTTTTTATGACATATATAACTAAAAGATTGATTAATTGTTTCTCAAGATTATACAATACAATACAATGATCTTACAATACAATGTGATATGCTACAATACAATGGTTATTTGCAGCATTCCCTGGTGTGCCTGTGACGAGACCAGAGATTATCGACTACGAGGCAAACTGTCGTGGACTCGGTGTAGATATACCGGCGTTTGGTCTAGATGATGTTCCTCTGACATACATGCTTGAGGTAAAACTTCAACGAAAAATACCTAAGTAAAGAAAAAGATGCAAATGATACAGTATCACTATGTATGATTTTTAAACACCCATTTATAATTCCAGATTAAACAAAAATGTAAAGTAAAATGCTAACTCTTTTTTTCTTAAGATGCTGTTTTAAGTGAGTTTTTTCATAGGTTTAAATTTTTGTTTGTGAAAAGTTTAAACATTTTTAGAAATGCGATTTTTTTTTAATATTGAATATGATTTTTATCCGAGATCTGCTATCAGTTCATATAAGTTGAAATAAATTGATAAATGTAGTAAGAAAGTTTTGTCTCGGTTTACCATCCATGTCATATCTAGATTTGATAGAATATTCATACTTGTGTTTTTGAAATGTTAGGTAGGTATATTAAATTATATCAAGCAGCTTCCCCATTAATAACAAATACAGAGCAATGGCTCATAGTTGTACTAAAGAAGTTCTTTTAGAGGTACTAATTTCTTCTTTTATTTACAATGCCTGTGAAAGATCTATAAACAAACAAAGACACCCTGTAAGATTATGGGTTCGAGTCTCGGCTTGTTCTAGTAAGGAAGAATGATGAATACTCTACCTTGATTCATGTTTTCCTTAATATATGTTGATAATATTCTGTTCATGAATACTGTTAATGGTGACTGGGGTTAAGTGATTAAAGACCAGTGGGAAGGTTGTATTTAGCTTCACTTTCCTTTGCCTGATAAGCAAAGTCGGTTACACGTCTGACTATCAATCCAGGGGTTGTGAGATCGAATCACAACCCTGCAACAATCTCTGTAATGGTTGATATATGACATTGCGTCTCAATATCATTTGTCTCTCACCGCAGATTCAAGTGGCAATGTTATCAGTTACTTGCGGAGATTGGATGTGTTCGAGTACTGGTTAACCTTCCAGGATCCCAGGAAACAGTGGTTAGGTTAACTGATCATCTGTTAGCCCTCGATGGCATAAAGATGGCCCTAAATATTCAATCAATGTAAGTCTATGAACTTCTTGAGTGTAAGTTTTGAAGTTGCAAAAAAAGTCACAAAATTTAAAAATTTGAGGGTCATAAATTCGATACCCACCAGGCCCATGTGTCACACCCTTGAGCAAACCACTACAGGCATACACTTAATAATGGTTCTTCTGAGGACGTTGAGCGTGAATTGTCTTAGTCGCAAGAGTTTTTGTAGCAAATAACAAAAACTAAACAAGTTTAAACTAGAAAAACCTGTACCTTAGTTGGTGTATATCTTGCTGTGAAACGCAAAAAATGTTGGTAAATATTTAGTTTGAGTAGCCGTCCCAGGACTGGAGGACAGTTGCCTGTGGCCTTGATGACACAGAATATATTGTGGAAGGACTCGAGCTTAACAGAGATTACAGGTTCATGGTTTGAGCCAAAACACCGACAGGTCTCGTCAGTGAACCTTCCCAAGCCGCGTCACTCTACACAACCATGGGTACGTGACAGATGATGGCTCGCTTACACTACTTTAATTGTACCAGGTTACCATGACTAAATTAGATTATCAATATACACTGTTTTATTAAACTAAAAATCTTGAAATCATGAACTGGGCCGAGAATATGAAATCTTTTCAGGGCATATTCAACTGAGTTTCTCTTTGGAGGAGCCATTCAGATTCCACCTTGCAATGAAAGCAAGGCATCCATTTAGAATAAACTTAGGAAACTCTGAATTAATTGTTTCCCTGTATTTTCCAAGGAAAGTGGGTAGACGTAGAAATAGTCCCTATCAGTTTGTCCCTCTGTTTTAACTCATCTTGTTAGGCTAGAGAATATATCAACATGAAAATAGATATGTGCATATTTCATTGCATGCTGAGTGGACTATTTTTCCCCTACATGGCTATTTATAATGCATCTTAACCATTTCATATTCACTCTTCCTATATTTGCCCAGAGACATGTTTATATAAGTCACTAATTTGTCATATGATTTAACTGAAACATACTTTTGAGTTTGCCGGGACGAATGTCCAAGGAGAGCTTTTACCATGACGTCGGCGTCATCCGTAGACACCCAGGTAAAACTTTTGCGTTTAGTTGTGTTTAAGTTTTGGTGTTTGCCTCCAATCTCAATCTTTGCATGGGTGGTGAGTTTTATCCCATAGGCGAGCTTTGTTGTCTTCTAACAACTCTTGTTCTATCAGTGTCAGTTCAGACTGTCGTAGTTGCAGTATGGTAGAAGCTGGTACTTGGCTTTGAACAGTCCCAAACATCTGCATGTCACTATCACCGGAAGTAATTACACCATTAAATGTCTCCTTGTCCAGACTGATGATATGTTGTTTGTTAATATTAGACCATTTACATCTCTTGTCTCTTATTTCGCTTTTCACACACAAAAAAACATGTTTAAAGTAGTTATTTTTCTTCCCAGATTTGGTGTGTACACTGTTTCATTGTTGATTTGTATTTATTGAAATCTGTTAGTAGATAAATATTTCTCCAAGTTGTTATTACAAATATTATATAATAATAATAACAGAGCATGTGAATTGTCTGGGGCTTTCACTCACAAACTTTGTTTCACAATGTTTGTTTCTACATTAATAGTGATGTCAATAATATCCAAGAACTGGTAACCAATTGCACATGACCTGAGTTTAGCATACTTTTTTTCAGAGAGGAGCTATGCAGAAGTTTTATGTTACGCATGTATGTAAAATGTGTTTTAGGCTTGGTTTTGCCATTTCTCTTTAGAAAATGATGTGATTACATGACTGATCGAGTGTTGCAGTTGATTTTGGCATCAAACAGTGCAAGTTAACTCTTTTTTCATGATGTCATATTACCTTTACCTCAAAATTAAACTTTTAACTGAAAATTCATGGAGATAATATCATTGAGTTTTCTTGATATCTTTTTTATTATTTATTTATTTAAAAGCTTTTATTGTACTTTCAGGTAATACAACACTTGAAGATGTTTTTATGCAAGTTTCAAACCTGCAGGGCCACATATGACAAAGTTATTACAAACATTTCTATGACAGGTATAGCACTGTTTCTTTCCTTTAAAGGCAATAGCAAGAATATCGACCAATACCATGTTTTACTTAAACTTGAATTATTTTAGAACTGGTGCAGATATACATATGTATTACAGCTTTGCTTGGGCATGATTGAATTGTATTATATATTTTGGTACTTTAAGTGCATTTGTATACAAAAAAAACATTGTTCAGGACTTGCTCAACTATTATCTCCCTTGAACACTCTGGACATACAGATGAAGGAGGTAGTAGTAAAAACAAAGTTGAAACTTCCCTTTTTGTTCTTTTTTCAGCTCTTTATATTGCAATGATATTTATTCTTACCATGTGTTAAATGGTCAATTTTTTAGAAATCACCACTGAAAATTTAATGCTGATACCAGATTTCTAGACAATTCTGTGTCATTTTAGACTTAATGGGTCGAATGGTATCATCTGCGAATTGTTGACATTAATATGACTTCGAAAATTGACAGGTGTCGCCATTGAATTAAAAAAAAACCCACATCCTGGTCAACATTTTGTTTGTTTATAATTGCAGACCTTGAACCAGTGGAGAATTTGAGTACATACACATACTGCAGCTTTTGATTTTTCACAGTATTGTTGACAAAGATGTTACAATAGAGTCCTTTGGGAATTTTAATAGTGCTGTAAGACGTTTATTTTAAGGTATGCATTTTTTTTTTACCATGATATGCATATTTCCGTGGATGCCCGTATAATTACAATATCTGGCACATGTGCAAAGCTACAAGTTTTCATCTGGATTTCTTTACATTGTGTAATAATGATACACAAAACAAAACTCATGTCAGTCAAATCATACCCTGATACAATTGATTATGAGTGTAAAGCTTTGGAAGACCACGACAGAGACAAATAAATCCTTATTAGTTCCTTACCGGTTTCACCGGAGGGGACTATTAGGTTAACACTCCGTCTCTAGTTCGGCCGGAAAGATTATTCGAAAAGTATCCAAGCTAGGTACACGAAACTTTGCATGTGGATAGAGGGCAATAAGGAGATAATGCAGGTTAATGATTTTTTTCAGTTGGACAAAAATTGTGCTTGCTATGGCAACAAAACTCTCCTTCATCTGGAAATATTACTCAAAAAGTTGTGAATGTGAATAGAGGACAATAAAGAGGTAATGAAGGTCATTTTATTTTTCAGTCAGACAAAAATTGGGATCCTATGGCAACAAAATAAGTAAAATTACAGATACAACCTGGATCTTGTGATAACACAAAAAGTATCCAAGCTAGTTTGTGAAACTTTGCATGTGGATTGTAAGAGAGAAATAAGGACATCATGTAATATTTTTTCAGCAGACAAAAAATTGTGGTTACTATGGCAGCCACCACATTTTTCTCATGGCACTGCAAATCTTATATCACCATTTACAGAAACAAGTCCTTCGAAACACTTAACTATGTGTATGTTAACAAAGTTCTACCTGTCAGTCGGTAGGGGACTTATGTATTGCTTTCAATACTCCACTGTCTTGTTTGATATTTATATGTTAACCACGTTTAACTGTTAACTTATATAATTGACTTAGAGGACTCGTACTGTGCTGAATAGCAATAATAAAAATGTTTCAGTCACATTAGGACATTGTCTACTTCAGGCAGAATCTGTCACTCTGGGTGGCAATGTTGGATATTGTGTACAAACAAATCTCAACATGACATTGTAGTGTTATAGAAATCATTTTGATGAACCAAACAAATTAAGATTGGCAGTAAAAATAGGGATAGTTGACTCAATACTTATAAATATGAGTCCACTTCCTGAATAGAACCAGTAGTGAGTGTTTTTTTTGAGAGGCAGATTGGCTTCTGCTTCACCAACATATTACTTAAATACTTAAAACTGGTTATTTATCTATTCAATGAAACTATATGCAGTTTTACTGGATCCAATCTAAAATTATGATCACCTGGTTGCTTTTCTTAGAATTAAGCTTTAAAGTATTTAAGCAGTGAGCAATCTAGGATTGCAGCAAAGGGGACCGGCAATCTGGGCCAGTTCACAAGAATACAGGGGGCCATTTACAAATAAAGGGGCCATCAAGAAAAACATTATAAATGAGGAGATGTTCATCTGAAAAGTTTAGACATTCTATAATTACTACTAGCAGCAGTAAAGGGGTCTGATTTGGTCTTTGACTGGTTTTGTTAAAGTACTGTACTAGTAAATTGACCTTGAAATGATCATTTGTTATCCAGAATGTTTGTAACGTTTGTTTTTCACAAACCTTAGGTTTGTCAGCCTTAGAACACAGCAGTTGTGATTTCATTGGCTTCTTGTTATTTTATTTAACAATAGAAGATAAAGATGCTGATATTCTTTTCTTTTCTCCCCAGTAAAAGCAAAGTTTTGTATGGTAACACTTTTGTATAAGTTATAAAACCAGTTACACAAATGCTTGCATATAAATATAGACTGGTATACATGTAAAATATACCTCAGCTTCCATTATTGAAGTAATTTTTATTTTATCTGCAACCAGTCTCCAGCTATTAATTTACTTCTGCTATATATACAAACATTCGCTTTGAGAAAATGTTATTAAAATTCCAATCAGAATAATGCTAATAATTATTTCAATTGATTAGGGACAAAATGTGAAATAACCAGAACATCAGTGGTTATAACTGGTTATTTTCAGAAGATAATTTTAAACTTTGCACACTTGTGCAGTGCCCAAAACATAATTCTCAGTTGTTGTTTTTTGTATATAATTTTCTAATATTTACAATGATTCTTTTTTCTCAATATCATTATCCAAGTTGTTTATTTGTAGGTTCTGACCTCAAGGTGCATAACAGTGTTTATCAGAAGTTGTTGGCAATCCACAGTACATATACAGTGTTCCTTCATTCATGAGACCCTACACTTATGTTGTGCATTCAAAGTTTGCTGCTTGTCAAGTGTACATTACTTGTAAGTATTTTTTTATGTCATTTCTGAAAATGTGTTGAGTGATTTGCATTCATGAGAATGCTTGAAAGTTGTATACTACATAACTTCTTTCAAAGTTTTTTTAGCAGTACTACATATATCACAAGGGCTAACCACCATTTCCTGGATCCTGAAAGGTTAACCAGTACAGAGCACACCCCATCTCTGCAAGTAACTGATAACTTTCCCACTTGAATCAGCAGTGAGAGACTAATGACAATGAGACACAATGTCATATCAGTCATCACAGAGACTGTTGCCTGGCTGGGATTCAAACTCACGACCCCTGGATTGATTGTCAGATGCGTAACTGACTGAGCTAATCAGGCCTGGCTTTTTCCACACAATTTTTCACAGTGATGTCTGTAGTTTGGAAAATGCTATACTGTATATTGCACTCTAAACAGAGGCTTATGGTCATACATCTGACAGGTTTGTTTGCTCATTATTTTTATACAGTCATAATGATGATGTTCTGCAAGTTTAATATGTTTTGATGCTGACCATTTTAAAAGGACAGATAGATGGGTTACTTCCTTTGAAACATGTAGCATATTGTGCATGAGGGGTAAATTGCTTGTTAGATCGAAGTGATTCTCTAAACACAGATGTTATTATATTGTTAGTATATTGGAGTCATCCTGTGGTCGGTCTGTTGGTCTGTCGGTCGGTCAGTCTGTCCGTTGCAATTTTCCTTGTCCGGAGCATCACTTGAAAAGTACTGGATTGAATTTCATCAAACGTCATACAATGGTAGAATATAATGAGAGGAAGTGCAGTATACAAGAAACATAACTCTATTCTTGCTAATTACAGAGTTATTGCCCTTTGATATTTTTTCTTGTCCGGAGCATAACTTGAAAAGTACCGGATGGAATTTCATCAAGCTACATACAGTGGTAGAATATAATGAGAGGAAGTGCAGTGTACAAGAAACATAACTCTATTCTTGCTAATTACAGAGTTATTGCCCTTTTATATATTTCCCTTGTCCGGAGCATTACTTTTAAAGTACTGGATGGAATTTCATCAAACTTCATACAATGGTAGAATATTTTTTTGTCTGGAGCATAACTTTAAAACTATTGGATATAATCTAATAAAACTTCATACAATGGTAAACCATTTTCTGTCATGGCGGCGTTCGGGGGTATTCATCACCTTCAGTGATAGCTCTAGTTTTAAATTACAATGAAATATGTGACCCAGCAGAGACTCAAACCCACACCTTCCATGTGCTAAGCAAATGCTCTACTGATATTACCATGAAAGCTATGGTGAGACAGAAGTAATATGTATACATACCTGTGCTTATCTGTTTGCACAAGTCGCCAACTGAGTATATTGGTGATTTAACAACATATTGACACTGTATAAGATATCAATTAGCAAGAAATTCTAATTTCCCAGTGAGAAATTTACAAATAAGAGTTATTTTAAAACGAGAATGAATATTGTGTTTACTATAAAGTACTTGTAAATGTTATGTTTATTTTTATTAGCTCACCTGAACAAAGCTCAAGGTGAACTGTTCTGATCACCCTGTGTCCATCATTAACTTTTGCTTCAAATGCCTTTTTTGCTGAAACCACTTCACAGATTTTTACTTGATTTTGTGTAAAGGCATTGTTACATGAAGTTTGTTCAAATGAAATTGTGAGATATCGAAATCTTCTGAAGATCCAAATTCATTCATATTTTGCATAAATGATGCCTACCAGTAGGAATCGTTGAATCAAATTAGTTTATATTTGGTTTGAATGATCTTTATGAATAGGGGTTTCAAGTTTGTTTAAATAAAGTGGCCAGGTATAACTTGGGTCCAGTAAGAGGATTGTGATTTTTACATTTAGAATACAATGTGAACACAGATAAATATCAAAATTTGAAAAGAAGTGACAGGTGAAATCAGGTGAGCAACTTCGCCCAAAATGGACCTCTTGTTATGGATGATATGCTGCAGAGAATGAAAAGTAAGTGATTGATTGATTTAATATTTAGCATCATTCATAGGCTGGCTAATGGATGATCAGCTAACCTAACCACTGTTTCCTGGGATCTTGAAAGGTTAACCAAAACTTGAGCACACTCAATCTCTGGAAGTAACTGATAACTTTCTCACTTGAATCAGTGGTATGAAAAGAATGATAATGAGACACGATGTCGTATACAGTCATCACGGAGAATGTGGCCAGGTGTTGATTTGAACTTGTGACCCCTTGATTGGTAGTCAGACATGTTACCAACTGAACTAATTAAGTCTTGAAAAGTAAGTGAGCTGCAATTATGACCATGACCTGTTCAGTATAGCAACATGATCGGCTAATACAAAACTATATATTTTACAATGTGTTTTAAAAGCAGACACATACTTATGCATCAGCATATTTAAAGTTTTAAAATGGCATGGATGTCTGGTTATATTCGATTTCAACATAAACATTCAAAAACTAGAGCTGTAGAGAATGTGTTTCTATCCTTTGCTGAGAGAACTTGCTAAAAGAATTGTGATGGGGCATTGCATGTTATACCCCTGTCCATCTCTCGGTCTGTCTTTCAAGTCGTCTAAAGTTTCCAATACTAGCACATAGAGCACATATATGTCTTATGGGCATATTTCTAGTTGTTATCAGAATTTACCATGATTGACAGACATTCAAAACAAAATATATATCTAGATACATTTGCTATGTGAGCTAATCCTGTATTTGGCTATGATTATTTTCAGGTGTGTTTCTGCATGAGTAAAGTCTAAAGATTGTGATGATTTGGTTCTGACAAGTTGCTGTGGCTGGGGAGTCTAAAGCACTGGTTAGTGGTTTAATTTTTAAAGAATTATTTCTCCTTTTTGTAATCTTCTGAATTATTTAATCCCACTTTGTATGTATGAACATTGGCTCAAATTTTCTGCTATAATTTCCATCAATATCAATTGACCCGAAGCAGACTGTCAAACAAACAAGTCATTAATCCAATCAGTGAACAATATATTCCCCAGGACTGCCATTTACTTAAGACAAGCGAATGATCTCTAAATGCTACATTGTGTTACATTGGACAAACAATGCCAAATGGCCAGTTGGTGGAACAATAATCACTCACATCAGATCAATTATACCACTTATACAAGAAAGTATCTGTCCTGGTTGATTCAGTCAAAGTAATATACAGTCAAACTTGCAGTAGCGACCACTTGCTATAAGCGACCCCCAGATGTAAGCGCCCACATTAAATCCCCCCTTATGAATTTCATTCATAATTATGTATACATGAAATAAGCGACCACTTGCTCTCTGCGACCAGTGACCACTTAAATCCATCAAATTTCAACAAATATCCTTTACCATACCACCATGAATACACGAGGTGTGAAATTTCAACATCATGCTTTGTGTATGTGACAAATGTGTAAGTGTAAAATTGTCGATCTCCTAGGTAACATGCAAAAAATAATCCGAGGCCAAATACTGCAGTGTCTCGTGGTAAAACCCAATAATTGTTTGATTACAAGTTATAGAGTTAAAACACTTTAACCCCAATTATATATGTATGATGGAAACGTACATATGCATTATATAAGACACAAAAAAAGACCAAAAAAAACATTAAACCCCAAACTATAAAAGTAAAACTATAAAAACAGCAATGTGTGAATCTCTGGAGAAACTGTTAAAAAAAAACACTTTTACTTTCTTCATAGTGTACAGGTGCAGGAGGCCATTATTAAAGGTGCAGTTTTAAAGTTTATCTCTTGCTTTTCTTTATCTTTATTGTACAAGCATCAGCTTCCATTAACACAAAAATGAGGAGTTTTTAAAAAGATTTAACTGTAAGTTATACACTCCTAGTCGAAGAATCGCTGTCCGCAAGAGAAATGTGAGCTCCGTATTTTGATGGTCAATGCTATTAAAATAGTCGCATGTTGTGTGATAAAACAATTAAATAAATAAGCAATAAAAATGTTCAGCATGTGGAATGTTTATAGAATGATGTTGATGAACAATTTAAAACACCAATTAACATACCCTAGTGTTTAATTAAAGACAACTTTGAATTTGTAGAAAAGCTGGACCTTGGTGAAAGTACTATAATGGAAATTAATTGTCAAGTTTGTTTGGACATAGTATTGGTATTATTATATGCTGTATATTTACTAAACATATAGTTTATGATATAAAGGGATTGATTAAATTAATGTAAAAAGGGATTACAATTAGAAAACATATAACATAATTAGAGCTCCTTGACATGTTACACTCGCAGTTGGCCACTAAATATTTTGTAATTAGTCTACATTTTGTTTGCAGTTGGGTGCTGTCATACAGCCCCCAGAAACTTCCAGCACAGAGTTGTATACATATGTGCAAGATGTGCCATACCTCCACATGTTGTTGACTTCTCTGTAATGTCACATGCAGTCTGCCATATAATGATGACTTTGGCTGGATGTAACTTTGCATCACTGTGGAATGTGTCGGTGAGGAACCAAAGCGCTGGATAGTGTCTCCAGAATGGTAAACATTTAGGTAATTGTATGTATATAACATTTTAATATCTAATAATTATTATATCACTTTCAAATACATAATTCAGTGTTATAATCATTTGATTGTTGTCTATACACACTTACATCGCACTGAATCATTGAAAGATTCACAAACTTGCTGTTTCACCGAATACATACAATGAGTTTAACACCATTTCAACACCTGATAGGTTATATATATATATGTCATATCCAGTTTTATTGGTGGAGGAACACATCAGTATGAGCCTTTAAGTACTTTAACCACTGTCTTTTCGTAAGTAAATGACAAACTTTCTCATAAATAATGCTCGGAACAAAATGGCCTCAAACCGACAACTTCAGGGATGTAAATGGTCATCATTTTAGACCACTCGACTATGTGCATATAATGGAATATGTATGCTTAAAATTGATGGAAAATAATATCAGTGTAGATTGATGAATATTACTTGTGCTAGCTGGTTTATTCAAAAGTCACTTTCAATAAAAGTGCTAAATGACAAAGTTAAAATGCAGATTGAGGGTTGTAAAATTTGTGATGTGTGTTTGACGGTTTACTCTCAAACAAATGGACATTTCTATTGTTTTATTTACAATTGGACTACAAAAACAGTGTTGTCTAAAATATCTTATTAATTAAGGTGTAGGGTAAAACATAAAAGTCAAAGGACATATAATTTATATCGGATTAAATTGTGTTACAAACAAGTCAGCGGTTTTTACAGATTATATATAATTATACTGAAAAAGACTGCTGGGAATTTTCATTGTCCGAGTTATGGACGTATAATCACCTGACCTGGCTGATAGCTACTGAGTTAGGAAGTAAACATCCGGAAGAGACTTCTGATCATGAACATGAAAGTTGTCATTTAAACCTCCGTCAAAACTACTGATAGCTCTGAAATTTCTGAACATTTCTGAAATCAGTTGAATTAATCCCGTTCAAACCTGTCATACAGCCAGTAAATAAGGGAGACAATCCAACTAGTCATACTAAATATGCAAACCAGAGTTATCTGGATTTGTCAATTTTAGAAACAGAATGCAATCAGTGGTGTGGTAAAAACAATCTGATTGAATTATGATGGTGTACAAAACAGACACTGTGATACATGATTGTTTAGATAATGGACTAAATGATTTACCTAAAGATCTTTATATAAGTATTATTCATTACAGTCAATGGCGAGGAAACTTTAACCCTCCATCAGAATGAACTGGCCTTATAAGCCCATCACTGTGACAATCCGCCAGCTGGAATCTTAAAGCATGGATGTAAATCTTCAAAGTTTTCAATTGCTGACAAATATGCACAAGATTGCTATCTTTTAAATCAATTTCTGGAAGGTAACCTTACTGATATAGAAGAACTTCAAAAATCCCCCTTTGCAACAAACCAATCATTTTCCTAAAGAAACTCAATATTACAAACTTCAAGAGTTAATACTGATCTATTGCACAATATGAACATTCTCAAAAATAATGTTGCTTTTCCAGTGTTAAAAGGTGATGCTGTAGAAACAAAACAATAAGTTAAATACATTCAAAGTTGTTTTAAAGTCTGATCTGGAGAGATAAAAGAAGAATAAATAGTACGTAGTAAAATACAGGCCTATCATATCAAAGGTATCAACCTAGAGGATTACGTAGCTGTCAAACGGCCTTGACGCATTAGCAAAACATGTTAATAAACTTGAATATATTTATTCTCATGTCTACAACAGACTAGTAGAATTAAGTTGGAAAACCAAAGACATCGAATAAATATTGAAACTTCGATGATTCTTTAACAGAGACACAAGAGAACTTGAAATGTATTTAAAAAATGTAGACGACAACTAGTAGAATGTATAAACTGTGACTGAAAATCAGTATCTTAAAATGTTAGCGTTAAAACAATAGAAAAATAAATGTTCCAAAATGAACCAAAAAGGCATATTCCAAAAATAGCGCTTAAAAAAACACTACGTTCACGTGTAGTCAAAATCGGCCCAATCTCAAAAATTGATAATTTTATGTTTGGGATTTTGTAACAGTTTTTTTTTTTGTATTTAGTGCTGTTTTTTCATATAACGCAATATTATGTAAACGCTGTACTTTTTAATACATGGTGTCGAAGACAAAAACACATTATTTGGGGATTGGGGGACATGTCCGTGTTTGAAACCAATTTTATTAAAAAAAAGCAGCAACTTTCGCCCCAATAAAATCAAATATTTAGGTTACATAACAATGTTCTAATTATAAACCTCTACCGTTACACAATGCGCCTCACAACACGGCGTAATAAGGGGGTGAGATGTTAATTAGTCGGCACATTTTTCTGCTTGCAATTTACATAGGTGAGAACTAGCTTGCTTAAATAAGGCATGAACAGACTGTTTTTTTATCGTTTGGATATCCAATCTGCTGTCGGGAGAAGTAAAATATTTGTTTTTTAAAAGGCTCTTAAGTGACGTGCAATTGATGTATATCACTAAGGTGAGAAGGTGTTATAAATTGAAGTCGTAACCGAAAATTCACTTGTTAAAACACTAATTAATCGTATCTAAATATAAACACAACAGAATATACAATTCTTAATTTATAATATAAATCTTAATCCTGTAATGCTTTTGAAAAAAACTTACATGAAAGAAAATATGTTATTTTAAGGTTAACTGTATTACCTCTTCTGTTATTGAATTTGACATGATCTCTATGAAACAGTCTATTTTTAGCATCTTACACAGTGGTGAGTATGATACACAACCTCTGACATTGACACACATAAATTATATATAAAGAAAATTACCGCTGATATTTTCTAGTATGTTTTACTTACCATGTAGTACAATACTGTACTGAATTATATACACATTATGATTGTCAGTTAATATTCAGTGACACTTATGAATATTCAGTGTATATCCGTAAATTAATTTTGGGGTGTCCGAACGCAAAAAGTGATATTACTGTTGATAAATATATACCAATACGGCATCATACAGGATGTATAAACAATGTATAAACAAGTTTTAAATATTCCAAAACAATATTTTTAATCTGTATGTTAATTTGTTGTTTTTGTACCTGTAGAGTGAACCTGAAATCTTCTTTCCTGTTGGCATCAAATAACCTATAATGTGTTGGTAAAACTCTATTTATTCATTTTACACACAATAAAACTAGCATTTTTTTGTTATATTTATAATTATATACTGCCATGGTAACAAGGGATAGCAAGTCCCATAATGCACTGGGTTCTTAGTAATAAAATTGTAAAGACTAAAGCGTGCTGTTTTTAAAGCACACATTCAAAAAAACAGTGCATGGATACCAATAGTGTAGCTACCTAAATAGCCCAAAGGTACGGACCTGCACATAATTTTCAGAGGCATTTTATGTAAATTATTAAAAAATTGAAAAATAAATTCTGTTCAAAATGTGTTTAATTATGTCTCGTCAAAATAATATGTCAAAATGCACCAGAACCATAATCTCGTACAAAAATCATCTGTGAGTTTGGGGCATGTCCCCAGATGTCCCCCCACTCCTCCTAATTTTATTTAATTTCCCACTTGAATCAGTGGTGAGAGACGAATGATAATGAGACACAATATCGTATATTAATCATCACGGAGACTGTTGCTGGGCGGGGGATTCGAACTCACGACCCCTGGATTGATAGTCAGACGCGTAACCGACTGAGCTAATCGGGCCCTGCTTTTAGCTATAAGCTAAATAATAAAGTTGTTATTGATAGACATAATAACTAACCAAACTTACATTGTGCTTTGCAGACTTTTTTGTAATTTTTTCAGGTTAGGATTGTTCTTTACATTAAAAAAAGTAAAATATGAAAGACAATGCATTAACTTGTTTGAATCAACGGATTTGCAGAGCAATTGGAATAGCTGCAGACCCTATTTGTAATTGCACTGTTGCACATTGTTATATACATAAATTATATATCAGGTTGTAAATGTTGCCTTTAGTATGATTTAAATAAAAAACAACATATTAAGTCTCTATTCACACCTTTTTGAATAATAAATAGTATTATACATATAAGTTCTAAAATAACCTTCTTGAACTGTAGGTGCCGAAACAGCATCCGGGTTCCAATGCAAAACTCTGTTGACGATGAACAGAATATTAAATCTTGGTACGAAATAATGCTCACTTTGAATATTTCCTGTTATACTGCATGTAAGCGTTTACTGACACTGTTGTGTAATAAATTATATCATATAATTATTATATGTGATATCAGAATAAATGTTGGTTGCTACAGACGCCAAGCATTGACCATACACAACAAATCACTTATCATTGATACAATAAATATATATACTCCTAACCCTAACCCTATCCCTTTTAGAACAAGGATTTACAAAGTAACATTATTTCAACATAACGGACAGTACAAGTACAAACATGCAAAACACATGATACATGTGTACATGACATCACAAAGCGTAATTCATAATGGTAACGAAACAATCACAAAATAAACAATCAACACACATGTAAGTGAAATGGTTATACTAAACAGGACATTCGATACTCATATTTATATGCATATGTGATTTTTTTCAGTTATAAGATCCAGCTAAGACAAATATTTATGAACAGATTAATGATATATGACAGTAACAGACATAAAGCACGAAGCTACAATGATAAACATACGTTTTATTAATAAAAATCCACCTCAACACTCGATAAATGGTATTACTTCCGTAGTGTTATTTCTAGACCAGGAAAAGGGGCAGGGAGCAAGAAAAAGGGGCTGGGAGCAAAGTTTGCGTGCAATTGGCATATTCATTGTCAAACTTTTTCTTTGGTGGTCTTTTAAATGTAGGGTTATCTCCCCTTTACATTATGCATGTGTAAAATCACAAGTATAAGAGTTTGAATAAGATAACTATCACAGAAGTTAGTTTCAAACATTATCTTAAACATTGCCCTTTTCTTTTTTAATGATTGCTAACTGTCATAACATACTATAATGACAATGTCAAGCTTCCAAAGCTATTCAATCCATCCAAGAGAACTTTGCAATATGATAAATTAATGCAATCTTTGATAGCCCTGAAAGATCTTGAAAATTGTAACTAGTCAACTTTATTTCAAATATTTAAAAAAGCCCACACAATTTATGTTGATTTAAATCATGATATGACTGTCAAAAGAAAACTATTCGCTGAACATACACAACCAGTAAGCAATAAGTTTATTAAATTACTAAAGTACCCCTCCCACATTTTCTTTACCTTTAAATGGATTTTAATATTAACGTTCACTTTTTCGCAGAAGAAAAGTTACATACAAGCAGTTCCAATTATTGTTAATATACAAAATATTCATAAAATTACCGGAAGCTAACGCTGTCATTATATAAATTCTCTGCAGAAACATAATCAGATTTTAGAAATTGCCACCATTTGGTCAAGGGAGATAATATTTTTATCTCTGAAACCAAGCGAGTTATTTCCTTTTTACATTTTAAGAGATACCCGCGAATCACGTCATCACCTATGTTTAGATCAAATATCGTTTGATTTTGACCGGAGGGAAAACACAGCTTGATACCGATTAATCTGATAATTGATGTGTTAGTTGATTGTTTATATCTGCATATCTTGTATCAAACTGTCAGAGCAAAGTCTAAAAGTTGAAATTGATGACATTTTCGCTAGCTTGGACCCTGAATTCCTCTTTAATTTACCTTTCAAAGTTAAGCATAAACGCTAATTCTCAGTAAACAGATCTGTAACAAAAAAAAAAATGAATAATTCATTTAGTTTCAACAATATGCGCATCGGAAAAAAAACATGGAATGATATTTGACTCTTAAACTAACTTCAAAAGTGACTGGAGTGTGACGTCATTTGCTGTATCCACACCCGACAAGGACCTGATCAGCTGATTGTTACATTATTAAGCAAGAGAAGGACTGGCGAATACCTGTGTATTCGGGCTAAGCGTGTCATATCAGTAAACTATCGGCAAATTTTTAACACATGTATGTGATTGACAGTTGATTTGTTTATACGTTTTTAAGGCAGAAGGGCGGAGTCTAAAAGGGGCAGGGCGCTGCGCCCTTTCATTCCGCTCTAGAAAAAACCCTTCTTCTGTGTCGGAAATGGAAGTACGGTTTGAACCCAGCTTCATTGCTATGCTATTAATTATCAAACAAGAACCATGCCGATTTGGTTCCGTTATATTTCGGAGCCCGATGTAAATGCTGAGAGCCACATCATTTAGAATGGGTATAAATAGTTATAATTATTGAGTGAGCTGCATTGAGCCACTGAGCGCTCGTTTAAGTTAATGAGTTACGTTTTTGTCAGTGAGTTCTTGTTTATGTCAGCGAGCTATTGTGCACTCAGGGCTAGAATTTAACTTTTTTGTGCACTGGCAATTTTGGCCAGTGCCTAAAATTTCAACTGGCCAAATTTGAAACCAACTAGCCAAACCAGTTTTCGCAGAAACTTGTAGTCTTAATGTCTAAATAAACCCAAAATTAATTGTTTCAAAGCCTGCGTGTTATTTTATATGCATTATTAGCTTTTTATATTCATAGACAATGGTATCAATGATATTATATATGTTAAGGTACAATCAAAGCAGTACTTTACACAACAAGATATTTTAAAAAATAAAATTGTCTTGTTATTTATTATACTACCATAAATAAATGCATACAATGATATATCATTAATAAACACTTTTTACTAAACCAAAATATGAATCATGGATTCAACAGTAACAAGTGTACAGAGACTAAGATTGAGACATACACACTTTTCTATTTATAGAATTAATATAGCCAATGGCCTTTCGTTTTAAAATATGATCTAGATCTAGCAAAGACGATTGTTTAACATGTGTAAATGTTCTGATATCATAGTGATATAGTTTAATTATTATGAATGATCTGTCGGTCGCGTGGTTTCTACAAATGACACAACATTTTTGTCAAGTTTGACAGCTGACAAAATATGTAAATAATAAAGTTGACGGATTTCAACTTTTATTTTATAGAGTGAGTGCGCAATTGATGATACTAGACGCAGTCTACTCATTATGTTGTTGATGGGTTTTAACTTTACTTCCTTTTTGCAGAATGAACTTGATATCAAAACCAATTGGACGCAGTCTACACATATATAAATATTTAATATAAGTAATTGACAATCTTGCTGCTAGGGGGTAATTTGGTAAAATTGACAAGAATCCGTTAATTTACCAGGATTATACTTCTTTATTTTCAAAAAGCAATAAAATGAACACAATCAGAAATTTTCTCAACTTGATATCCACTCGCAAAAAAATGCCAGTTTAACTAATTTCAACTCGCATTTTCAAAATACAGCTTGCATTTTGCGAGTGGTGAGTGCTTAAATTCGAGCCCTGGCACTTGTTACATTGAACCACTGAGCATTCACACTGACGTGAATTATAATTAAACTGTCTGGCCGAACAATTTGTTGTATATAATATAGATAATTTATGTTAGTATTTGGATTAATTAGCTGATTCTCAGTCTATAACTGAGGGATTCACATGAATCATATGTAACAATCAAACCAATCATTATTTTGGAGCAGTTAGCTCAGTCCAAATTGAGAAATTGTTATTGCTGTGTGTATATAAATATGTTACGCTACCATTTTTATGCTCCCCAAAAAGGGGGAAGCATATAGTCATCGCTTCGTCCGTCTGTCCGTCCTTGCGTCACCAAATTCTTGACCGGGCTATTTCTCTACAACCTCTGGTTGGAATTTTATGAAACTTGCTAGGATGCATCACTACCAAGTGGAGATGTGTATAATATCTTTTTGTTCCGGTTCGATGATTTTTCACGGAGTTATGGACCCTTGATTCTGTCTGTGACCAAATTTTTGTCCAGGCTATTTCTCTACAACCTCAGGTTGGAATTTTATAAAATTTGCTATATTTGTGTTCCAGTTCGATGATTTTTCACGGAGTTATGGCCCTTTAATTGAGTCTGACCAAATTTTTGTCAAGGCTATTTCTCAACAACCTCAGGTTGGAATTTTATGAAACTTACTAGGATGCATCATTACGAAGTGCAGATGTGCATAATATCTTTGTGTTCCGGTTTGATGATTTTTCATGGAGTTATGGCCCTTTGATTCTGTTTGTGACTAAATTCTTGTTTGTGCTTTTTCTCTACAACCCAATGATGGAATTTTATGAAACTTGCAAGGATGCATCACTACCAAGTGGACATGCGCATAACATCTTTGTGTTCCGGTTCGATGATTTTTCACAAAGTTATGGCCCTTTAATTGAGTCTGCGACCAAATTCTTGTCCGCACTATTTCTCTACAACTTCAGGTTGGAATTTTATGAAACTTGCTAGGATGCATCATTACCAAGTGCAGATGCGCATATTATCTTTATGTTTCAGTTCGATGATTTTTCACGGAGTTATGGCCCTTTGATTTTATTTGACCAAATTCTTGTCCTTGCTATTTCTCTACAACCCCATGTTGGAATTTTATGAAACTTGCTAGGATGCGTCACTACCAAGTGAAGATGCGCATATTGTCTTTGTGTTCTGGTTTGATGATTTTCACGGAGTTATGGCCCTTTCATTTAGTCTGTGACCAAATTATTGTACATGCTATTTCTCTACAACCTCAGGTTGGAATTTTATGAAATTTGCTATCATTGTGTTCCAGTTCGATGATTTTTCACGGAGTTGTGGCCCTTTCATTCTGTCTGTGACCAAACTCTTCTCCGTTCTATTTCTTTACAACCTCTGGTTGGAATTTTATGAAATTTCCATGGATGCATGATTATCAAGTGGAGATGTGCAAATTGTCTTCATGACGCTATTTCACTACAACCTCTGGTTTTAATTTTGTAAAACTAGCTAGGATATGCACATATTGTCATTTTGTTCCGGTTCAATGATTTGTGAATGAGTTCTGTCTAGTGCAGAGTCACATATTGTTCCTGCTATGTAGTTTGGTTTTTTTCAACGTAGTAGCCATCAGTACTAAGGGAATATGGTACAGAGTCAAACACTCACTTGGGGAGCATCCATCAGTTCCACCAATATTTTCTTGTTATTATTGTGTTATACACTGCTAGCACTAACAAAGCTCCACCACATTACACACACATATATATATATATGCATATGTATACATGCACAAGCACACGCACAAGTACACATACATACAATCTCATATACATATATTTATATATATATATATATATATATATATATATATATATATAATTATATATATATTATTTATTTGTTATAATCACTGTAATATCAATATCAACACTCAAATTTCAATTTACGATTAATCCAGAACTCTTATATATACATGTACATAAATATCACTATTTTAAAATGTTCTTTGTTTAAGTTATACTTCAAATGTACTGTAAGTTATAAATCTGAGTTCAAACAATTGCAGACAAACTTGATAGCAATTCTTAGGAAGTGTTTTTGTATGTTTTTATTACATAAAAGCATGATTCGTCCACCAATCAGTTTCTGCAGTTTTGTTTCACTATCACCCTCTAATATATCGAGGAGCACTTCCATACCAAACTTGTCAATAACAGTTTTATGAAACAGATGTCTCTGTTCTGACTCCTAACTACACTCAATAATCATGTGCGATTGTGGATCTGAGAACTGAACGCCACAAAAGTGACATAGGAAGGGAACATCTTTGTTAATAGTATGCCTAACCCAAAGTCTACTAACATGAAAAGCATTGTACAAACCAGAATAGTCCGTAGCAGACTCCTAAATTATACCACGCTCAATGTTTTGGTGCAAGTGACGAAATCTATGAAAAGAAACATCGTTTTGAACTCAGAGCCTCCAGGATTAAGATTCTGCTGTATTTATCACATATTTACAGAGATGATCTGGTTTTTGCTGTATTTATCACATATTTACAGAGGTTATCTGGTTTCTGCTGTATTTATCACATATATACAGATGTGATCTGGTTCCTGCTGTATTGATCACATATTTACAGAGATGATCTGGTTTCTGCTGTATTTATCACATATATACAGAGATGATCTTGTTTCTGCTGTATTATTACATATTTACAGAGATGGTTCCTGCTGTATTGATCACATATTTACACAGATGATCTGGTTTCTGCTGTATTTATCACATATTTACAGAGATGATCTTGTTTCTGCTGTATTATCACATATTTACAGAGATGATCTGGATTCTGCTGTATTTATCACATATTTACAGAGGTGGTCTGTTTTTTGCTGTATTTATAACATATTTACAGAGGTGATCTGGTTTCTGCTGTATTTATCACATATTTACAGAGGTGATCTGGTTTCTGCTGTATTTATCACATATTTATAGAGATGAGCTGATCTGGTTTCTGCTGTATTGATCACATATTTACAGAGATGATCTGGTTTCTGCTGTATTGATCACACATTTACACAGGTGATCTGATTTCTGCTGTATTTATCACATATTTACAGAGGTGATCTGGTTTCTGCTGTATTTATCACATATTTATAGAGATGAGCTGATCTGGTTTCTGCTGTATTGATCACATATTTACAGAGATGATCTGGTTTCTGCTGTATTGATCACACATTTACAGAGGTGATCTGATTTCTGCTGTATTTATCACATATTTACAGAGATGATCTGGTTTCTGCTGTATTGATCACACATTTACAGAGATGATCTGGTTTCTGCTGTATTATCACATATTTATAGAGATGATCTGATCTGGTTTCTGCTGTATTTATCACATATTTACAGAGGTTATCTGGTTTCTGCTGTATTTATCACATATATACAGATGTGATCTGGTTCCTGCTGTATTGATCACATATTTACAGAGATGATCTGGTTTCTGCTGTATTTATCACATATATACAGAGATGATCTTGTTTCTGCTGTATTATTACATATTTACAGAGATGGTTCCTGCTGTATTGATCACATATTTACACAGATGATCTGGTTTCTGCTGTATTTATCACATATTTACAGAGATGATCTTGTTTCTGCTGTATTATCACATATTTACAGAGATGATCTGGATTCTGCTGTATTTATCACATATTTACAGAGGTGGTCTGTTTTTTGCTGTATTTATAACATATTTACAGAGGTGATCTGGTTTCTGCTGTATTTATCACATATTTACAGAGGTGATCTGGTTTCTGCTGTATTTATCACATATTTATAGAGATGAGCTGATCTGGTTTCTGCTGTATTGATCACATATTTACAGAGATGATCTGGTTTCTGCTGTATTGATCACACATTTACAGAGGTTCTCTGATTTCTGCTGTATTTATCACATATTTACAGAGGTGATCTGGTTTCTGCTGTATTTATCACATATTTATAGAGATGAGCTGATCTGGTTTCTGCTGTATTGATCACATATTTACAGAGATGATCTGGTTTCTGCTGTATTGATCACACATTTACAGAGGTGATCTGATTTCTGCTGTATTTATCACATATTAACAGAGATGATCTGGTTTCTGCTGTATTGATCACACATTTACAGAGATGATCTGGTTTCTGCTGTATTATCACATATTTATAGAGATAATCTGATCTGGTTTCTGCTGTATTTATCACATATTTACAGAGGTTATCTGGTTTCTGCTGTATTTATCACATATTTACAGAGGTTATCTGGTTTCTGCTGTATTTATCACATATATATAGAGGTGATTTGGTTCCTGCTGTATTGATCACATATTTACAGAGTTGATCTGGTTTCTGCTGTATTTATCACATATTTACAGAGAAGATTTTGTTTCTGCTGTATTATCACATATTTACAGAGATGATCTGGATTCTGCTGTATTTATCACATATTTACAGAGGTGGTCTGGTTTTTGCTGTATTTATTACATATTTACAGAGGTGATCTGGTTTCTGCTGTATTTTTCACATATTTACAGAGGTGATCTGATTTCTGCTGTATTTATCACACATTTACAGAGATGATCTGGTTTCTGCTGTATTGATCACACATTATCAGAGATGATCTGGATTCTGCTGTATTAATCACACATTTACAGAGGTGATCTGGTTTCGGCTGTATTATCACATATTTATAGAGATGAGCTGATCTGGTTTCTGCTGTATTGATCACATATTTACAGAGATGATCTGGTTTCTGCTGTATTCATCACATATTTACAGAGGTGATCTGATTTCTGCTGTATTTATCACACATTTACAGAGATGATCTGGTTTCTGCTGTATTGATCACACATTTACAGAGATGATCTGGTTTCTGCTGTATTATCACATATTTATAGAGATGATCTGATCTGGTTTCTGCTGTATTTATCACATATTTACAGAGATGATCTGGTTTCTGCTGTATTTATCACATATTTACAGAAGTTTTCTGGTTTCTGCTGTATTTATCACATATATACAGAGGTGATCTGGTTCCTGCTGTATTGATCACATATTTACAGAGATGATCTTGTTTCTGCTGTATTATCACATATTTACAGAGATGATCTGGATTCTGCTGTATTTATCACATATTTACAGAGGTGGTCTGGTATTTGCTGTATTTATCACATATTTACAGAGGTGATCTGGTTTCTGCTGTATTTATCACATATTTACAGAGGTGATCTGGTTTCTGCTGTATTTGTCACATTTACAGAGGTGATATGATTTCTGCTGTATTTATCACACATTTTCAGAGATGATCTGGTTTCTGCTGCATTGATCACATATTTACAGAGTTGATCTGGTTTCTGCTGTATTTATCACATATTTATAGAGATGAGCTGATCTGGTTTCTGCTGTATTGATCACACATTTACAGAGATGATCTGGATTCTGCTGTATTGATCACACATTTACAGAGAAGATCTGGTTTCTACTGTATTTATCAAATATTTCCAGAGAGGATCTGGTTTCTGCTGTATTTATCACATATTTATAGAGATGAGCTGATCTGGTTTCTGCCGTATTTATCACATATTTACAGAGATGATCTGGTTTCTGCTGTATTTATCACATATATACATAGATGATCTGATTTCTGCTGTATTTATCACATATATACAGAGATGATCTGGTTTCTACTGTATTGATCACATATTTACAGAGATGATCTGGTTTCTGCTGTATTATAACATATTTACAGAGATGATCTGGATTCTGCTGTATTTATCACCTATTTATAGAGATGATCTGGTTTCTGCTGTATTTTTCACATATATACAGAGATGATCTGGTTTCTGCTGTATTTATTACATATTTACAGAGATGATCTGGTTTCTGCTGTATTTTTCACACATTTACAGAGGTGATCTGGTTTCTGCTGTATTTATCACATATTTACAGAGATGATCTGGTTTCTGCTGTATTTATTAAACATTTACATAGATGATCTGATTTCTGCTGTATTGATCACATATACACAGAGATGATATGATCTGGTTTCTGCTGTATTTATCACACATTTACAGAGGTGATCTGATTTCTGCTGTATTGATCACGTATATACAGAGCTGATCTGGTTTCTGCTGTTTTGATCACACATTTACAGAGATGATCTGGTTTCTGCTGTATTCATCACATATTTACAGAGGTGATCTGATTTCTGCTGTATTTATCACACATTTACAGAGATGATCTGGTTTCTACTGTATTGATCCCACATTTACAGAGATGATCTGGTTTCTGCTGTATTGATCACACATGTACAGAGATGATCTGGTTTCTGCTGTATTTATCACACATATACAGAGAGGATCTGGTTTCTGCTGTTTTTATCACATATTTACAGAGAGGATCTGGTTTCTGCTGTATTTATCACATATTTATAGATATGATCTGATTTGGTTTATGCTGTATTTATCACATATATACAGAGATGATCTGGTTTCTGCTGTATTTATCACATATTTACTGAGATGATCTGGTTTCTGCTGTATTTATCACATATATACAGATGTGATCTGGTTCCTGCTGTATTGATCACATATTTACAGAGATGATCTGGTTTCTGCTGTATTTATCACATATTTACAGAGATGATCTGGTTCCTGCTGTATTTATCACATATTTACAGAGGTGATCTGGTTCCTGCTGTATTTATCACATATTTTCAGTGATGATCTGGTTTCTTCTCTATTTATCATATATTTACAGAGATGATCTGGTTTCGGCTGTATTATCACATTTACAGAGATGATCTGGATTCTGCTGTATTTATCACATATTTACAGAGGTGGTCTGGTTTCTGCTGTATTTATCACATATTTATAGAGGTGATCTGGTTTTTGCTGTATTTATCACATATTTACAGAGGTGATCTGGTTTCTGCTGTATTCATGACATATATACAGAGTTGGTCTGGTATCTGCTGTTTCTGCTTATTATTACTGTATATATATGTAGAAAGACGAGCGTTAAATATCTGTTTAGCAATTTGTAATTTGGCATATTGCATAATCACCCTAGAAATGGCAGTTTTCAGAATGCATAGATTTCTATCCAAACATGCTCATACACATGTCTGTGCATGTTCTTAATATGTTAAATTTCTCTGTCTTTCTTCGTAGCCAATCCGATAAAAATGTCTTATTGAGTGAAGTCTCTATTTGTGAGATCTGCCCAAAGTTCAGCTCCGAACAGAGGTCTTGGAATACATACCTTGATAGATACCAGTGAAGCGCAGTGTACTGGATTTAATTTTATGTGTATCGGATCAATATTAATTGACAGGAGTCCAAAAAATGAAGCCTTTGCTTTACAGCATGCACTGTCAATTTTGTCTTTATCTGTCAATTTACTATTAAGAAATATGCCCACATGTTTTATGCAATTACATGTACTTTGCTTTATAGAATCCGTACCTAGACGAAACTCAGAAACTTGCTGACATCTCAATCTATTATCAAAAGTTATAATAAAACTTTTGGATGTGTTCATAACAATCTAAATTTGCATGTATATTCATAAGTTATATTTAATTTTTTTATAAATTTTCCGGGCTTATTTCACACAGCGCTATATCACCAGCCAGCAATGTGATACTGGTGACATTGTTCAATACTTTTGTTCAGTGTTTGCTATTTTCTAATATATTTAACAGATCATTTATAAACAGATTGTAGATCCAAGTTGAGATTACCCTCACCTTGTCGAATCCCTTGTTTTACGTCTTACTCCATTTGCTAGAATGCAACTCTACATGTTAGAATGGGCATCAACAAGTAGAGACCACATTTTACCCTTGATACCCAATTTAGACAATTTGTAAAACACTGCAGGCAACCAATCGCAGTCGAAAGCTTGCCTCGTGTCAATTGTTGCTACATAAACTCTACTGTATTGCTCTGTGTTATGGTGTATTGTTTCTCATAAATTAAATGTGGCAGTGATGGCCCCGGTGTGCATTTGGTACGCGTTTTGTTGATGATTGGGAAATTGTACATCACTGTTTAAAACCCACTTGCTTAGATTGTCATGAAGGACTTTTTCAAACAACTTATATATTGAAACTGGCAACAGTATGATAGGCCTGTAATTTTAGGGTCTGAACGACTCCTACCATTATACTTGTAATTCCCTTTGTACACTGAGTCGAGAAATGACCCCTAATGATGATCATATTGAATAGTTCTGTTATGTTTTTGACATAACTTCAGACCAACGTATTTGAGGTGTTCATTAAATACCATGTCAAAAGAAGAACCTTTTCTGTTCTTTAAAGAAAATATAAGTTTTTTAACAAATTCATAGGTCAACCGTTGTTGTATGTCTGGTACATTGTCTAGATGTGGATTTGACTGTTTTAAAGTAGCCACTTCGCGTTCTATAAGGGATTTAAAGTCAGTAAGAAGTAACGAGTAAGAAACATCCAGGTTCAAATAAGATTTTTAAATTATTTTTATATGAGCGCAAGTGTAGCCATACTAAATATATTTCTATGAATGTTTTGTTTTGATACCATTAAGTGTTGGACAAATTTTCAAGAATGACGAAGAATGCGCTCAGTGTAATAAAAACACTAAAGAATAGTTGAATATCCATGAAAATAGGCAATTTCCATTAGTATGGGGTATATTTAGGGTTCAATAAAAAACAACAAAATACAATCAGGACAATATATTGTATATGAATGGATCGTTGAGGTGTATCACAACAACAAACAACTGGTATATTATGTTTTCTGTTTATTTTTTTTATATTTTGCAAATTTATTGGGCCAAATCAAGGCTTACTGAATCATAATTCATAATTTGCAAATTAATCATTCATAATTGACAGGCAACTGATTTATTGTACCTAAACTGTGAATTATATGTAATCTTAGGTGTTTAAACATGTTTTGATCACTCAATATGATCTTGAATTAAAGATATTGAGGTTTAAAGGAAAATATATCATAATTTGTCGTTATTTTAGCTGCAGTATACAAATGTTGTTATCACAAAGAATTCATCAATTCTAAACACACATTTCTGTGAATGGAGATATTGCAAGATTTTGTGTGAATACTCGAGCATTCACGCAATCTCAATCAGTTGTCTCTTTTCTTTGTATAATTCCTTGGATTTATCAACAGAAATAGCTGAGAAATACCTCTAATTTATCAACATTACCATTATTTTAGCTCACAGACATATCTGCACTTAATCAACAATAAAAAATATGACCATGAAACCTACACTTTAATTTTACTATGAACTCCCCTATGAACTGGAAGTGCTTCTTTTGATCCTCTTAGTTGTGTTTAAGCAAATACCTGAAGCATATCTTAACTTTGTTCTGCAGGAAACCAGCAGTGTTCTTGACAACATATCTCAGAGAATCTTCATACGTTTCACCAGAAAATACCTAAAGCATATCTTAAGCATATCTTAACTTGGTTCTGCAGGAAACCAGCTGTATTCTGGACAACATATCTCAGGGAATCTTCATACGTTTCACCAGCAAATACCTAAAACATATCTTAAGCATATCTTAACTTTGTTCTGCAGGAAACCAGCAGTATTCTGGACAACATATCTCAGGGAATCTTCATACGTTTCACCAGCAAATACCTAAAGCATATCTTAAGCATATCTTAACTTTGTTCTGCAGGAAACCAGCAGTATTCTTGACAACATATCTCAGGGAATCTTCATACATTTCACCAGCAAATACCTAAAGCACATCTTAAGCATATCTTAACTTTGTTCTGCAGGAAACCAGCTGTATTCTGGACAACATATCTCAGGGAATCTTCATACGTTTCACCAGCAAATACCTAAAGCATATCTTAACTTTGTTCTGCAGGAAACCAGCTGTATTCTGGACAACATATCTCAGGGAATCTTCATACATTTCACCAGCAAATACCTAAAGCATATCTTAACTTTGTTCTGCAGGAAACCAGCTGTATTCTTGACAACATATCTCAGGGAATCTTCATATGTTTCACCAGCAAATACCTAAAGCATATCTTAACTTTGTTCTGCAGGAAACCAGCTGTATTCTGAACAACATATCTCAGGAAATCTTCATACATTTCACCAGCAAATACCTAAAGCATATCTTAACTTTGTTCTGCAGGAAACCAGCTGTATTCTTGACAACATATCTCAGGGAATCTTCATACGTTTTCACCAGCAAATACCTAAAGCATATCTTATTTAACTTTGTTCTGCAGGAAACCAGCTGTATTCTGGACAACATATCTCAGGGAATCTTCATACATTTCACCAGCAAATACCTAAAGCATATCTTAACTAAACCAGCTGTATTCTGGACAACATATCTCAGGGAATCTTCATACGTTTCACCAGCAAATACCTAAAGCATATCTTAACTTTGTTCTGCAGGAAACCAGCTGTATTCTGGACAATATATCTCAGGGAATCTTCATACGTTTCACCAGCAAATACCTAAAGCATATCTTAACTTTGTTCTGCAGGAAACCAGCTGTATTCTGGACAACATATCTCAGGGAATCTTCATACATTTCACCAGCAAATACCTAAAGCATATCTTAAGCATATCTTAACTTTGTTCTGCAGGAAACCAGCTGTATTCTTGACAACATATCTCAGGGAATCTTCATACGTTTCACCAGCAAATACCTAAAACATATCTTAACTTTGTTCTGCAGGAAACCAGCTGTATTCTGGACAACATATCTCAGGGAATCTTCATACGTTTCACCAGCAAATACCTATTAAAGCATATCTTAACCTTTGTTCTGCAGGAAACCAGCTGTATTCTGGACAACATATCTCAGGGAATCTTCATACGTTTCACCAGCAAATACCTAAAGCATATCTTAACTTTGTTCTGCAGGAAACCAGCTGTATTCTTGACAACATATCTCAGGGAATCGTACATATGTTTCACCAGAAGACACCTCAAGTATATCTTCACTTTGTTTTGCAGGAAACCAGCTGTATTCTGGACAACATATCTCAGGGAAAGCTATGTTTCACCAGCAGACAGAACAACACAGTGGCACAACTAACGACTCCCGGGCAGCTGCTCTGTTAGATAAGTAAGTATTCTGTGTCTGTGTGGCTGGCTGACTGGTTGAGTGGAGGTGACACAGTTACGTAGAGCATCAGATCCTCCACCATGGCTATTTGTGGTGTCCTTCAGCAAGACACTTTAATTTTGTACTGGATTTACTTATGAAGACTGAGCATGATTTGTCTAAATTGTAATAACTTTCACTATCGATGTAAACAAGTAGGTTCGAACAAAAAAAACATGAATGGTTTGACATGCTGGTTGGCTGGTTAACTGACCGGCTGGTCTTGCTTGGCTCTGGGATTTCTGACCATTATATGTGTTCAGTAGCATCTTGTCCTGTTCATCATTTGTGTTAATGCCCTTGCCATGAGTTTGCATGGGAGGTAGTGTAATGGATAGAGTGTTGGCCACTCACGCCAGAAGTTGCGGGTTCGATCCCTAGCTCAACCCAATGCCTCTCCTAAAACAACACTCAGTACTGGTTCTACCAAGGAAACGGTCTAGAGAACAGTTAAAATAAGCTCTGAGCTTTCATTGCAATTGAGCTAAAATAAATTAGTATAAACTAGGTCATTAAGTGTTATGCGAGTCCGTCTGTCAGTGTGTCTGTTCATCAGTTGATTTCTTATTGATAACTTCCAAATGAGTCTATGTAAATATCTTGTATGCAGCGGTATTAATTATGAAATACTGGTCAAGTTTGATATTTTTCGTTGGTCAAATTTTACAGGAGTTATGGTCCCTTTTAGACTTAATTTTTGGTAAAGTATAGTAGGAACATCCATGTCCACAATGCTAGTTTCAAGATTATTGTCTTGAAATATAATTAGTTCCTAGGTTGAAACATACATGCATCTTGGAACAATAATAAAAACTAATAGTCTCATTAAAATCAGATCGTCTTTAAGCTTCCACATTCCTCGCACAGTAGATTTGATGGCGACACATAAAAGGTCACCTCAGATTGATTTTTCCACCAGCCAATTAGAGCCTGGCTTTCACGGTTTTGAAAGTGAAAGTGGAAGTCTATTTTGATTGAAGAAAAATCTATATTTAGCTGGGATCCCAATATCATGTGTGTTTAAAATGTTACGACTTAGAGTCTGGAAACTTAAAGTTTTATCTGATTTTAATGAGATTGAAATACTAAAATAAACATATATCACTATAGCTATCAAATTTGTTATTCTGTCTAGCCTGGTTAGCTCAGTTGGTAGCATGTCTGACTGTCAATCCAGCAATCCATAGTTGTGAGTTTAAGTCTCTGCTCAGCCAATCTCCGTGATGATTGATATAATACATTGTCCTTCATCGCTAATTTAAGTGGGAAAGTAATCAGTTACTTGCAGAGATGTGTATGCTGAATTACTGGATACCAGGAAAGAGTGGTTTAGTTTACTGATTGTCTGTTAGCCCTCAATGACATAAAAATGACACAAACAAATATACACATCATAAATCTCTTTATGACTTTATGGAGAAGGACAACAACAGTTTGTGAATATGCTCAGGTTGTATTGGCACCTTTACTCCATTAGGTGGTAGTTGTAAAAGTGGTTTTATGATTTACAAAATCCCTTTTATTACAATGTTATTGTATGGTGTTTAACGTCGCTTTAAACAATTTTTCAGTCATATCATGATGTTGTCTACTTGAGACAGTATTCTGAGCACTGTCACACTGGAGTATCATGCTGCAGACACATGGTATGATACCTCACCCAATCGCATTATACTGACACTGGGCTGACCAGACCTCAAACTGTCCTCTAAATGCTGAGCGCCAAGCGAGGAAGCTTCTAGTACCATATTTAAAGTATTTGGTATGGCCTGGCCGAGGATCGAACCTACAACCTTCCTCATGTGAGGCGGACACTACCACGCTGAGGTCTGACCCATCTTCTAGTACGAAGGGAGCAGACAAGTCGGCACATTTTCTTAATGACAGATAATTTTGTAATGCTGCCACTGAACAAACTCTACTAGAAGACCAAGCTGCGGTCTTTAATTACAAATAAAACAAGTAAATCAGATTTATCAGAAAAGTACATTTATTCTCCAAGTGCAGCTGAGGTCCATGTTAATTTTGTAAGCTTAAATGTAGGCCAGTTTTTATCCACACATCACTTACATATTCTATATTAAATCACAATATGCCAATTTAAGGAAGTGCCACTCTATTTAAAGATCAAATAGTCATATTGATATCTCATCACAATTTCGACAGGGATGTTAAAAATATGTTGCACTGAGGAGGAAATCAGGTAATTACATTGTCGCAAAATGTCAAAAGGTTTGATACTCATGTCGCACATACTAATTATATTACAGGGACCGTCACAACCTCCAGTTTTGCAGGTTTATGATGCTGAAAATATCATTAGTAAAGTGCATATGAAAAAGACACAAAAATGTTTTTGACACTTGAATTTTTCCAGTTTCACTGTATTTTTAGCTCTACTGGCCAAAGGCAAGAAGTGCTTATGCGATGGTGCATTGTCTGTCGTCTGTCATCTGTTAGCAGCACTTTCTCTGAAACCACTAGGCCAATTAAACTGAAACTTTACATGCATCTTTCTGTTGCATAGGAGACTATACAGAAGATTTTTTTTTTTTCAATCTGAAATTCAAGATGGTCGCCGTTACTAAAAATAGTCCAAAACTTAAAAAATCTTCTTCTCATGAACGGCCAAACAGATTTTCAAAATGTTTATGTAGTAATAATGACCAACTATAGTATTGTTAGATTTGTTCAGGGTTAAAAATGACCCCGCCCCAAGGGTTCAATTAGGGGATACATGTCATTATGATATTTTTTTTTTTTTTTTTTTTTTTAACATGGAAATGATTTTGCCTATATTTTCACAGAAGCATTGTTTGGTGAAGGAGGTTCAGATTCGTAAAAACGAATGGGTTACACTGCCTTAAGGGGTCGGGAGGGGCCCCAAAAGAGTACACATTTGGATTTACTAAAATCGTTTTCTTAAGAACCGGTATGTCAAATTTGTTCATATTTTGCATAAATTATCCCTATGTGTAGGGGTTTGATTGCAGATAAGAATTTAGGGGCTAAAATTTATAGGGGCCCTGTAAGGGGACTTAGAATTTTACATAGGGATACTATGGGAAAACAAAAAATTCTCTTTTTCTTTCATCTTTTCTGAAACCAATAGGCCAATTAAACTGAAACTTTACGTGCATGTTTCTGTTGCATAGGAGACTATACAGAAGATTTTTTTTTTCGATCTGAAATTCAAGATGGCCGCCGTTACTAAAAATAATCCATAACTTAAAAAATCTTCTTCTCATGAACGACCCAGCAGATTTTCAAAATGTTTATGTAGTAATGATGACCAACTATAGTATTGTTAGATTTGTTCAAATGGTGTCCCTCAGATGAAAAATAATCCGGCCCCGAGGGTTGAATTAGGGACACATGTCATTATAATATTTTTTTTAATTTTTTTTTTAAAATGGAAATGATTTTGCCTTTATCTTCACAGAAACATTGTTTGATGAAGGAGGTTCACATTTGTAAAAATGAATGGGTTCTTCTGTCTTAAGGGGTCAGGAGGGGCCCCATAAGGGTACAAATTGGGATTTACTAAAATCGTTTTCTTAAGAACCGGTATGTCAGATTTGTTCATATTTTGCATAAAATTATCCCTATGTGTAGGGGTTTGATTGCAGATAAGAATTTAGGGGCTAAAATTTATAAGAGGCCCTGTGTGTGACTTTTAACATAGGGATACTATGGGAAAACAGAAAATTTTCTTTTTCTTTCATCTATTCTGAAACCACTAGGTCAATTTAACTGAAACTTCACATGCATGTTTCTGTTGCATAGGAGATTATACAGAAGATTTTTTTTTTCGATCTGAAATTCAAGATGGCCACCGTTACTAAAAATAGTCCAAAACTTAAAAAATCTTCTTCTCATGAACGGCCCAGTATATTTTCAAAATGATTGTGTAATAATGATAACCAACTATAGTTTTGTTAGATTTGTCCAAATCATGTCCCTAGGGTTAAAAATGACCCCGCCCCGATATTTCTATTGGATAGGAGAATTTCAAAAAGTGCTATGGCCACTATGAGTCAGTAGAGCGTCCTCGGGCCCTCTTGGGCCTCTTGTTTAATATTTATGACCCCGCCAAAAATTTTTTGGATGGCATATAGTAATCGCAGCGTCTGACCGTCAGGTATTTTGTTTCCGGCCTGTAACTTTGTCATGCATAGATGGATTTTGTTGATACTTGCTACAAATGATAAACATTACATGACGATGTGTCAGGTGTAAGACCTACACCTGTACCTCATAGGTCAAGGTCACACTTTGAGTTTGTTTGATAACACTGAGTTCGTGTGAGATTTCATGTCCTGCCTGTAAATTTGTCATGCATAGATATATTTTAATGATACTTGCTACAAATGATCAACATAACATGATGATGTGTCATGAGTGAGATCCACACACATACTTAAAGGTCAAGGTCACAATTTCAGTTTGTTTGACAACGCTTTGAGTTTGTGTGAGATTTCCTTTCTGGCCTGTAACTTTGTCATGCATATATGAATTTGAATGATACTTGCCACAAATGATCAACATAACATAATGATGTATCGCGAGTAAGACCCATACATGTACCTCAAAGGTCAAGGTCACAATTTGAGTTTGTTTGACAACACAGTCTGTGTGAGATTTTCTGTCCGACCTGTAACTTTGTCATGCATTGATGGATTTTATAAATACTTGCTACAAATGATCAACATAACATGATGACGTGTCACGAGTAAGACCCATACCCATACCTCAAAGGTCACACTTTGAGTTTGTTTGACAACACTTTCAGTCTGTTTGAGATTTCATGTCTGGCCTATAACTTTGTTATCTATGGATAAATTTTAAAAACACTTGGCTCAAGTGATCAACATGACATAATTAAGTATCACATGTAAGACCCAGAACCTTTCCTTAAAGGTCAAGGTCACTCTTACAATTTTTTTGATATTGTCTGGTCTGTGACTTTGTCTTTAACTTGGCTCAGTTTATCAAGATGACATGACTACATGTCATAAGTAAGACCTAGACCTGTACCTCAAAGGTCAAGGTCACACTTTGAATCTGTTTGAGATTTCAAGTCTGTCCTTTAGCTTTTTCATACATGGATGGATTTCATAAACACTTGGCTCAATTTATCAATTGATCAACAATAATTGATGTGTAACTTACATTTAGGGAGACACAAGTGACCAGCATGTCATGATAATGTTTCACCTGCATTTAACTGTTGAAATACGCAGACCATTACATGAGATGTCAAGGTCAAGGTTACACAAAGGTCAAGGTCATGCTTTAATGTATGAAATTGCATGTCTAGTCTGAAACATCAGTCGATTACTCTTGATATTCATGGATACATGCTACCTGTTATAAAATATATTGTTATTTTTCAGACCATTTGGGGGGCATGCAACACTTAACAGTGACATTTCTTGTTATTTTTTTTAATGAAATAATCAAAGTTTTTACAATTTGAAACACTTATAAACTTCCTCAAGATGGTCTTCAGTGCCGTCTCAAGATCACTTACCTCTCAATGCTAAGGTTGTAAGTTTGAGTCCCATTCACTCCAAAATTTTTATGTGAGATAGTTTGCCAGTTACTTGTGAAGGACGGTGGTTCTATTCATATTTATTCGGAGATTTTCCTCCATAAAACTGGATATGTAACTTGAATTGTGTTTAAAATAATGTTAAACCCGCTAAAAAGATCAAAATCACAACATATCTTTTTTACTACCATCTTTCAGAAATAGGCAACACCTTTGGGTGCAAAACCATAGGCACTGTTGTATTGTTTACAACTTTTCTGCAGTTAGGCAGCTGTTCCCTTTCTACAGAGGATTGTTACACAGATCAAGCAGTTGTGTTTGTTTACAAGTTGTGTTACCTCATGTTACCAGATCAAAAGCTAAAGTTTACAGGTGAGATAAAAATCTTGTTTTATTTTTAAAAAATCTGAAGCTGCTTATAGCAATATTCTATAATAATTTTGAATAGATATACAGTTTTATTTTTGGCATTTTCTGTTATTAAGTTCTGTATATAGCTCTTGAAGTGAGTTTTGGCCTTTCACTTGGAATCTCTATCATGAATATAAATAAATATAAAATACAAATGTCAACGGCATAAAATAATAAATGCCCATAATTCATTCAATACGTGGTTATAGCTTTCATTTTCCCACAAATGCACAGTTCATACAGGGTTTCAGTGAAAGTGTGATAAATAGTGTCACATAAATAAGTATATAAACAATTTATGTCCCAGTGATGTTACATTGGCAGATGGATAGTTTTTAAAACCCAGTTTAGAGCTGCTCTGATACTTTATTAAAAAAGAAAGATATAACAAGTACAGAGCTGGCAATATAATCAAAAACAATATTAACCTGATTTTTATGATTTATATTATATGTAGGCCCTGGTTATACAGTAAGCGGAAAAGGGGAATTGGTAGAGATACCTACCTCACCAGCTAATTTAAATATTCATGAGATGTGCTTTGGCATAATATACTTCATGAATAGGTGTTCTTCTTTTGACAACGATTTGTCTGGATGAGTAAATAGGGCTTAGACAGCTACTTGAAGTTTAGAAGACAAAAGGCAATAATTTCAATAGCATGGTAAGTTCCCATTTCTAATATTGACTATTCTTGTGGCGACAATACAGTACCACACCCAGTCAATTTCACTGGAGTTGGTAGTCAATTTATAATGTACGTAATGAATAATCAAATAAAAAAATTATTTATATATAGTTAATTATGTATAAAGTGACACGATGTTGCCCCAACCCCACCATTCCAACCTCATTACACCACCACCTAACCTAATTTCACATACACAATGGCAACCTGAGCTAACCGTGCTGCTGAACAAACTCATACATGAATCACTTCACATGAGCTCCTGGAGGTCCTACAGATGCCAACCCGTTATCCTAGTTGAAACTCGAGGTTGGTGTGGGGAACCCAGGTGAAACACAACAGAAAAAACACCAACTGTTGATGTAGTGCCGTGGTGGAGCTCGCACCCATGACTCCTGATCTTTGATCTGATGCTCATCCACTGGGTTACACGTTCCGCTGCCAAAAGGTACATAAATTGCAGTATGAAAATAGACGATTATATTTATTTGCGTGTTCAACAATTGTAGACTCCTAATAATTCATTATATACTAGTGTTACATAACTTATATTCAGCTGCTATAAATATCGTTGGCACAATGTGATACAACTATCAATATCATTATCAATTGATAAAATGTTGTTGTATATATAGAATGTGTTGGGATCTCATAATGAGAGCTCATTTGTTGTTAAATTTATTTTATGGGGTTTAACACCATTTACAATATGTTACAGGTTGTATATGCCATCTAGTTTTATTGTTAGAGGAATACCTTTATAATTATATAAAGCAGAACCACTATATTTTCTCATGTAACTGGGTAACTTTATCACACATTTTATTATTACAGAACTTAGCTTGAACCAACGACTGCAACAGTGAGAGGTAAATAGTCATTGAATGACAGCACCTTAGACCACTCGGCCATAGAGGACTCCCAAATTTATTCTTAAAGTTTGTAAAAATATGGAATATGGAGACTGTCAAGATTTCAGTTATTTCAAAATAAATCTGCATTATTTTCAAATATTAAAATATGAGTATATTCAATTTGTACAGTAAAGATTTTATTTATGACTTATGACTTAGTTAAATTAAATGTAATCTGCAATATCAATTAACAAGCTGGGCACGGTTATCTCAGTCAGTAGCATATCTGGCTTTTAATCCTGGAGTATGAGTTTGAATCTCCTCCAAGCCACAGTCTGCTTGATGATTGGTATAAGACATTTTGTTTTTTTGTCATTCATCTTTCACCGCTGATTCAAGTGGGCATGTTTTGTTTTTTTTTAGCAAATCAAGTAGACCAAATAGGACTATGGTAGTGTTTGATTGATTGTTTGATAAATTGATTGATTGATTGATTGATTAAATGAATATTTAGCGTCAGTTTTATGCCATCGAGGGCTAACAGACGATCAGTTAACCTAACCACTGTTTCCTGGGATTAACCAGTACTCGAGCACACCCCATCTCCGCAAGTAACTGATAACTTTCCCACTTGAATCAGTGGTGAGAGATGAATGATAATGAGACACAATGTCATATATCAATCATCACAGAGACTGTTGCCGGGCGGGGATTCGAACTCATGACCCCTGGATTGATAGACGCGTAACCGACTGAGCTAATCGGGCCTGATTGATTGAACAGTTTGTGTCATTTTAATGTCATTAAGTGCTCACAGATGATAAGTTAACCTAACCACTCTTTCCTAGGATCATGAAGGGTTAACCAGTATTCAAGTACACCTATTTTGGCAAATAACTGATAGTTTTCTCATTTGAATCAGTGATGAAATGAATGACAATGTAACACAATGTCGTATATCAAAATTCACGGAGACTGTGGCCAGATGGATAAGCCTGGATTAATGAATAGTTAAACGCACTAAGCTAACCGTCCCTGTCCTAAATTTGTGTAATACTGTGTAAGTATAAATAATAAGAATATAAATTTTACGTAAAAAGATTAAGGAATAATGTAAAGGAGGCGAACATATATTTTTTAAAATAATATTTTTATTTATCTATTTGCTTAAAATTGACACAAGAAAAAAAATCTCACAAAAAAAAAAATACTCTTATAATAAAGTATATCAGTCTTTTACCTTTATTTCAATGTCATTTCTAAATGAAATTACATATAAAATGCTTTTAAATGAATTTTTAGCTCGCTGGGACAAATGTCCAGGAGAGCTGTTGCCATGACCCGGGTGCGTTGACTGTAGACACACAGATTAAACTTTTGCGTTTAGGTTTTGGTGTTTGCCTTCAATAGGCGAGCTTTGTTGTATTCTGACAACTCTTGTTTTCACTGCCATTGCACCATGTTTCTGATTATGAACTTTTTTTTACATATTGTTTTTATTTTGATTCAACTGTGTGGTGACAAAGAAAACTGTTGAATATTCCATATTTTATTTCCATTTTAAAGCAACGTATCTTCTGTAAATACTTATATTATCTTTTTATATTTTATTATAAAATCAATGAAGGTAAGTTAGTATTTTACATTGTAAGTGTTTCTATATTTAGACTCGACGTCTAAACAAAGATGACAAGCTAAACTTGAATAGTACATAAAATTATTTAATTCATACAGCACCTTCTTTTACCAAACTCTCACTTTTGAGAGATTTAGATGATAAAAAACACAGTATATCCTGCTATGTCATTAGCTCTAAACTTATATTTATACCCCCGACAAACGAAGTTTGAGGGGTATATTGGAGTCACCCTGTGGTCGGTCTGTCGGTCGGTCGGTCTGTCCGTTACAATTTTCCTTGTCCGGAGCATCACTTGAAAAGTACTGGATGGAATTTCATCAAACGTCATACAATGGTAGAATATAATGAGAGGAAGTGCAGTATACAAGAAACATAACTCTATTCTTGCTAATTACAGAGTTATTGCCCTTTGATATTTTTTCTTGTCCGGAGCATAACTTGAAAAGTACCGGATGGAATTTCATCAAGCTTCATACAATGGTAGAATATAATGAGAGGAAGTGCAGTGTACAAGAAACATAACTCTGTTCTTGCTAATTACAGAGTTATTGCACTTTGATATATTTCCCTTGTCCGGAGCATTACTTTTAAAGTACTGGATGGAATTTCATCAAACTTCATACAATGGTAAACCATTTTCTGTCATGGCGGTGTTCGGGGGTATTCATCACCATCAGTGATAGCTCTAGTTTATACCCCAGTTCGTGTTTTACTGATGAGAAACACGTCACCCTGTGTTTATGACCAGTCATGCTGTGCAAAGATGCCGCTTAATTATGCAGTTGGGGGATTCATTAACTGTGACTGCAATACTTATTTTTTATATTTTTTATAAACAGTGACAAGTAAATTATGTATTATATTACAAATTGACTAATACAAAAAATAAAGACATCTGAATGTTTTTTTTGTTGCGTGTGTAGAAGATTAACCAATATATCAGTATTTATGTATAGGTCTTAAACACTGTACTGTACTTATTAACGAGTATATTAGTATTTATGTATAGGTCTTAAACACTGTACTGTACTTATTGATATATAGGTTTCATCACTACAATATTATTATTAATATTTATCTATCAGATGTAAGCAATAATGTAGATATGGAAGAACACTAAGTCAAAATAATTATGTCATTTAGTATCTGATTTGTTCTGACTATAATTATATATTCGGTACTCTGTATACATGATACATATGGTGATGAACATGTATAGTTTATCTTATATGTTTACTCATTATTCTTTAAATTATCTTTTTTAAAAAAAAGACACATATTGCATACCACATAAATAACATTTGCTCATTAATAATAATGAAAAACAGTGTTTTCCCTCACACTTTGTAATTGGGGAATATAATATGACTTTATAGGTAGATTGGAGAATTTAAAGAGACATTTAATTAAAATGTGCAGCAACACACATTGCAACATATATTGGATTTAATCTAAATACAGCTTTTGATATTAAATTGTATTTGCAATATTGATTTTACATTGGTTGTGAAACATGTACTTACAACTTGGACAAATCACACAAGACTTCCTCCGTCAAACCAGTACATTGTTCTAAGAATATGGTGATACAGTTATTATTTATGAATATGGGAAAGTTTTATTTTACAAATTTACAAAACTCTGTGTCTGTATGTACCTATTCACGCTTGTTCATTTATAAATATGTGTTAGTAAAGGGTGAAAATATGCATGTATTTGGTTTTTAATCTATCCTCGTGTCTGTTTGTACCTTACCACGTATGACTGAAACTGTGTGTATTTGTGTGTGTTTGTGCATTATAGCCTACTGCGATGATATCTTTTGTTTGTGATTGTTGTTCATATTCGTGTTTTCCTTTAAATATATAAAATTGCCATTTGAAAAAGGCATAACTGTTTTATTATATTAACTATTAACAAATGAATTCTGAACAGTTACTAGTTTTTTTGTACTTTAGACACCACTATTTTATACTACAACACTGGATAGAATTTGATGAAGCTCCACAGATACTTATGTTTTTTTTCAATTAGTACATTAACTGTTACCTTTTGTATATACAGACTGAGTCTGGAATTTCCCCTTCATGTTGAGGTCGTATAACATTGATGTGTTGAGAGGTTTTAAATTCCATTTCATTTGTTTATTATGATGTGTAATAAAAATGTATTGCTCATGAAAAAAAGCTGTTAAAATTATACAGAGTTCGGAAGTTTATCTTTTGTAACTATGAATTCAGGAAACTTGTATAATAGTTATGGTTTTTATGCATGTCATAAGAAGCGACAAATTGAGTAATACGATAGAATTCGCTGAAACTGCAGTTCTGCAGGTATCAAGATTCTAGGTTCATTCTGCATAATTATTCATTTGTTGATGTATTTTTTTAAATCTGTATGTTAATTTGTTGTTTTTGTACATGTAGAGTGAACCTGGAATCTTCCTTCCTGTTGGCGTCGAAAAACCTATAATTTGTTGGTACACCCTAAAACCATAATCATTCATTTAATGCTTAATCCAAAAAAAAAAGAATGTTCTGTTCTGTTATTATTAGCTTGACTATTCAGATACTAAAGAGAGCTATTCTACTCACACAGGTGTCGGCGTCAAACCTTGGTTAAAGTTTTGCATTCAAGTCCATATCTGCTTGACCATTGCATGTATTGACTTGAAACTTTACATAAGCCTTCCCCGCCATCAACCCTACTACAATAACTAAGTTAGATAACTCTTGCGTGAGTATAATACAAATTATTGCTCTTGTTTGACTTGGAAAATCTTGTTAAAGTTTTGTGTGCAAGTACCGTCAAGTCCATATATCGCCAACCACTCAATTTATTTGATTAAAACTTTACACAAGCCTTCCAAGTCATTAACTCTACTTCAATAAATACGTTAGAAAACTCTTGCATGAATATCATTCAAATTATTGCCCTTCTTCAACTTAGAATTTCTAGTTAAAGTTTTGCATGCAAGTACCGTCAAGTCCATATCACACCAACCACTCAGTGTATTTGATTGAAACTTTACATATAGCTTTGTAGTTGTGAAACCAACTACCGGTAAATCAAATTTGATCTTGCCAGATTTTTTTTGCAAATGAGGGCCTTTGTTTGGCTTAGAAATGTTATAACTCCGCAGTTACTTCATGTATTGGTTTGAAACTTTATACATGGTATTGCAGTTATAAGACCTGTCTGTACTCAATTTTTCAAAATTTTGTTAGTGAGATAACTCTTATTTGCTTGGATCAGTCTTAATCAAATTTGTATTTTTGTGAGAAATATTCAAATAGTCCAGCACGCTGTCCATATGGCAGCTCTTGTTAATAAATTCAAAACCTAGATGTAATCTGTTTGCTTTATATAAAATGCCATAATACACAAGAGAAATAAATTTAGAAAGAAAGAATTGGAACTTTCAAATTGTTATGTATTACTGAATTGTGATTTGATAATTGTCACCTATCATATGAATGAACATGTTGAAAAAATAAAATATATTTGATAAAGATATAATTCTAGTATGTTGTTATTTATCTACCTGATATGCCCAAGGTTATCATTATTACATTTGAAAAAAAACGTATCGGAGTAACTGTTTAGCTCAACTATACGTAGAAAAGGGGGGCTTAATGGTACTCGCCCTGGCATCAGCAATGGTTTTTCAGGTAAGACATCTATGCAACTGTGCATTGAATATGAATGAAACTTCACATGTGTTCAACATCATTAATAATTTCTGTCTCTCCAAAAAGTCGAGATAGAATACTTTAATATCATTTAGCCTGCAGTTGGATTTTTTTTTTATCTTGCCTGAAGGTAGAGATAAAATTCATTCACTCATAAAATATAGAAAATAAATATATTTGTTGAGATAATTATAAATTTTAGAATCACTCTGTATGTAAGCGGGGCGGTAGTCTAATGGATCGAGTGTTGGCCGCTCACACCAGAGGTTGCGGGTTCGATCCCCCGGTTGACCCGATGCCTCTCATAAAACAACACTCGGTACTGGTTCTACCAAGGAAGTGGACTCGAGAGCGGTATATATAAACTTTGAGCTTTCATCGCAATCAAGCTCAACAAATTAGTTTAAACTAATCTGTTTGTAGTTGAGATAATGGGCAACTCCATGCCACATGGATTGAAGGAATCAAATCCAGGTCTCTTTATCTACATCAAGTAGGTATTTTTGTATTTGTTGTTTTAGAATATTGACAAATAAAATAGGGAAACACTTGTTATGCTTATTAATTTATATCGTATCGTATTATGAGTAGTATTTCATCAATTGCAATATTTAGAAATTTTAACGGTTTTAAAAAATCATAGGAGTTATTTCCCTTTGACCGTTCTTTTTTTAATTGGTTGAGATCACCTGCTGAGTTCACACTGTACCATACATGTATGGGTCACATATTAGTTAAAAAAGCTATTCATCTTCAACAATCTTATGGCTAGAAGTGATAAGATTTTCATTCACTATATTCCTGTTGTGTTGATCTTGTCTGAATAGTAGTATTGCACTCGTATGTTACTAAAGCACGCCCTGACCATGATTCAAGGCATCACAATACTCTATACCTCTTAACTCTCATTATTTACGTTGTGTGTTTGAGACCAACATAGTCTGAAAATTCTGTGAGGACATTTGCCATTTACTCTCGGAAGTTGGGTTTTGCTCAGAGTCCTTGAACAATAAAAGCTGACATTAACATAACCTGTAAAGTATTGAAAATGGCTAAAGCATTCTATTCTGCTTGAGATGCTAAATTGAAGCTTTTATATTTTAGTTTACTAATATTTGTTACAAGAATTGTTTCAGCAGAAAGGTATAAATCTTCTAAATGAGTCTGGCCCATTTTATTATTTTTGTTGCATTCATTATTATGATTAGATTATCAACTTGTATGACTTCAGGGTGTCATGTGGGTGATGGCAAGAAGATCAAGGTGCCATGTTGCTGATGACACCAGGGTGCCACATGGGTACCACTTGTGAAACAAGATGTCTCCAGGTTGTCACATAGGTGATGGCAAGATGACTCCAGGGTGCCACATAGGTGATGGCAATATGGCTCCAGGGTGTCACATAGGTGATGGCAAGATGACTCCAGGGTGACACATAGGTGATGGCAAGATGACTTCAGGGTGTCATGTTGGTAATGGCAAGACCACTCAGGATGTCATGTGGGTGATGGCAAAATGGCCCTAGAGTGTCATGTGGGTTATGGCAAGATGAATAAGGTTGTCATGTGGGTAATGGCAAGATGACTGAGGGAGTCATGTGGGTAATGGCAAGATGACTCCAGGGTGTCACATAGGTGATGGCAAGATGACTCCTGGGTGTCATGAGGGTAATGGCAAGATGGCATGTGGGTAATGGCAAGATGGCTCCAGGGTGTCACATGTGTGATGTCAAGATGACTCTAGGGTGTCATGTGGGTGATCCAGGGTGCCACATAGGTGATGGCAAGATGACTCCAGGGTGTCACATAGGTGATGGCAATATGACTCCAGAGTGTAATGTGGGTAATGGCAGGATGACTCCTGGGTGCCACATAGGTGATGGCAAAAAGGCTCAAGGGTGTCACATAGGTGATGGCAAGATGACTAGAGTGTCATGTGGGTTATGGCAAGATGACTTTAGAGTGTCATGTGGGTGATGGCAAGGTGGCTCGAGGGTGTCACATAGGTGATGGCAAGATGCCATAAGAGTGTCATGTGGGTGATGGCAAGGTGGCTCGAGGGTGTCACATAGGTGGTGGCAAGATGGCTCTAGAGTGTCATGTAGGTTATGGCAAGATGACTTTAGAGTGTCATGTGGGTGATGGCAAGGTGGCTTCAGGGTGTCACATAGGTGATGGCAAGATGCCATAAGAGTGTCATGTGGGTGATGGCAAGGTGGCTCGAGGGTGTCACATAGGTGATGGCAAGATGGCTCTAGAGTGTCATGTAGGTTATGGCAAGATGACTTTAGAGTGTCATGTGGGTGATGGCAAGGTGGCTCCAGGGTGTCACATAGGTGATGGCAAGATGCCATAAGAGTGTCATGTGGGTGATGGCAAGGTGGCTCCAGGGTGCCACATAGGTGATGGCAAGATGACTCCTGGGTGTCATGCGGGTAATGGCAAGATGGCATGTGGGTAATGGCAAGATGGCTCCAGGGTGTCACATGTGTGATGGCAAGATGACTCTTAAGGTGTCATGTGGGTGATCCAGGATGTCACATGTGTGATGGCAAGATGACTCTAAGGTGTCATGTGGGTGATCCAGGGTGCCACATAGGTGATGGCAAGATGACTCCAGGGTGTCATGTGGGTAATGGCAGGATGACTCCTGGGTGCCACATAGGTGATGGCAAAATGGCTCCAGGGTGTCACATAGGTGATGGCAAGATGACTAGAGTGTCATGTGGGTGATGGCAAGGTGGCTCGAGGGTGTCACATAGGTGATGGCAAGATGGCTCTCGAGTGTCATGTAGGTTATGGCAAGATGACTCTAGAGTGTCATGTTGGTGATGGCAAGGTGGCTCCAGGGTGTCACATAGGTGATGGCAAGATGACTCCTGGGTGTCATGTGGGTAATGGCAAGATGACATGTGGGTAATGGCAAGATGGCTCCAGGGTGTCACATGTGTGATGGCAAGATGACTCTAAGGTGTCATGTGGGTGATTCAGGGTGCCACATAGGTGATGGCAAGATGACTCCTGGGTGTCATGTGGGTAATGGCAAGATGGCATGTGGGTAATGGCAAGATGGCTCCAGGGTGTCACATGTGTGATGGCAAGATGACTCTAAGGTGTCATGTGGGTGATTCAGGGTGCCACATATGTGATGGCAAGATGACTCCAGGGTGTCATAATGGTAATGGCAAGATGGCTCCAGGGTGTCAAATGGGTAATGGCAAGATGACTCGAGGGTGTCACATGTGTGATGGCAAGATGACACTAAGGTGTCATGTGGGTGATCCAGGGTGTCACATTAGTGATGGCAAAATGACTCTAGGGTGTCATGTTGGTAATGGCAAGATGGCTCCAGGGTGTCAAATGGGTAATGGCAAGATGACTCGAGGGTGCCACATAGGTGATGGCAAGATGACTCCAGGGTGTCACATGGGTAATGGCAAGATGACTCAAGGGTGTCACATGAGTGATGACAAAATTACTCCAGGGTGTCACATGGGTGATGGCAAAGTGACTCAAGGGTGCCACATGGGTAATGGCAAGGTGACTCCTGGGTAACATGTGGGTAATGGAAAGATGACACCAGGGTGCCACATAGGTGATGGCAAGATGGCTCCAGGGTGCCACATAGGTGATGGTAAGATGGCTCCAGGGTGCCACATGGGTGAGAGCAAGATAGCTCCAGAGTGTCACATAGGTGATGGCAAGATGACTCCAGTGTGTCACATGGGTGATGGCAAGATGGCTCCAGGTAGTCACATGGGTGATGGCAAGACGACTCCAGGGTGTCACATGGGTAATGGCTACATGACGATCATTGAAACGTGTGTGTAAGAGGAGACATACAAAAATTTTGTTATAGAATATGCTGAAACTCTGTCATGTGGGTAATGGCAAGATGGCTTTGGGGTGCCACATAGGTGATGATAAAATGACTCTAGGGTGTCCCATGGGTGATGGCAAGATGACTAGGGTGTCACATGGGTGGTGACAAAATGACTCTAGCAAGATGTCTCTAGGGTGTCACATGGGTGATGGAAAGATGATGCCAGGGTGTCACATGGGTGATGGAAAGATGATGCCGGGGTGTCACATGGGTGATGGCAAGATGAATCCAGGGTGTCATGTGGGTAATGGCAAGATGGCTCCAGGGTGGCAAGTAGGTGATGGCAAGACGACATCGGGGTGCCACATGGGTGATGGAAAGATGATGCCAGGGTGACGGCATGAGGACTCTAGTGTCACATGAGTGATGGCAAGATGACTCCAGGGTGTCATGTGGGGAATGGCAAGATGACTCCAGGTTGTCATGTGGGGGATAGCAAGATGATTGATTGATTGATTGAATATTTAGCGTCATTTTTATGCCATCGAGGGCTAACAGATGATCAGTTAACCTAACCACTGTTTCCTGGGATTAACCAGTACTCGAGCACACCCCATCTCCGCAAGTAACTGATAACTTTCCCACTTGAATCAGTGGCGAGAGATGAATGATAATGAGACACAATGTCGTATATAAATGGTCACGGAGACTGTTGCCGGGCGGGTGATTCGAACTCACGACCCTTGGATTGACAGTCAGATGCGTAACCGACTGAACTAATCGGGCCCGGCAATGGCAAGATGACTCCAGGGTGTCATGTGGGGATGGCAAGATGACTCCAGGCAAGATGACTCCAGGGTGTCATGTTGGGGATGGCAAGATGGCTCCAGAATGTCACATAGGTGATAGCAAACTGGCTCCAGGGTGTCACATAAGTAATGGCAAGATGACTCCAGGGTGTCACATGGGTGACGACAAGATGACTCCAGGGTGTCACATGGGTGATGGCAAGATGACTCCAGGGTGTCACATGGGTGATGGCAAGATGGCTCCAGGTTGCCACATGGGTGATGGCAAGATGACACCAGGGTGCCACATGGGTGATGGCAAAATGAGTCACATGGGTGACGGCAAGATGGCTCCAGGGTGCCACATGGGTGACAGCAAGATGACTCCAGGGTGTCACATGGGTGACGGCAAGATGACTCGAGGGTGTCACATGGGTGACGGCAAGATGACTCCAGGGTGTCACATGGGTGATGGCATGGGTGATGGCAAGGGTGTCACATGGGTGACGGCAAGATGACTCCAGGGTGTCACATGGGTGATTGCAAGACAACTCCAGCGTGTCACATGGGTGATGGCAAGATGACTCAAGCGTGTCACATGGGTAATGGCAAGATGACTCTAGGGTGTCACATTGGTGATGGCAAGATGACTCCAGGGTGTCACATGGGTGACGGCAAGATGACTCCAGGGTGTCACATGGGTGACGGCAAGATGACTCAAGGGTGTCACATGGGTGACGGCAAGATGACTCCAGGGTGTCACATGGGTGACGGCAAGACGACTCAAGGGTGTCACATGGGTGACGGCAAGATGACTCCAGGGTGTCACATGGGTGACGGCAAGATTACTCAAGGGTGTCACATAGGTGATGGCAAGATGAGTCCAGGTGACACATAGGTGATGGCAAGATGGCTCCAGGTAGTCACATGGGTGATGGCAAGACGACTCCAGGGTGTCACATGGGTAATGGCTACATGACGATCATTGAAACGTGTGTGTAAGAGGAGACATACAAAAATTTTGTTATAGAATATGCTGAAACTCTGGTATTAAATAGTCCGACTAGAACAGACTCAACATAGTGATTCTCCATTTGTGTGCATCCTGCCTGCAGTGTTTGTATGTACCCCTTAATGACAAGTTCATGTAAATGTGTGTGTATATGCATGCATGGTTATTTTTCAGTCTGTCTACTGTATGCAGTCATGCTTGCATTCATGTATGTCTGTGAATGCGTAATGTAAATTTATACTTTGAATGTTTAGTAGATGTCCAGTAAGCTTCATTCTAAATAAAGATATATATAATGATATTGTATTGTATGATGTGTTGTTCATTATCATGTTGATTATGTTCTGCATGTTATATGCTGCACTCTAATACTGGAGGAAATAAACCTTAAGACTTCTGGATACAAACTGACAGAGGATTTTTTTTTTTTTTAAAGTTACCTTTAAAGACCCTGGTGTATAAATACAATTTGATGGCATAAAAATGACGCTAAATATTTAATCCATCAGTCTGTCACAGGGTCGCGCCTCTCACAGCTGAGGTTGTGGGTTCAAGCCCATTGTGATACTTTACAATTTACTTGCAGAAGGATGGTGGTTCTAATCTTAATTTACTCAGAGGATGTGTTAAAACAATAATGGTAGGATGAACAGCACAAAAATGTTAGCACCTTTCCCTACAATTTTATTAGGTGAAACTTAGATAACACAACAATGGTGAACCTCTGCCGAGTCATTGTTGCGTTTTTGTGCTGAACCTAATAAACACTGTAAGGAAAGGTACTAACCTTTTATTCTACTTATCCAGTTAAATGAGCAAGTAATGTATTGATCAAACAGAGGATTGAGCTAGCAGAACTAAGCATCTAATTATTAATAAAATATAACAAGTTTGTTTATTTGTTATGTATATTAATAAATGATTAAACAGAAGAACAACAACATATTTATCATACTTGAGTTTTCTGGTGTCAAGATTTTGAGTTTGGTGATAGGATGAAAGAGAATATCTGTCATTCTTCCTTTTATTCTTTTTCTTTTAATAATTTGTGAAAAAACACACATACACATTGTTGCAGTTTTTTATATTTTTTAAGAAATGTCTGTGACAGATTAGAAATTTAGCTCAGTGTTTATTGTGATTCAGTGCTTGATCTGTAGGCTCTCTCACAATCCGGTTTCTCACAGTATTCTGCACTTTCTATTCCTCTTGTAAATATTGTATTGTTATTCACTATCCTCAGATGCTGTCAAACCCAACCTGTAAAACAGTAAATGGAAATCAGTGTTCAGACAGAATATCAGGAAAAAACACTCAAAAACTTGTCCAAGATATTATGGTTACTAACTACTGTATGTGTAAGTTTGGTAAGGATCAAATGAAAAATGTAAGTACATGTTCCAGAGTGCACACATGCAATGTTTCAAGGCCGAGTTCGCTGAAGAGTCAATGAAAAATGCAACAGATGGGTTGATCAAACTAGCACACCTGTTGGTAGCTATTTTTTTTGCCATTTTAAATTAAAATTGACAGAAAACATTATAAGAAAAAATTCAATGCTTTGAAAAATGGTAAAAAAGTTTCTGTAGCTGCAATTTTTATTTCAAGTAGGTAGGAGCCTGGCAAACAATTTTTCTAATTAAACACTATATTTTATCATTAGTTATATCATTGTATCATCTTATTATTGAAAGGAGATTTTTTTAAATAAAATCACATTTCACTGCAAGCAACATAACAATAACAGAAAGTAACCCTGGGATAAAACAAATAATGAAAATCATTCAAAAGATAAAATGACAGTTCAGCTTCATTAAGCACATATTTTAAAAAATATCTACAAAACTGAGCAGGTATTACAGTAAAACCTGTCTGAAGCAGTCAGTTATGAGAATTAGCAAAAGTGTCCTTTTAAAACAGGTTGTTGCTTTATACAGGTTTATTAACTCTTTAAGCATAGAAGCATGGGAAACACCAAATATGGCTGCTGAAGACAGGTGTTTGCTTGAATAAAAGGTTTGGCTGCATATTGTGAGAATGTTTCTACACACTATAAATATCCTCTAAATGCTAAGCACAAAGCAAGGAAGCTTTAAGTATCATTTTTTAAGTCTTTGGTATGGTCCATCCAGAAATACCAGATGGACACTAGATCAGTGTTGTGGCTATTACAACACACAGAAACATATTTTCTTGTTCCAACAGTTCTTAATCTTTCAATAATAAATGGATGAGTGATACCTGAGTTTCTATATTCTGCTTTGCCAATTGATGATTCCATGTGTCCCAAGGGCTGGACATCGAGCTGTATTGTGTAACATTATGTGGCTCCGGACATATTCATTGTTGGATACTAAAAATAGAAATGACATTCTATATTCCCCCAGAACAAATCCTTCTCCCCCACCCCCTAATCAATTTGGGTCTGAAAAAAAAAATATATTTGTTGTCAGTGAAAGGAAACCTAAAAACTGTGAAACATTAACAAATACATGTATTTGTTTGTGAAACAGTTATCTAACATTCTCAGATTTAAATACCTGGTAAACAACCTGCTTCAACTGGAGGCATTTATTAAGGGGGAACACAGTACGCATTGTTATACAGTAGGAAACTGGAATCTTGCTGGCATCTACATACACCTGTGGAAAAGGTGAAGCATATTAAAATTCATTTGGTTCTATCATTTTTACTCTGAATTAATAACATTTATGTTGCAGATTATAAAATTATTTATTATATTTTTATTAATTAAGAGGGATCAAGTCTCCATTTATTCACCACCTAATAATCCCTCTTGTATACATATGTGTGCAAAATAATGTGCTGTTGGCCTGGTCAATTTTACTTGATTTGAGGGGAATGAATCTATTCAGATTTCATTGGCAGTTCCTTGTTATCTATACATATTCAGTGATTACTTTACTGTTACTCTGATTTATACATATAAATTAAGATGTGATCTTGTGCTAGAAAGTCGGACCTGGAACAAGTGGATTTTAGGTTTGATCCATCCACCAGGATCAATGTGTTGTGTCACTTTATTTTCATTTGCCTAGAATTTGTTACCCCCATTTAAACATAACAAAGACCTGATTTGTGTGCATGTTGGAAGTTAAATGCTTCACAAATTGATGTAAAGTAAGGCAAAATATCTCTCTCTCTGTCTCTCTCTCTTCTCTCTCTCTCTCTCTCTCTCTCTCTCTCTCTAGATAGATAGATAGATAGATAGATAGATAGATAGATGTCAAATTGCATTGCTAAGCTGTACTTTATTGTACTGTTTGTTATTAAACTAAGTTTAAGCTGGATTTTAAAATTGGATTCAGAGCCTATGCAAAGGAGTCCTAAGTAGAACGAAGGCCACCAGATCAAGATAGAAATATACAGCTTTGATCCAATAACTTGTTGTCTATGAGAGTTGGATTGTACACATTTGCTCGATATTTTGTTGTATTTTTTGTTTTTAATTAAAAATTCCCATACTTAGATGTTATAATAAATTTTCATATTTGAATAACAAAGTAATAATGGTTATGTTTCATTTTATGCCATTGAGGGCGAACAACAGACAATCAGTTAACTTAACCACACCAATCTCTGCAAATAACTGATAATTTTCTAACTTGGGAAAATGCGAGGCAATGTTGTATAATAATCATACAAGAGAATGTGCTGGGGCGGTGTTTAAAATTCATTATATCTCAAGTTTGATAGTCAAACATGCTATCCACTGAGCTAACTGCTCCCAGCAAGTCAAAATGGTTCTAGAACTTTAGCATCATGCAGATCTAAAGTGTACAAGCCAAAACTGTGAGTCATCTAGTACAATGTAACAATGAGACAGTAGTTCATTACAAATTGGGTCTCTTGCAAAATAGTCCCTTGTAACAAGAGGGCCTCATTAGTCCTATAAACTGCTCACCTTTGGTTGGGGGAAACAATGCCAAAAGAAGGCATTCTTTTTATCATCTTTCACATTTTCATTTGATTATATGAGTCATTATAAATAAGGTATTGTTTTGTATTGTGTATTTTTTGGTGGTATTGTTGCAGGGTAGTGTTATACATAAATGTTTTGTAATCAATGTAATATGATTTAAAATTATTTATCTCCTGTAAAGATCATTTACAACCAAGTTTCACTAATTACCAAAAGTGCAGAACAAGAAATATATTCACTGTAGCAATTATTAATCTCTGACATGAAAAAAACGCAGTGGTGGTCTAGTGGTAGAGCATCTGCCTCGACTGCAGAAGCTCTTGATCCCCCGACCAGTCAATCAAAGACTTGAAAATGGTACTAGAAGCTTTTGCACTTGGTGCTAAGCATTTATAGTCTTTACAGGCTATCAACGATCAATCAACCGAACCACTGTTTCCTGGAATCCTGTAAGGTTAACCAGTACTCGAGCACACCCCATCTCCACAAGTAACTGATAACTTTTAAAATTGAAACAACAAATATCTTAACAAAAATCTTACAAACAGTGTACATGGCAATTTGGGGACATAAAATAAATCCTGGTGCTATTTCTGAAAATGAAACTATAATAATTTAAAAAAAACAAACACGGTATGTCCTTGAACCTTATTAACACCAATTTAAAAAAAGCACAAAGATGCATGGCTAATACAGTCACTCTCAATTGTGTTTTTAATGTGAACTGTTGGTGTATTGAATTCTACAATTTTTCAGTTGGCCAATAAACAAACCCACAGCCTATTGCAAGAACAGTGTTATCAGAAATACATCTTGGTCTATAAAAAATTTAGTTTTATAGAACTGGCCTGTTCCATGATACATCTTTAAAACTATATCTCTCATAAGACAAGATTTAAAACTGACTGTCCTGGGTATTCTCTTCCACTAATAATTTATCGTATTGAGTTCTCATGGCTTCACTAGCTGTAGAATGGCATTGTATAAGCAATGTCTTCTTTCAAAATGCTGAGATTGAAAATGTTAAGAATTGCAATAATCTATTTGTAGTATTTTTCAACACTAAGGTACCAAAATTCACTTGCATGAATTCAAAAAATTAGTTTCTTTAATTCACTGAATGTTTGTCTCATAATTACATTAATGTAGCTTAAAAGAAAATGACCTGGCCCATTTCTAGCAAGCTATCAAACATGTTATTATGGATATAATATCAAATTGCACATTTGAACAGTTTCTCTTAAACAGGACTGTGTGAAGCCAATACTCTACTTAAAAAAACAAAGGTTACACTAACCTGTTTCACTCCAAATAACCAGGAAAAGCTAACTAAATTGTTCAACCATTACTTGATTTTTTTTCCCAAGAGGCTGGAATATATAACATGAATCCAGTTGGATGCTTAAAATAACCTATGAACACATCATTGGTAATGGTATACCAAAACTAAACAATCAACTTGGCACATTTCAACATTAGGAACAAAGGACGTACCAATCAAACTTGACAGCCCAATTTTGTCGCCTTTTACGATCATGCTATGGGGAAGCAGTTTTACTGGTTCTGGTCTCGATCAACAAATAAAGATGGTGTTATATATAGGACATCCAGTTGTACTGGTTCTGGTCTCGACCAACAAATAAAAATGGTGTTATATATAGCACATCCAGTTTTACTGGTGAAAGAACCAACAGCCTTCCACAAGTTACAAGCAAACTTTCACACATAGTTTTTGGACTGTGCGGGGATCAACCTCTACTTGAGTGGTGAAATGTCAAGTGATCTTGAGATGGCCACGGTGGACACTTGGTGTTTAAACAGAAATCTAGGATTCAACCAGCAAACAAAGACGAAAGATACAGAAGAAAACTCAACTGTCTGATGAGATGATAAATTTGTTTAAAGACTCCATATCTGTTTCAAAGAAATCATGATTCCACCAATAAATAAAGAAAGGACTATAAAAATAATTGTACATATTGACAAAATAATTGACACGTTATTCTGTTTATAGTTTATATTTGGTGTTTTCCAAGAGTCCATGAGTTGATTAGTGTTTTGGCATTCTCGAAGTTACAACAAGTTTAAACACTTTTCTGGCAGTTATAATTAAGACTGGCCATCTCTATATTTTTCTTACCATTCATATTATGTCCAACCAACAGCACAATGTCCTAATTTTGGCACAAGGTAAATACATTGGGTAAATGTGAAGTATTTCTTCCCCTGCAAATGACTTAACCATTTGCAGGCTGGCACAAATGATTAATAAATGGGTTTGGTAAGGGATACTTTGGTTGATAATTGGTCTACATTACTTATATAATTAGGTAATACATTTGGTAAATGTGAGGTATTTCTTCCCCTGTAAATGACTTAATCATTTGCAGGCTGGGACAAATGATTAATAAGTGGGTTTGGTAAGGGATACTTTGGTTGATAATTGGTCTACATTATTTATATAATTAGGTAATACATCGGGTAAATGTGAAGTATTTCTTCCCCTGCAAATGACTTTGCAGGCTGGGACAAATGATTAATAAGTGGGTTTGTTAAGGGATACTTTGGTTGATAATTGGTCTACATTATTTATATAATTAGGTAATACATCGGGTAAATGTGAGGTATTTCTTCCCCTGCAAATGACTTAACCATTTGCAGGCTGGCACAAATGATTAATAAGTGGGTTTGGTAAGGGATACTTTGGTTGATAATTGGTCTACATTACTTATATAATTAGGTAATACATTGGGTAAATGTGAGGTATTTCTTCCCCTGCAAATGACTTAACCATTTGCAGGCTGGGACAAATGATTAATAAGTGGGTTTGGTAAGGGATACTTTGGTTGATAATTGGTCTACATTATTTATATAATTAGGTAATACATCGGGTAAATGTGAGGGATTTCTTCCCCTGCAAATGACTCAACTATATACAGGCTGGGACAAATGATTAATAAGTGGACTTGGTTAACGGATGAGAACAGTGCGAGAAGGAGCAGGGCTCAGTATTCCACTATAAAAGAACCTGAAGTTTTCTAGTAAAGTATAGTCTCTGTTTTACAACATGTTACAGGGAGTTCTCTAGTCTATAGGATTATACCTAATGTACGGTATTGGGGCAACACAAACATGAAATGACACCAAGAATATCTGACACTTCACAATAACACGTTCACAGCTTGCTATAAGGCATTTAGTATGTCCAGCAGGGCAGTAATGCAGCGGATAGTGTTGCTACTCATGCTAGAGTTTTTGGGTTCAGTCTACAGCTCAACACAATGCCTCTTTAAAAACAATGCTAAGTACTATTTCTACCTTGTAAGCAGACCCGAGACTGATTCATTATTCATATAATTTCTGATTTCTTTGCAATCAAGTTAAATTGTGAAAAATAAAAAATAGTGTATCAAATAACATATGTGCTATATAGCTTTGATTACAAGATGTAATCAGTTTTATTTTATGATCACTTTATACCACAGTTACAGCATTTCTAATGAAAATCGTTGTATGTATAATCAAATTATAAAATGAATATATTTGAAGATATCCATTGTGAAGTAATACCAGTTATTATACACAAAAAAGTAACTTGTCATGTGACCGTTTATCACCTAGGAATACATTAACTGTTCGTTAAGGTCCTACTTAATGTGAATTCTTAAACTTGAATGAAAATAACTGATTATGTGATGTTCTGCAGTAACATCATAAGTAATTAACTGAAACCACCCTAATTACTACAACCAATAAAAAAACAAAAATAAATAAATAAATGTAGCTTAAAAGAAAATAACCTGGCCCATAAGTTTTCTTGTAAGTTATCAAATATTATTATGGATCGATTTGGTAACTTTATTTCATTTTTCACTGAAGCAAAATGTCAACAATTGAATGTAAACTGTCCTCAGTAAATACCAGGGGTCATCATTTGACTGGCAAAACATTAATTGTAACATTATATTACTATTAACAAAGTTCTAACCAATATCAACATGTTATTTTCAGTATCAACTATGAAAGTCATGTGACCCCTAAATTCATTTAACCTGTGTTTTCCAGAGAAAATCAGATTATCAGAATATAGCATTCGATAAAACACACATAATATCCAAATAAATAATCTATTAGATTTTGTTGGAAGATATGATTTGAAAAAAAAATAAAAAAAATAAACTGGAATAATGTTGAAAATCGATGGACAGCATTAATAAATATCTTTACTGTAATAATGGTAGTTCCAGAACTTGTAGACCTTTTTATTATACAATGTGATGCAGATAATAAAACAACTCACCTTTTATTTATTTTTAAATTTTTTTCATTTTTTTTTTTGGCTCCATTATTTTTTTATTAGATTTTTGGAAGGGGCTTCATTTTTTCCCCATTTTTTTTTGATTTAAAAATTTTCATTAATTTTTTTTTTTCATTTTTTTTTTTTTTTTTTGAAAGAGCTTCATTTTTTTTATGCATGGTTTTCATTATTTAAGTTTTCATCTTTCTGTGTGTTTGTGTTTGAAGTCTCCTAAAATGTCCTCATTCAGAGTTTTTCTCAAACAATATATGTGTCTCCAAGTAATGTCTAGGTTGGTTTAATTGTGCTGGCTATCCTGGCATATTTTGGTTTAATTGTGCCGGCTATCCTGGCATATTTTAGTTTTATTGTGCCGGCTGTCCTGGCATATTTTTGTGCCGGCTATCCTGGCATATTTTGGTTTAAGTGTGCCGGCTGGCATATTTTGGTTTAATTGTGCCGGCTGTCCTGGCATATTTTTGTGCCGGCTATCCTGGCATATTTTGGTTTAATTGTGCCAGCTGTCCTGGCATATTTTGGTTTAATTGTGCCAGCTATCCTGCCATATTTTGGTTTAATTGTGCCAGCTATCCTGGCATATTTTGGTTTAATTGTGCCGGCTATCCTGCCATATTTTGGTTTAATTGTGCCAGCTGTCCTGACATATTTTGAAATTGATGAAAAGCCTGAAAAAGAAAACAATATCTTAACTTGAAGATAATATCATAAAATGATACAAAGTCTTAAATAATTAAATATGTATAAAGTGGGATATGACCCCTCAGGCTGTAAAAAACTTTAAAGTCTAAAGAATAATGTTTCAATTTCACAATATGCACTAGTCTAAGAGTAAAAATTAACCGGTTTGGTGGTTTAGAACTGCAAGACAAATTTAGTGCAAGGGCAATAACTCTGCAAAAGAATTAAGTCAGTCACACAATTCATAGTCAATCACCGGAAGTTTGCTCATCAATAATTGCAGAAAGTAAATACAGCAGTCTCACCAAGTGTAAGAGCAGTAACTCCTGCAGCATTACACAATTTAGATCAATGTATACAAGTCAACTCCCTTAAAACTGATACATTTATCTCCCTTAGCGCAGTTGTAATAATCAATATATAAAATAATACTTGAAATGTTCTTACTTTGTTTCATTTGTACAGTGGCCATTCCTTGTCTGCATCATGAAGGGTATTTTAAATCTGCAAACTAAATCATTAATGTAAAAATGTGTTTTTAATTGTCGATCTATTTCAGTTACTTTACTGCTGTCATTTTACCTAATCATCATTCCTGGATTCCACTAAGTGGTGAACCAGTACATGGTGCAAATTATTTCAGCAAGTCACTGGTACTTACCTACATTATTCAGAGGTGGTAAGTACATGACCAATTATCACACAGACTTGGCAAGGTATGGAGTCAAACTCATTACCACCGACACTGCAGTCAGACGTGTAGCCATTAGCCAAGTTGGTTTATCAGAAATACCGTTATCCAGACAAGTATATTTAAGTCTGCAACTTAATTACATGTATGTCGCTTGCTAAACCAATGGACAATCTAGCATACTTCCCCTCTCCCCAACTGATATTGCGAAATTGGTATCATTCCCCCACCACCCCGATTGCTTAAATTGTATCTTAACTTCATAAAACTTAAGATGTCCATAATGTAAATTATGCTGATGCTACAATTATTATCATTTATTCCCCCAAAACACGTAACGAGAATAATAACAATAAGAGCTGTCGACATCAACAGCTTGGCAAGCACAATAGCTCAAACTTGGGTATACACCCATTACCTCCCCACCTCTCCTTCCTGACACTTGCAGCATAGAAAATCAAACCCACAGATACCACATCTGAAGCTTTTAGCCTCTAAAGTAAACAGAATACAAATATAAATATATACCTTATTATTGATTTTGTCTTTAATAAAGGATCAGCTATCAACCATGAGGTTACTACTACTTCTTCCTCTTTTGGAGAACATGTATGCTGAACACTGTTATGTAAATGATCTTTTTGTAATACTTTGTAGATCAAATTTCCAACGACTTTTGTCTTGAATCAAAGATTAGCCATCAACCATGAGGATAAAACTATTTCTTCCTCTTTTGGAGACCGTGTATGTCGAACACTGTTATGTAGATGATCTTTCTGTAATACTTTGTAGATCAAATTTCCAATGACTTTTGTCTTAAATCAAGGATTAGCCATCAACCATGAGGATTTGTAGATCACATTTCCAATATGACTTGTGAGTCCATCTTTGTGTTAGTGTGTGTGTGTGTGTGTGTGTATGTGTCTGTGTGTTTTGCATTTGTGTAACAGTTCAACAAAAAATAAATAAACAATATGAAGACATTGGAGAAATAAATTTACAATAATATTTTTTAACAAATTTAATTTAAGAAAAATTTATTCATTCATTTTCATTTATATTTCATTCATACATTCAATTTTCACTTCATTCATTAATTCATTCATTCATTCATTCATTCATTCATTCATTCATTCATTCATTCATTCAAACATTCAATTTTCAATTCATTTATTAATTTATTCTTATATAATTAAACATTCATTCATTCATTTAATTTTTCATTCATTCATTCATTTAATTTTCATTTCATTCAATTTTCATTTCATAATTCATTCATTGATTATGTTTCATCTTTTAACAGAAATTAAAAATCAACTGGCAATATCCGGGCTAAAGAAATCAGTTCCATAGTTGCAGTCTGGAGTTATTTATAAGGTAGTTGAAATTCAGTTGCCTGATTTAGATGAAAATATATATATATATAATTATATAATTACTGTTCTTACAACATTATGGAATTTCCTGAGCCCTGCAAAAGGTAAATATATTTTGTAAAATACAAGATACTGCAATATAACATAGCGATACATATATACATAGTGCCCCCTACCAGTTTAAACTCTTACAAACCACTGTTGTGTTTATTTTTTATTCCAGAAGGAGAAATACCAGTGAGTGAACCAGTTTCAATGTTAAAAATAAGACATTCCACAACTTTCATGTCGATATACAGAATGATCGATGAATGATCATCAGTGAATAATGAATAGTAGGTAAACTGGTAGAGGACTTACAACTTCTCATTAAGGTCTCAAAATTCTAGGACAAAGTAAATGTAGGACTAAATTCATAATTTTGGCTTTTAAGCATATGATGTTAAGCATATGAAATGCACAAATTGAATGAAGTCCAGATTTCTTAATCATCTATAAAGAATTTTTACAGTTTTGTATTAACCATCCTGTATACTGTGCTTAACTACACAATTTGTATTGGATCATTCTATAAAAAGAAAAAACATCCATCAACCATAACCAAATAAACTAAATCAATACTTTTTTTATGAAGTTTTGCAAAAGGAAACAATGATAGATCATTTAAAATTTATTTAATATACATGCTGACTCTCTGGAGTTATATATTTTACCTTTCAACACAATCATTGCTGTTTTTTGCTTAAATTAAGAAAATCAACAGTGACTTTGACCTTTAACCCCGTGACCTAAAATCATGTATCAAAGACAAATAGGCTTTAAAAAAACATAACCATTCCTTGATCATCAGAAAGCTCAGAGATAAAAGAAATGAACCTTGAGTGTCTGTTTCCTGGTTAGATGTATTGAGTATTGTTATAGAGAGGTCATTTGGTTAAACCTGGAATTGAACTTGTGACCTCTGGCATGAGTGGCCAACATTCTACCCAACTACACTACTGCATCACATAATGGTTTGACATAATGGCCAAAGGTAACTATAAGATCTCCAATAAGTTTTTATTTTAAACTGATGCGCATATTCTTTTTGGAAGAAAACTGCCATTTCTGCATAGTATTTAAAATATCTTTAAGACTCAGGTGCACCTTAGTGACAACAAACAATATACAGGTACCTGTAATCTTATAGAGATTATTATATGAACAAAAACAGCAGCAAATTTGCAGAAATTGATTATTTATGCATATTGAAACACACCACACATGTATTCATCTGCAATAAATTTTTTACAATTCAACACATAATTATACAAAGAAGCTAATTATCTGAAGCATCACATTTTTATTTAACTTGGTTTGTATTTAAACAGGAAAATATCTTGAGAGAGAAAAAATATTGATATACACCAATAAAAGTGGTATAACATGCAGACCAGCATCACAGTTTATCTCTTAAAGGACATATGGTACAACAGATAGAAGAGAAAAACTAAGTGAAGGAAAGGTAAATTTACCATAATCCATGCAAAAAAAAAGAAGGAATTGACGCATTTGGATATTTTTTTGTCTATTTCAAACAGCATTTCCGTTATTTAACTGTTGTCATTGCACCAAATCATCACTCCTGAGACTCTACACCTGATTATCCAGAATACTAAATAAACAGACTACTTCCTCAATTCAAATGTGGGAAATTCTTGGCTTTAGGACAATTTTAGGATATATCACAAAGACTGAGGCTGGATCGGAATTTAAACTCACAACCCCTGGAATGACAGTTGGGAAATGTTGCCAACAAAAGAAGCCGGGCCCGGCAAGACAATGAATGGGAAGACACTTTGTATTTATTATTATTTAATTATTATCATTATAACTTATTGCTGTACTGGAACTTAGTTTTTTATATATTGCTTATTTTTCTATTTAAATATATAATATTATTTTAACACTATTATTTGATATAACACATTAGAATAATGTGGGACAAACAGCTTAAATTACCATAGTTCCACAAAAACAGGAACATAACATCTCGGAAGGACATGTAGTAAATAAAGAAATATCAGTAGGAAAAGTAGTTTGAAATACTGAAGCCCCACAAATTTGAAGGAATGTGGAAGCATGAAAGAACCTTTTGATTATCGCAGTCCCACAAAAATTGAAGGAAAGTGGAAATGTGAAAGAATCGTGTGATTATCGTAGTCCACACAAAAAATGAAGGAACTTAGAAACGTGAAAGATCTGCTTGATCACCATAGTCAGCATAAACATTGAAGGAAAGTTGAAATGTGAAAGAACCATGTGATCACCAAAGTCTGCACAAAAATTGAAGGAAAGTGGAAACATGAAAGAACAGCTTGATCACCGTAGTCCGCACAAATATTGAAGGAAAGTGGAAACCTGAAAGAACCGTGTGATCACCGTATTCCACACAAATATTGAAGGAAAGTGGAAATTTGAAAGAACCGCTTGATCACCGTAGTCCACACAAAAATTGAAGGAAAGTGGAAATGTGAAAAAACAGCTTGATCACCGTAGTCCACACAAAAATTGAAGGAAAGTGGAAACGTGAAAAAACGGCTTAATTACCAACCATCTGCACAAAAATTGAAGGAAAGTGGAAATGTGAAAGAACCATGTGATCACCATAGTCCACACAAAAATTGAAGGAAAGTGGAAATGTGAAAGAACCATGTGATCACCATAGTCTGCACAAAAATTGAAGGAAAGTGGAAACTTGAAAGGACAGCTTGATTACCGTAGTCTGCACAAATATTAAAGGAAAGTGGAAACGTGAAAGAACCATATGATCACTGTAGTCCACACAAATATTGAAGGAAAGTGGAAACATGAAAGAACCGCTTAATCACCATAGTCCACACAAAAATTGAAGGAAAGTGGGAATGTGAAAGAACAGCTTGATCACCGTAGTCCACACAAAAATTGAAGGAAAGTGGAAACGTGAAAGAACGGCTTAATTACCATAGCGCAACCAAATTATGCTTTTACTTTTCATATCATTATAAATTTTCATATTACATTATTATAGCTTTTTTATATTTTATTTATTTTTCGATGCTATTTCAATAATGATCAAACTTATAATTATTGTTATTATTTTAATAGTCTTAATTTTTTTTATTATCTTTATTATTATTATTATTGTTGTTATTAGTTTTATTATCATTGTTTGTATTACTATTATAAATGCATGTGTGTAACTTGTAAGGCAAGAAACATAGAGCATTCGCACTGTTCGAGGTTGGAGACCCAAACTAGCTGCATAAAGCAAGAGAAAACAAGAATGTCACTGTTAAGTGTCACATGCCCCCCAACATGTCATGATGTTATGTTGATCATTTGTAGCAAGTATCATTAAAATTTATCTATGCATGACAAAGTTACAGGCCAGAAACGAAATCTCACATAAACTCAGTGTTGTCAAACAAACTCAAATTGTGACCTTGACCTTTGAGGTACGGGTGTGGGTCTTACTTGCGACACGTCATCATGTTCTGTTGATCATTTGTTACAAGTATCAACAAAATCCATCTATGCATGACAAAAGTTACAGGCCGGAAACGAAATACCGGACGGAAGGACAGAAGGACGGACGATGGACAGACAGATGGATGGACGCTGCGATTACTATATGCTACCCAAATAATTTTTTTTTGGGGGGGGGGGGGGGGGGGGGGGGGCATAAAAATATTGTGAAAGTGACATTACTTTTGCTATTACTTTTACTATAATTATATCACCATAACTGTTGTTACTTCTCTACTCAGGTATCACTTTCATATTATTATCATAATTTACTATAATTATATCAATATAATATCTTGTAAATACATATCAAGCTGACTTCTTGAGAATAGTTTTACATTTACATGACAGATCAAATTTAATTAAAACTGAAAGTATTCAACTCATTTGATACCTCACAAAATATGTTGCATCTTAAGCTGGAAATCTATTCTAGTCTAACCTGGCCATGCAAGCCAGTTTGGAAATCCATTTTCAATGTATTAATTAAGCATGTTTTAATGATATGCTTATGGAACTATGGGAGCAGTATATAAGTATTTATAGGCATAATACAGTAAAACCTGTGTAAGCGATGATCACCTCTACTGAGCAGTCACTTTTCTTAAACAACCGCATTTGCTAGAATGAATGAATGAATGAATGAATAGGGTTTTATGATGAACCAACACATTAAAAGTTATTCGACGCCAACAGGAAGGAAGATTCCAGGTTCACTCTACATGTACAAAAACAAAAAATAACATACAGATTAAAAAAATACATCAACAAAAGAATATCAAGAATGAACCTAGAACCTTGTTAACTGCAGAACTGCAGAGTTTCAGCAAATTCTGTCATATTACTCAATTTGTCACTTCTTACGACATGCACAAGCCACAGTGATCCTATTCTTGCCATCACTAAAGTGTCTAATTGCATAACCTCTTTATTACAAACATCGGGTTTCTGAAGCCAGGTTTTTGTTTTTGTTTACATTCGCCATTTTCAACGAACTGCTTTCGGGTTTCCGATCAATCATCGGATAACATCGTGAAGACTCGTTCCCAATCTCATTTTCGAGGCTTTGTTCAGGAAGTTTACGAAGTTCAATGTAAACATTGCGGAATACGTTATTGCTGGGCATATTAAAGTTTTGGCTAATATTCAATTACTGTTAATTTGATAACATTCAAGTAAATAAAAGTTTAACATCAATACATAAGCAATATTTTGTGCACACTGTATACAGAAAAGTCTGGATTAACAGTGTGTTTGTGTTACTTGTCAATATAATCCCTTTAAGCACCAACCTAAATTAAAAAGTCACTTTTGCTTCTTCCCTTGATTGGCTGCAGATTTGACTGTTGATTGCAAAAAAGAAGTAATAGCCAGATTGAGATGTTTTAAAAATCCAGATACACTTCCAGTAAATTTAAGACTTTAAACGGAAAAACATAATTGTTGGAATCACTTTGAAAATAAATATAAAATGACATTCGACTGACAAGAGAGAGATTGTTATCTTGCATCTCCTATATTCACATCCTAAATATTTCTATACATAGAAGGCTATCAACCAGTCTGTATACACAAAATACAGTTTCTGTCACTTTAAACACAAACATGAAAGTGTGCATAACATACATTCAAATATTTAGAACAAGATGAAACTTCAGCAAATCCAGCGAAAAAAAATAAGAGTTGAAAATGTCAAGCAAACTGGACAATTTAAACAGTTACTACCAAAAGCATTTACTAGTATATTATTTTGGAAGCCCCTTTGAATACAACTGTTGACACATATGCTCCTGCTGTTACTTGTTGTAACTGACTTGATGATGATAAGGATGAAAATGAGATGTCAATATGATGATAATTGTCAATGAGATGATAATGTTGACAGTGATACTGATGATACTGTTGTCAATGATAATGATGATAATGTTGGTAATGAGATGATAATGTTGTCAATAAGATGATGATAATGTTGTCAATGAAATGATAATGTTGACAATGATAATGATGACAATGTTGGTAATGAGATGATAATGTGACAATGACAATGATGATAATGTTGACAATGATAATGATGTCAATGTTGGTAATGAGATGATAACGTGACAATGACAATGACAATGATGATAATGTTGACAATGATATTGATGCCAATGAGCTGATGACAATGTTGACATTGAGAATGATCATAATGTTGATGATGATGATAAGGTTGAGTATGCTGATGATGATAAAGGCCGAGCCCATGGGACTGTGATCGAGATATCCCTGGGCCAAAATGCTTACATCAACATTCCGAACAACATGGTATAGGTTTGGGGCGGATCGGAAAGAAAAAATATGTACCGAAATGGCAAAGGGGCCTGTTTTGGCCACATTTGGGTACACAGCTCAGCCCATGGGACTCTGATCAAGATATCCCTGGGCCAAAATGCTTACATCAACATTCCGAACAACATGGTATAGGTTTGGGGCAGATCGGAAAGAAAAAAATATGTACCCAAATGGGCATAGGGGCTTGTTTTGGTCCCATTTGGGTACACAGACTCAGCCCATGGGACTCTGATCGAGATATCCCTGGGCCAAAATGCTTACATCAACATTCCGAACAACATGGTATAGGTTTGGGGCGAATCGGGAAAGAAACAAATATGTACCCAAATGGCATAGGGGCCTGTTTTGGCCCCAGTTGGTTACACAGCCCAGCCCATGGGACTCTGATCGAGATATCCCTGGGCCAAAATGCTTACATCAACATTCCGAACAACATGGTATAAGTTTGGGGCGGATCGGAAAGAAAAAAAATATGTACCCAAATGGCAAAGGGGCCTGTTTTGGCCCCATTTGGGTACACAGCCCAGCCCATGGGACTCTGATCGAGATATCCCTGAGCCAAAATGCTTACATCAACATTCCGAACAACATGGTATAGCTTTTGGGCAGATCGGAAAGAAAAAATATGTACCCAAATGGCAAAGGGGCCTGTTTTGGCCCCATTTGGGTACACAGCCCAGCCCATGGGACTCTGATCGAGATATCCCTGGGCCAAAATGCTTACATCAACATTCCGAACAACATGGTATAGGTTTGGGGCGGATCGGAAAGAAAAAATATGTACCCAAATGGCAAAGGGGCCTGTTTTGGCCCCATTTGGGTACACAGCCAAGCCCATGGGACCCTGATCGAGATATCCCTGGTCCAAAATGCTTACATTAACATTCCGAACAACATGGTATAGGTTTGAGGCGGATCGGAAAGAAAAAATATGTACCCAAATGGCAAAGGGGCCTGTTTTGGCCCCATTTGGGTACACAGCCCAGCCCATGGGACTCTGATCGAGATATCCCTGGGCCAAAATGCTAACATCAACATTCCGAACAACATGGTATAGGTTTGGGGCAGATCAGAAAGAAAAATATGTACCCAAATGGCAAAGGGGCCTGTTTTGGCCCCATTTGGGTACACAGCTCAGCCCATGGGACTCTGATCGAGATATCCCTGGGCCAAAATGCTTACATCAACATTCCAAACAACATGGTATAGGTTTGGGGCGGATCGGAAAGAAAAAATATGTACCCAAATGGCAAAGGGGCCTGTTTTGGCCCCATTTGGGTACACAGCCCAGCCCATGGGACTCTGATCGAGATATCCCTGGGCCAAAATGCTTACATCAACATTCCGAACAACATGGTATAGGTTTGGGGTGAATCGGACAGAAAAAATATGTACCCAAATGGCAAAGGGGCCTGTTTTGGCCCCATTTGGGTACACAGCCCAGCCCATGGGACTCTGATCGAGATATCCCTGGGCCAAAATGCTTACATCAACATTCCGAACAACATGGTATAGGTTTGGGGCGGATCGGAAAGAAACAATATGTACCCAAATGGGAAAGGGGCCTGTGTTGGCCCCATTTGGGTACACAGCCCAGCCCATGGGACTCTGATCGAGATATCCCTGGGCCAAAATGCTTACATCAACATTCCGAACAACATGGTATAGGTTTGGGGCGGATCGGAAAGAAAAAATATGTACCCAAATGGCAAAGGGGCCTGTTTTGGCCCCATTTGGGTACACAGCCCAGCCCATGGGACTCTGATCGAGATATCCCTGGGCCAAAATGCTTACATCAACATTCCGAACAACATGGTATAGGTTTGGGGCGGATCGGAAAGAAACAATATGTACCCAAATGGGAAAGGGGCCTGTGTTGGCCCTATTTGGGTACACAGCCCAGCCCATGGGACTCTGATCGAGATATCCCTTGGCCAAAATGCTTACATCAACATTCCGAACAACATGGTATAGGTTTGGGGCGGATCGGAAAGAAAAAATATGTACCCAAATGGCAAAGGGGCCTGTTTTGGCCCCATTTGGGTACACAGCTAAGCCCATGGGACTCTGATCGAGATATCCCTGAGCCAAAATGCTTACATCAACATTCCGAACATCATGGTATAGGTTTGGGGCGGATCGGAAAGAAAAAATATGTACCCAAATGGCAAAGGGGCCTATTTTGGCCCCATTGGGTACACAGCCCAGCCCATGGGACTCTGATCGAGATATCCCTTGGCCAAAATGCTAACATCAACATTCCGAACAACATGGTATAAGTTTTGGGCGGATCGGAAAGAACAAATATGTACCCAAATGGCAAAGGGGCCTGTTTTGGCCCCATTTGGGTACACAGCCCAGCCCATGGGACTCTGATCGAGATATTCCTGGGCCAAAATGCTTACATCAACATTCCGAACAACATGGTATAGGTTTGGGGCGGATCGGAAAGAAAAAATATGTACCCAAATGGCAAAGGGGCCTGTTTTGGCCCCATTTGGGTACACAGCTCAGCCCATGGGACTCTGATCGAGATATCCCTGGGCCAAAATGCTTACATCAACATTCCGAACAACATGGTATAGGTTTTGGGCGGATCAGAAAGAAACAATATGTACCCAAATGGCAAAGGGGCCTGTTTTGGCCCCATTTGGGTACACAGCCCAGCCCATGGGACTCTGATCGAGATATCCCTAGGCCAAAATGCTTACATCAACATTCCGAACAACATGATATAGGTTTGGGGCAGATCGGAAAGAAAAAATATGTACCCAAATGGCAAAGGGGCCTATTTTGGCCCCATTGGGTACACAGCCCAGCCCATGGGACTCTGATCGAGATATCCCTTGGCCAAAATGCTAACATCAACATTCCGAACAACATGGTATAAGTTTGGGGCGAATCGGAAAGAACAAATATGTACCCAAATGGCAAAGGGGCCTGTTTTGGCCCCATTTGGGTACACAGCCCAGCCCATGGGACTCTGATCGAGATATTCCTGGGCCAAAATGCTTACATCAACATTCCGAACAACATGGTATAGGTTTGGGGCGGATCGGAAAGAAAAAATATGTACCCAAATGGCAAAGGGGCCTGTTTTGGCCCCATTTGGGTACACAGCTCAGCCCATGGGACTCTGATCGAGATATCTCTGGGCCAAAATGCTTACATCAACATTCCGAACAACATGGTATAGGTTTTGGGCGGATCGGAAAGAAACAATATGTACCCAAATGGCAAAGGGGCCTGTTTTGGCCCCATTTGGGTACACAGCCCAGCCCATGGGACTCTGATCGAGATATCCCTGGGCCAAAATGCTTACATCAACATTCCGAACAACATGATATAGGTTTGGGGCAGATCGGAAAGAAAAAATATGTACCCAAATGGCAAAGGGGCCAATTTTAGCCCCATTGGGTACACAGCCCAGCCCATGGGACTCTGATCGAGATATCCCTTGGCCAAAATGCTAACATCAACATTCCGAACAACATGGTATAAGTTTGGGGCGGATCGGAAAGAACAAATATGTACCCAAATGGCAAAGGGGCCTGCTTTGGCCCCATTTGGGTACACAGCCCAGCCCATGGGACTCTGATCGAGATATTCCTGGGCCAAAATGCTTACATCAACATTCCGAACAACATGGTATAGGTTCCGGGCGGATCGGAAAGAAAAAATATGTACCCAAATGGCAAAGGGGCCTGTTTTGGCCCCATTTGGGTACACAGCTCAGCCCATGGGACTCTGATCGAGATATCCCTGGGCCAAAATGCTTACATCAACATTCCGAACAACATGGTATAGGTTTTGGGCGGATCGGAAAGAAACAATATGTACCCAAATGGCAAAGGGGCCTGTTTTGGCCCCATTTGGGTACACAGCCCAGCCCATGGGACTCTGATCGAGATATCCCTGGGCCAAAATGCTTACATCAACATTCCGAACAACATGATATAGGTTTGGGGCAGATCGGAAAGAAAAAATATGTACCCAAATGGCAAAGGGGCCTGTTTTGGCCCCATTTGGGTACACAGCCCAGCCCATGGGACTCTGATCGAGATATCCCTGGGCCAAAATGCTTACATCAACATTCCGAACAACATGATATAGGTTTGGGGCGGATCAGAAAAAAAAAATATGTACGCAAATTGCAAAGGGGCCTGTTTTGGCCCCATTTGGGTACACAGCTCAGCCCATGGGACTCTGATCGAGATATCCCTGGGCCAAAATGCTTACATCAACATTCCGAACAACATGGTATAGGTTTGGGGCGGATCAGAAAGAAAAAATATGTACGCAAATTGCAAAGGGGCCTGTTTTGGCCCCATTTGGGTACACAGCTCAGCCCATGGGACTCTGATCGAGATATCCCTGGGCCAAAATGCTTACATCAACATTCCGAACAACATGGTATAGGTTTGGGGCGGATCGGAAAGAAAAAATATGTACCCAAATGGCAAAGGGGCCTGTTTTGGCTCCATTTGGGTACACAGCCCAGCCCATGGGACTCTGATCGAGATATCCCTGGGCCAAAATGCTTACATCAACATTCCGAACAACATGGTATAGGTTTGGGGCGGATCGGAAAGAAACAATATGTACCCAAATGGCAAAGGGGCCTATTTTGGCCCCATTTGGGTACACAGCCCAGCCCATGGGACTCTGATCGAGATATCCCTGGGCCAAAATGCTAACATCAACATTCCGAACAACATGGTATAAGTTTGGGGCGGATCGGAAAGAACAAATATGTACCCAAATGGCAAAGGGGCCTGTTTTGGCCCCATTTGGGTACACAGCCCAGCCCATGGGACTCTGATCGAGATATTCCTGGGCCAAAATGCTTACATCAACATTCCGAACAACATGGTATAGGTTTGGGGCGGATCGGAAAGAAAAAATATGTACCCAAATGGCAAAGGGGCCTGTTTTGGCCCAATTTGGGTACACAGCTCAGCCCATGGGACTCTGATCGAGATATCCCTGGGCCAAAATGCTTACATCAACATTCCGAACAACATGGTATAGGTTTGGGGTGGATCAGAAAGAAAAAATATGTACGCAAATTGCAAAGGGGCCTGTTTTGGCCCCATTTGGGTACACAGCTCAGCCCATGGGACTCTGATCGAGATATCCCTGGGCCAAAATGCTTACATCAACATTCCGAACAACATGGTATAGGTTTGGGGCGGATCAGAAAGAAAAAATATGTACGCAAATTGCAAAGGGGCCTGTTTTGGCCCCATTTGGGTACACAGCTCAGCCCATGGGACTCTGATCGAGATATCCCTGGGCCAAAATGCTTACATCAACATTCCGAACAACATGGTATAGATGTGGGGCGGATCGGAAAGAAAAAAAATATGTACCCAAATGACAAAGGGGCCTGTTTTGGCCCCATTTGGGTACACAGGCCAGCCCATGGGACTCTGATCGAGAAATCCCTGTGCCAAAATGCTTACATCAACATTCCGAACAACATGGTAGAGGTTTGTGGCGGATCGAAAAAAAAAAATATGTACCCTAATGGCAAAGGGGCCTGTTTTGGCCCCATTTGGGTACACAGCCCAGCCCATGGGACTCTGATCGAGATATCCCTTGGCCAAAATGCTTACATCAACATTCCGAACAACATGGTATAGGTTTGGGGCGGATCGGAAAGAAAAAAAATATGTACCCAAATGGCAAAGGGGCCTGTTTTGGCCCCATTTGGGTACACAGCTCAGCCCATGGGACTCTGATCGAGATATCCCTGGGCCAAAATGCTAACATCAACATTCCGAACAACATGGTATAAGTTTGGGGCGGATCGGAAAGAAAAAATATGTACCCTAATGGCAAAGGGGCCTGTTTTGGCCCCATTTGGGTACACAGCCCAGCCCATGGGACTCTGATCGAGATATCCCTGGGCCAAAATGCTTACATCAACATTCCGAACAACACGATATAGGTTTTGGGCGGATCGAAAAGAAAAAATATGTACCCAAATGGCAAAGGGGCCTGTTTTGGCCCCATTTGGGTACACAGCTAAGCCCATGGGCTCTGATCGAGATATCCCTTGGCCAAAATGCTTACATCAACATTCCGAACAACATGGTATAGGTTTGGGGCGGATCGGAAAGAAAAAATATGTACCCAAATGGCAAAGTGGCCTGTTTTGGCCCCATTTGGGTACACAGCCCAGCCCATGGGACTCTGATCGAGATATCCCTAGGCCAAAATGCTTACATCAACATTCCGAACAACATGGTATAGGTTTGGGGCGGATCGGAAAAAAAAAATGTACCCAAATGGCCCATGGGATAGCTATGTATCTATGTACATGTGTAACCATATTGTTGTTTTAGCAGAGCTTATGTCATGGTGAAATGTCTTCTGTTAAACTTTTTCTTGTAGACACGATAGCACTCCTTCTTTTCATTGCATCTCAACCAATCTTGTACAGCAGTTATATAACCACAAAATCTCGGACGGGTTCGTGAACCAGCATGATTCAACCATAATTGCCCCAGCCACAGGGCTTATTACCACACATTTTAAAGGGAACCTCAAAGGTTTGTTCAAGTCATGCCCCTGGTCATCACAAGAGTCGCAGTTTTACATACGTTAAACATTAATAAAACTTTTTTTGCATGGGCACAGTAGCAAACCCAGAAGAAACTGCTCTGAAATGTTCGATTTCTTTGAAACTGTTTTGTCAAGAGTCGCCAAATGTTGTTAATAATTGTTTGATAAAGTGATATAGACACGATATTTCGTGAGCTCTCTTGTCATATATGAGTAGAAATATGTTTCTGTATTTTATTTAATGGCAAAGCATTTACTTAAGAGCTCTTGTCAATTGTTTAAAATAATAAAAACTTTTTTCATTTACAATGTTCCCAGTATTTTCATAATTGGTTGCATAATATGCTTATATCTCTTCATTCCAACAGATAGATATTTACCAACAGGACATGGTTGTGGGTGCTCACAATGAAGGAGGACACCATTGACCTCTTTTCGTATGAATGCTTTGATAATATTACATAGAAATTGCCTAACATTTTTAGCTCAACCATTCATAGAATAGGGGGGGGGGGGGGGGGGGGGGGGGCTATTTTTACTTTGCCTCGGATTCAGTGTTGTTTTTCAGGTTAATTTTTTTTTATCAGGTAAGCTATCTATGAAACCATTCATTTGATATGAATAAGACTTTACATGTGTAATCAGCATCATCGATGGAACACACAGACACAAGAACCATAACTCTGGGATGGTTGTATTTTTGCAGAGTTATGGTCTTCATGGGCCTGATAAACATGCAAAGACATGATAAATCTATATTTATTAGACAGGCAGTTTATCAATAGAAATGAATACGTTGACATGATAAATTTAATACTTTTATTGAGTCTTTTTATGCGGGTAATATGCATTAAGACTAACAAAGCATTATTCTATTTTAAGGAATACTGAATGATGCCAAATTACAAATCTGAGTTGAGCCATTACATAGTTGTTATCATCACAGTACATTCTATATATAGTGGAATCTACTTAAACACATGTAATATTTGTTTTCATTTTAGCAGTTTGTTTTATAACTGAAGTCCTGTGCAAGAAGGCCATGGATACCATTTTCATAAGATTGACTCGTATAACATATGAAGATGCAGATTACAAGTGTCGATTGGTAGAGGGGAAGTCTGGAATCAGAGCTCTAAAGGCATCTGTAGAAATATGTAATTGTCTTATTTAAAATACATTTATCATTTACTTTAACTCTTTTAATCATAATATTAATTTGTAAACAGCATTACAGATGGTTTCTGATAACTGTTTAAAGAGATTGGCACATTTATAAAACCATAAAATCAATCGGCCTTCAAACTGAGCATTTGTGAGTGCACAATATCAAGGTGTTTGCATTAATATTTTAATATTTAAGGCAAAACTTATAAAAATTGTTTTCCTTTCAATAGGTGAAAATTTTTCTTGAAATGTTCATAAAATCAAAAGTAATTTTATTTTATTAATTAAGCAATTTAATGTTGCCCCTGGTATAAGTCCAAGGATATACATAATGACCCAAAGTTGCAGGCCAATATGAGTGTCCAGGGTCAATTAATTGGCCAATATGAAATCATTTAATCAATGACGATTTTAATATGCTCTCCAAAGGGGGGAAGCATATAGTCACCGCTTTGTCCTCGTGTGCGTCCGTGCGACCCAAAGTTCTTGTCCGTGCTATTTCTCTACAACCTCTGGTTGGAATTTTTTTAAACTTGCTAGAATGCATCAATACCAAGTTCAGATGCGCATATTATCTTTGTGTTCTGGTTCGATGATTTTTCGCGGAGTTATGGCCCTTTCTTTGAGTCTGTGACAAAATTATTGCCCGCGCTATTTATCTACAACCTCAGGTTGGAATTTTTATGAAACTTGCTATGTTTGTGTTCCAGTTCGATGATTTTTCATGGAGTTATGGCCCTTTTATTCTGTCTGTGACCAAATTCTTCTCCTTTCTATTCTCTCCACCCTCTGCTTGGATGCATAATTACCAAGTGGAGATGTGCATATTGTCTTCATGACGCTATTTCGCTACAACCTCTGGTTTTAATTTTGTAAAACTAGCTAGGATTTGCGCATATTGTCATTTTGTTCCAGTTCAATGGTTTGCAAATGAGTTCTGTCAAGTGCAGAGCCACATATTGTTCCTGCTATGCAGTTTGGTATTTTGCAACCAAGTAGCCGGTACAGATTCATCCATCGGTTCCACTTATATTTTCTTATTAATTATAATAACCATGTCAATTTTCAATTATTTAATATGAAAATTAATGTAATAAGGTAGGCTTATAATTGGTTTCAGTGCATTCTACATTTAAAATATGTATTGATATGATCAACAGTGTCAACCTTAACATTACAAAGTCTTCTTTTATCATCATTTAATGAATTCAACGACTCTAGCTTTAAATAACCATTGTCGTATTGGCTCAGTTCCGGTTCATAGTGGCTGAGTCAGCGTTATTTGACATTATAACTCGACGATAACAAGGCTAATACAATAAATGTATAAATGAAATAATTTGTTATTCTTAATCTGTGTAATTTATATTCTCTGTTCCACGTTTGTGTACTTACAGGTAAGAGTAAAAAGGAACAGTTCAGTACCCTATAGCGATATACTGCCATTCTACTGGTTGTCAACGTAAGACAGATTTATGCAACAACGCCTGTCTATGTCACTGTTACCAGCATATGCAAGATCAAACAGCGCGTATTACACTCCAACATGTCAACACATGATGACCTAACAGACAACTTTCAGATGACTATAATGCAATATTATTGATCTCGTTTGACTTAGACATTCTGTTTAAAATTTTGCATGCAAGTACGATCAAGCCCATATCTCACCAACCACTAAATGTATTCGATTGAAACTTTATCGGTTCAATGAATGATATTTATAATTTCAGAGGTATATCTTTAATTGATATTTTGAATACGATGCTTACAGGTATGATGAAAACAGTTGCATGAAGTTCGACATATAACTTGGGCAATCAAAATTAAAAATCTACTATTCAAATATGGGTTTGGGTATGTCTGGTTAAATAATGGTGTTGGTAATGATACATTGTATATTTATACATCCAAGCAAAGAATGATTGATTGTTCTAAACAGGAATGGTGTGGTAGTGTCTCTGAATCTGGAAAAGGTCGTTTTTATAGATACATATATAGTATGCCTGAACTGAAAACTGCAAATTACCTGTAATTATAATTTGCCATTGGAATTCAGAATTTCACTTTCAAGATTTAGATGTTCAGCTCATAATTTGATGATAGAAACTGGCAGACATAACAATATTCCATATGAATACAGAATATGTCCATTTTGCAAGGAACAAACTATAGAAGTCGAGTATCATTTTATTATGATCTACCCTTTATATAGAAACTTAAGACAGCAATACATTTCTATGCTTAATACACCTACATAACAAGTATTTCTCATCAGTTGTTTAATAGTGATTACGTAACAGTCTTAACCTAACCCTAACCTAACCCTAATCTGGCCTACATTGCTTAATAAAGATGTGTCATTGTCATTTAAACTTTACACGGTTCCAGGGAGCCATGAGTGATGGCAAGAATAGGATCACTGTGGCTTATGCATGTCGTAAGAAGCGACAAATTGAGTAATACAATAGAATTTGCTGAAACTCTGCAGTTTTGCAGTTATCAAGGTTCTAGGTTCATTCTCATATTCATTTATTGATGTAACTTTTTTATCTGTGTGTTAATTTATTGTATTTTTACATGTTGAGTTAACCTGAATCTTCCTTCCTGTTGGCGTCGAATAACCTATAATGTGTTGGTACGACGTAAAACCCTATTCATTCATTCATGAAACTTTACACAAGACTTCCCGGTCATCAAGCGTACTACAATAATTTAGTAAGATAACGTTTGCATGAATACAAAGCAGTGTATTATCTAAGTTTGCAGAACTGATAACATGTACAAATAAATCAGTTATAAAACTGTTAGGGATTTATATATATAAATCATTCGAATTGAAAAAAATCACCAATTCTATCAATAAAATGAAGATCACTAAGAGAATGTAAATTAAGAAAGTATTCCTTGAAACATGCATTTACAGGTATTTTTACTGAACAATTGTATTGATAAAGTTTTATGAAAGAAACAGAATCAATATATCTCTTCCAATAAATTCCTAACGTTTTGTAGCATAACAACAACCAAAATATATTTAAAAGATGAACATATAAGCCAATTTAATTATAAACATTAATACAGTTGTAGTTACTATTGCTGCATATGTAAAATGTCTGCCATGTATACATGTATTATTCATTTGTCTATTATTGCGCGAATGTTAATGGGCCTTATTTGACGTAAATAAATAAGTAAAACTGTTAAAACATAATAGATCAATATTACATGTAAATCATGATATTTCATTCCTGTGTTTTGAATGAACATTTAGTGTTAAATGTAGAAGCGTAAAGCACAATACACTTGAAACATTAAAATCAAGTAGTTTTATGTCATCTTGTCTTGTTAATAGTTAAAAATGTTATAATATATGGATAATATATACTTGTGTATCATTAAAAACATATTTTCTAATGAAATAGGTTGTTTAGTTATTTGTAGATACGTCTAACTGGAATTCCCATTAAATGATAACTTATGTTTTTGTCATTGAATGACCATGATATATTGAAATTTTTGTTGCAATTAGGCATATTAGATATAAAGATGCATGTTACTACTATTGTCCCCCTCTTTATGAAAAGCATGACACTAATTTAAGTCAGTCTCTCCATCTATCCGTCCTTCAGTCTGTTCTTCAGACTTTGGTTTCCATGCAGTAACTTGGGAATGTCTGAATCTAATCTTTTCAAATTCTAATACAATATTTATAATGACAAAACACTGGCTAAGTTTGATTTTAGGGGTTGTGACTTTTTTCTTTATAGAGTTGTGTCCCTTAATTTGAGAAAGTTGTAATTTTTTTTGGTTTTAGTGCAATAGCTACTGAATGCCAGAACCTAACCCCAAGAGTGCTGCCTATAGCTGACCTTTATATAAATCAGGTGTGTGAACCTAACCCCAAGAGTGCTGCCTATAGCTGACCTTTATATACATGATGTATGTGAACCTATTACCGAGGGTGCTGCCTATAGTAGACCTTTATATACATCAATTTGTGAACCTAACACCGAGGGTGCTGCCTATAGTAGACCTTTACATACATCAATATGCGAACCTAACACTGAGGGTGCTGACTGTAGTAGATCTTTAAATACATCAATATGTGAACCTAACACCGAGGGTGCTGACTAGTAGACCTTTACATACATCAATATGTGATATATTCATCAATATGTGAACCTAACACCGAGGGTGCTGCCTATAGAAGACCTTTATATAAACCAATACGTGAACCTAACAACGAGGGTGCTGACTATAGTAGACCTTTATATACATCAATATACGAACCTAACACCGAGAGTGCTGAATATAGTAACCTTTATATACACCAATATGTGAACCTAACACCGAGGGTGCTGACTATAGTAGACCTTTATATACATCAATATGTGAACTCAACACCGAGGGTGCTGATTAAAGTAGACCTTGATATACACTAATATGTGAACCTAACACCGAGGGTACTGACTATAGTAGACCTTTTTATATATATCAATATATGAACCTAACACCGAGGGTGCTGACTGTAGTAGACCTTGATACACACCAATATATGAACCTAACACCGAGGGTGCTGCATATAGTAGACCTTTATATACACCAATACGTGAACCTAACACCGAGGGTGCTGACTATAGTAGACCTTTATATACATCAATATATGAACCTAACACCGAGAGTGCTGAATATAGTAACCTTTATATACACCAATATGTGAACCTAACACCGAGGGTGCTGACTATAGTAGACCTTTATATCCATCAATATGTGAACTCAACACCGAGGGTGCTGATTAAAGTAGACCTTGATATACACTAATATGTGAACCTAACACCGAGGGTACTGACTATAGTAGACCTTTTTATATATATCAATATATGAACCTAACACCGAGGGTGCTGACTGTAGTAGACCTTGATACACACCAATATATGAACCTAACACCGAGGGTGCTGCATATAGTAGACCTTTATATACACCAATACGTGAACCTAACAACGAGGGTGCTGCCTATAGTAGACCTTTATATACACCAATAAGTGAACCTTACACCGAGGGTACTGACTGTAGTAGACCTTTACATACACCAATATGCAAACCTAACACCAAGGGTTTTGCCTATACAAGACCTTTATATACACCAATACGTGAACATTATACAAAGGTTGCTGACTATAGTAGACTTTTATATACACCAATACGTGAACCTAACACCGAGGGCGCTGACTGTAATATACCTTTATATACACCAGTACTTGAACCTGATACAAAGGGTGCTGCCTATAGTAAACCTTTATATACACCAATACGTAAACCTAACACCGAGGGCGCTGACTGTAGTAGACCTTTACATACACCAATATGCAAACCTAACACCAAGGGTTTTGCCTATACAAGACCTTTATATACACCAATACGTGAACATTATACAAAGGTTGCTGACTATAGTAGACTTTTATATACACCAATACGTGAACCTAACACCGAGGGCGCTGACTGTAATATACCTTTATATACACCAATAGGTGAACCTAACACCGAGGGTGCTGCCTATAGTAGACTTTTATATACACCAATACGTGAACCTAACACCGAGGGTGCTGCCAATAGTAGACCTTGATATACACCAATATGTGAACCTAATACCGAGGGTGCTGAGTATAGTAGACATTGATATACACCAATATGTGGACCTAACACCGAGGGTGCTGACAATAGTAGACCTTGGTATACACCAATACGTGAACCTAACACTGAGGGTGCTGACTAAAGTAAACCTTTATATACACCAATACGTGAACCTAACACCGAGGGTGCTGACTATAGTAGACCTTTATATACACCAATACATGAACCTAACACCGAGGGTGCTGACTATAGTAGACCTTTATATACACCAATATGTGAACCTCATACCGAGGGTGCTGCCTATAGTAGACCTTGATAAACACCAATATTTGAACCTTACACCGAGGGTGCTGACTATAATAGACCTTGATATACACCAATATGTGGACTTAACACCGAGGGTGCTGACTATAGTAGACCTTGGTATACACCAATACGTGAACCTAACACTGAGGGTGCTGACTAAAGTAAACCTTTATATACACCAAAATGTGAACCTAATACCAAGGGTGCTGCCTATAGTAGACCTTTATATACACCAATACGTGAACCGAGCACCTAGGGTGCTGCCTATGACATACTTTAATATATATACATTACTTATAGTAAACCTATATATATCAGGTATCTGAACTGAGGTTGCTGCCTATGGCCTTAATAAACACCAGGTAGGTGAACCTTACATCGAGAATGTTACCTATAGTAGACCTTTAACATTCAAAACAATTAAAACAACTTTATACTGAAGTTATAAACAAATATATTAGTTGCGCTCTATTTATATAGTAACCTTTCTCTTGAAGTTAACGACACTATTAACCCCATTAAGTCCATGCGGATGTTGATACATGCATGATATCAATGAGGCATCATCAGTTTTAAATAATTACACATTCAAAAACTATTTTGGACTGAATGTATAAACAAATGTAGAATGTACGCTCTTTTTATATAGTAACCTGTCTCCGGAAGTTAACGCCAGTTTTAACCACATTATATCCCTTAGTAAGTTGATACATGAACGATATATTTGAGCCATCGTCAGTTTTAAGTATGTACACATTCAAAACTATTTAAAAACACTTTGGACTGAATGTTTAAACGAATGTAGAATGTACGCTCTATTTATATAGTAGCCTGTCTCCAGTAGTTAACGCCAATTTTAACCCCATTAGGCCCCTTGATAATGTGGCACATGCATTATATCATTGAGCCATCGTCAGTTTTAAGGATGTTCACATTAAAAACTATATAAAAATAACTTTGGACTGAATGTCTAAACAAATGTATTATATACGCTCTATTTATATATTAACATGTCTCTGGTAGTTAACACCAATTTTAACCACATTATGTCCCTTGATAATGTGGCACATGCATGCTATCATTAAGGCACCGTCAGTTTGTTTTAAGTATGTACACAGTAAAACTATTTAAAAACAACTTTGGACTGAATGTATAAACAAATGTTGAATATACACTCTATTTATATAGTAACCTGTCTCCGGTAGTTAACGCCAATTTTAACCAAATTATGTCCCTTGGTAAGTTGATACATGCATGACAGAATTTAGGCATTATCAGTTTTACGTTTTTACACATTTAAAAACTATTTAATAACACTTTGGACTGAATGTAAATACAAATGTATCATTTACGCTCTATTTATATTGTAACCTGTCTCTGGCAGTTTACGCCAATATAAACCCCCTTAAGTCCCTTGATAAATAAGATTATACAGTTATTACGAATCACATGATTGCTATCGGAAGTCTTTTTTTCCTCTTCTTTTCCTACCACTCTATTTTATTTATTCTTAGATTGAGAATCCCAACAAATCGTACTTCTACATGTAAAGATGACAACAATACAATTTTAAGTATTCGGAAAGTGTATTAAGAATGTTTCAATCATTACACCTCATGCATATGTAATACCTGTCTCAGATAGTTGGCCTGTCCGGGATCGGCAGCATTTATCCTTCGCGGACCTAAAGGTTATGCTTATATGACGTTATCTACGGTACAATTGCACTTGATATGTCGTGCGAATGGCGTATCGTCACGGTTTAGCTCACTTCGTATGTTTTGCACGTGGAGCTCGAGGTTAATGATTTAGCGAGACCCGAATATTGATAAAATGTACACTACCAATTTACATTTCGGAAACACCACATATAGATAGTAAGACGCTGCAATTGCGGCCATTCAACGGTTATGCGTCTAGAACAACGCATGCAACTAAGACCAGTGCAGTGCCGAATAACCAGAAGGAAACAGGATGGGCAGATGCACAGACGGTACCGCTTCCTGTTGGCTAATGTCATTGTCAGGCAAATCAATGATGTTCACTTGTATGTTAGACATTTGATGTTTTTTTTAGAACACATTTATTTTTGTTTTCTTACTTGAAGACGACAAATTCAATCTTGCACTGTTCACCGTCGGTTTCGTGACGTCGGATTGAAGTGCCGTAGACCACAAAAGGGTCCTATCTTGACTACCAAACATAAATCTGCAAGCGACCAATAAGCTAGAATTTGTAGGAGATATTCCTAGCGGCAGTGGGGAACAGTTGTGTTTTCGGATGAATCAAAATTAATTTCAAGTCACGAGACGGCCGTGCCCGCGTTATCAAAATTCGTTAGCACACCGCTTTCTAAACCACTTATCAACATGATATGAAGGCGTGTTGCGTGTAAGACCCAGAACCTTTCCAATAAAGGTCAAGATCGCAATTTCAATTTGTTTGATATTTAGTGTCTGGTCTGTAACTTTGTCGTTTATATAGGGATTTAACTTGACTCAACTGATCACGATGACATGACGACGTGTTGTACTTAAGACCTAAACCCTTACCTCAAAGGTCTAGATCAAACTTTAAGTTTGTTTGACAATATTTTGAGGCTGTTTAAGATTTCAAGTCTGGTCTGTAACTTTTTCATACATAGATGAATTTCCAAAACACTTAGCTCAATTTGATAACGCTTTCAGCCTGTAATAGATTTCGTGTCCGGTCTGTAACATGACATGATGAAGTGTCGCGTATGAGACTCAGAACCTTACCTCAAAGGTCAAGAACACACTTTCAATTTGTTTGATATTTCATGTCTGGTCTTGAACTTTGTCTTACATGGAGGGATTTTGAAATAGCTTGTGATCAACAAATTATGATGATCTGTCACCTGCATTTACCTGTAGAAATACCCAGACCTTTGCATCAGATGATAAGGTCAAGATTACACAAAGGTCAAGGTCACATTTTAATGTAAAAAAACATGAAATTGCGTGTCTTGTCTGAAATGTCAGTCCATTACTTTTGATAACAGGGATACATATAAATCCCTACCTATTATAAAATATCGTTATTTTTCACAGACCATTTTGGGGGTGTGTGACACTTAACAGTGACATTTTTTGTTTTTAATCTGTTTGTCAATTTGTTGTTTTTGTACATGTAAACACCTGCAATCTTCACTTCTGTTGGCGTCGAATCACCTATAATGTATTGATACGCCATGAAACTATATTCGTTCATTCATTCATTAATTTAAAGTAAACAGTTTCATTCTGTGCCTCACCTCAACCCAAGTTGTATGTTTAAGTGTCTGCAGATTTATTCTTTGGTGTTTCTGTTCCGTGTTTCCCGCTATCCCAATCTGTATGTTAAAGTTACTACTGGTTTCCTATTTGCAGTTTCTTTTCCATGTTTCTCCCTCACCCAAATATGTATGTAATTGGGACTGCAGGTTCCTGTTTGAAGTTTCTGTCCCGTGTTTCACCCGACCCTCAAATCTAATTATATGTAAAAAGGGCTGAAGGTTTCCGCTTTGGTATTTTTGTTCCGTGTTTTATTTTTTTCACTTTGTCTATCAGAGATGACACCAAATGTTGGGTTTGGGTGCCTATTAACTGTTAATCCGAGTGATGCTCCTTAACAAAACAGAAATGAACATAAATATATGTGCGACACCCCCCCCCCCCCCCCCCACTTATTGGGGTGGCATATTTAGTAATCGCAGTGTCCGTTCGTCCGTCCGTCCGTCCGATATTTCGTGTCCGGCCTGAAACTTTGTCGTGCATAAATTGATTTTATTAATACTTGCTAAAATGATCAATATAACATGGTGACGTGTCGCGCGGAAAACCCACAACCGTACCTCAAAGGTCAAGGTAACCCTTTGAGTTTGTTTGACAACACTTTGAGTCGATGAGAGATTTCGTGTCCGGTCTGTAACTTTGTCACCTATGGATAAATTTCAAAAACACTTGGCTCAATTCATTAGCATCACATGACGACGTGTCATGCGTAATACCCACTACCATACTCAAAGGTCAAGGTCTCATTCAAAGTTTGAGTTTGTTTGACTTGACAACACTTTAAGTCTATGTGAAATTTCGTGTCCAACCTGTAACTTTGTCATGCGCAAATGGATTTCATAAATACTTACTACAAATGATCAGCATAACATGACAACTTGTCGTGCGTAAACCCCAGACTTCCACTTTATAGGTCAAGGTCACACTTTAAATTTGTTTGACAATACTTTCAGTCTGTATGAGATTTCGTGTTCGTGCTGTATCATCTATAGATAAATTTAAAAAACTTCATCAATTCATCTGCATGACATTATGACGTAATGCGCGTAAGACTCGCACCTGTGCATCAAAGGTCATCGTCACATTTTAAGATTGTTTGACAACACTTCGAGTCTGAGATTTGTCAACGTGTCGCGTGCAAGACCAAAAACATCACCTCGACGGTCAACGTCACACTTTCAGGTTGTTTGATATTTCATATCTGGTCTGTAACTTTGTCTTATAAGGAGGAATTCAAAATATATAGCTTGACACAAGTGATCAACATGTCATGATGATTTACCTGTAGAAATACCCAGATCTTTACATCAGATGTCAAGCTCAAGGTTACACAGAGGTCAATGTCACACTTTAATGTAAAAAACATGAAATTTCGTGTCTAGTCTGAAACTTATTGGTGGCATTTCTTGTTTTTACATTAGTGATGAAGGAACGTTGTGACAAGCTTAAAGTTTTGGATTAATGCTGTTTATATTAAAAAAACACGGAAAGTATTAAATAAGAAGAAAACCAAACATGCATTATTTTATTCTAAGTTCCCCCAGGCGTAAATCCGGACCTGGATAGATGTAATTTTCTATCGGTGACGTAATAAGTATAGTGCGTTTAAACTCCGATTAGCCGATCGTATTATTTATCTTGACATATTTGGAGCATAACTAGTTGGAAATGTATATGTTCTAAATTCATTGATTACGGGACTACAGAGGATAGGAATTTGTATCACGACTAATTTTAATCCATGATCACGTTATACTGACTGCAAAAAAAGTTTTATTTGAAATAAATAACGAATGCATTTCATCTCTAAAAGGATCATCGTTTAAACTCACCATGTATGGTTTGACCATGCAAACAAAACAAAATGTGGCCACGTGATTACGCATTGCTATATTTTCGCACATTTGGCAGGTGAGTAGATCGTCGAATAAAAACAGTTCACTGCTGTGACCTGCTGCAACCTGTTTGGCGGGAAATGCATTGCCCGATAAGAAACTGTCGTTGAGCCATGCTTGATTTTGAGTGTGTTCAGGTCACGTGACAGAACACCGAGGAGTACCGGGAATAACCGCGAAATCGCAAAGCGCGCATTCTGTTTTTGGATTTCAAAGAGGAAGGATGTTGTGGTTGGATATATTTGGGCGGCAGCGTAAGTTTTTTTTTTTGTATTTTATATGTACACATTTTAATGCATTTGTAGCGTTTCTTATTTAATTGATAACATTTGGCTACTTTTTCCTCATTTTGTGTTAATATTTGTGACACAGCTTGAATTTACAAGCAGTGTCTTCCCACGTGTTTGGCTGTCAACACAACCGGGGTATACTGTGAAATCATTTATTTTCTTGGGTATTGAATTTCGGGGTTTCCACTTCAACATATTTGTGGGGACTTCAATTCATTGACACCAATTTATTTTTTTATTTTTACACTTTCGACAATAGTGCGTTCTAGTTGTTAACATTTGCTGTAATTCGCACGTGGCGCGTCAGGGTTTATCGCACCCCGCTGTGCCAATAAGAGTTGACACATGCCAATTAGTACCCTAATATACAAGTACGATATAGAACTAATTGTTATGCAAATACTAGGTGGGGAAAGGAAAAGTACGACATCTAATCCAGAAAGAGTTTTAGAGCGCAGGCCTGTTGTAAATAACAAAAGTGCCACGTCACATGACTGCGATATGGACAGTATACCAATGTGCTGCGTCTTTTAAGAGATTTGTTTGTTTTATTGATTAAAAATGTATCACCATATATTTAATCATAAAAATAAACAATTATAGAATAGAATAGAAAAAAAAAACAACATTAAATAAGATATTACTTCACTTGAAACTTGTGTTTTAGTTTTCTTTGTACGCACGCATACTGTCCTTTTACAATGTTTACCGTAGGCCTATACGTCACATTGTTTGAACTCGGTAGCATTGTGCTGCAAGGTGAAGGTCTATTTTCAGTAAATCTGACACGTGCAGTAGGGTAAACTATAACACATCTCGCTACACACACGGTTCTATGAATAAAATATGATAATAAAAAATTGTTGCACAATTAAAATATCATCACTGTAAATATTGATACAATTTGACGAAAGAAAATATATAAATAAAGGATTGATTATTAACCACAATGCGATACACGTAGGCATATGAAAACAGAGGTAATTTATATAGACAGCATTACATTATTGCGTAAACTAAGTTCGTAGGTATTTGATTTCGTTGTCTAGGCTTCCCACGAAATCCACGAGATTAGTACCCCACGAAAATTTAATGATTTCACACTATATCATTTAATTAAAAAGAGATCATGGCTTCTTTATAGCTTTAAACTACTTGGCATGACTTTGTGATACATAAAGTTTGAGTTACTGTTTAGCAAATGCTAATATGTAATGCCTATGTGCGTGCTTGAGTAAATCATGCTCGAAATTTTCCTAGGCAGAATTAGTACACATAAATGTGGATACAGTGTCTTGCTCAACAGGGCTTTGGCAGGGGATCGAACCAACAACCTAATGTATACAAATTAAATGTTATTGATGTGTGTTCGATAATGTATCTTCTTCTTTACATTTCACCAAACAGGCACTTCTTGAAATCGTCGTTATTGGCTGGCTGAATGGTTGTTTTTGGCAAGAAGTTTGTTGCTGACTGAGCAGTTGTTATGTCAACGGTTTGTTAACAATGCATTTAATAATATTAAAGCTAAATAAACTTATGGTTATCATATAGTATACCAATTTCTTAAACACCATATCATAGATCTTTATAACGTTTTAACTGCACATTACTTCCATTTAGAATGATTTTCAACACGTGGCAAGTTACTAGTTTGTGGCATTTTCAGTTTCATTGGTAGAAGAATATACTTGGAATAAATCCGAGTAGAACCCTTGTCCTTCTGCAAGTAACTGACAAACTTTCTCACGTAAAGTTTTTGGACCAAGCTTGGCTCGAACCTCAATGGAGAGAGGGAAAAGTGGTCATTATACTATAATGCTTTAGATTCATGTTGCTATTACAATTTTAGGAAAATTAGCAAAATATATTTTACGGCAAGTAACCTTATTTTTACCAAATTTTTAAAAACATTTTGGGTGGCATATAGTAATCGCAGCGTCCGTCCGTCCGGCCTACCGTCCGGTATTTCGTTTCCGGCCTGTAACTTTGTCATGCATAGATGGATTTTGTTGATACTTGCAGCAAATGATCAACAAAACATGACGACGTGTCGCGAGTAAGACCCACACCCGTACATCAAAGGTCAAGGTCACAATTTGAGTTTGTTTGACAACACTTTGAGTTAATGTAATATTTGGTTTCTGGCCTGTAACTTTGTCATGCATAGATGAATTTTAATGATACTTGCTACAAATGATCAACATAATATCATGACATGTTGGGGGGCATGTGACACTTAACAGTGTCATTTCTTTTTGGAAAATGTTTTTTGATTATTGATAATACACTATTTAGGTGGAATAACTGCCTCAAATGGCAAACATTCTGTATTTTCTTCTTGTTGAAATGTTTAAGCAATTAATAAGATTGATTTATGTACGTTTAAATGCTTCGCTGCTATTATTTTGGTAAATTCTGTCGTTACAGGACATGTTGGTGGCAATTTGTTTGTTTGGTTGATGGTGGTTTAAAAGTTTGTGGTTTTACAGCATACCAACCGGACATGTAGAGTAGGAAGGTTCAAGATTTTTTTGAGGATAACCAGTGCTTGTGAGTATTAAAATTGTTATTATTACTTTGCCATTGCAGCAATAGTTCATAGTTCACTTCACAAACAAGCCCAAATAATGGTAGAAATGTATTAAAATAAAATTGTAACTCTATCCCTAGCGTCGTAGAGTTTAGTGTTCGATCAGGGTAAAAATGCAATTAAGATATTATTATATCACCATAAAGCATAATCAAGTTTAATTTTAGTTTGAAAAACTTATATTCATCATATGTCTAAAATAAATTTTAAAACATTATTGTTTTTTTAAACAACAGCACTATGCAAAATTCAGTATCCAGATATTGTAACATTTGATTGCCTTAATTAATATAGGTAACCATCAGGCAAATGTAAGTTTGTAATTTCAACACATTGCAGGTTATATGTGGCATCTCGTCTTATTTGTTAGTAAAATACTTCAAAATGAATATGAGCAGACAAACCCATTGTCCCTCTGCAGGTAACTGACACATATTCTCATATAAATTTTTGTGGTGTACAACAGTGAAATGTATAATTATAAATAATTATCTAAGTTAGTTTGAAGTAAGGTAAATGTCTTATTGACACTTTCTGAAAATGTTATACTCAGTAATCTGTATTACCCGGTTTGAGATACCATAGGATCTAATCTGGATTAACACTATCCACTGCACTACCAAATCACATTAAATGATTTTTGGTCTATTCTGGAATATGTCATAATTTAATTTTTCATATATTAAATAATATATTTGTTACTTTTTTTATTTACAATTATATAAATATTTGTACAATGTTTGTTCATTTTTAAAGAAAAGGCTTGAAGCTAGCATAGTGAGGAGCATGTTGGTACATAAAGTGGAGCATGTTGGTACCAGCATAGTGGTGTCGATGAGTCAATTACATATGCAGAAGAAGTTGGACAGTACAAGTTCATAACAGATAAGTGTCACATATTACGACTCAAAACTTATCTTAATATTTAGGTTGAAATGTCAAGAAAACATCAGAACAATTGCAATTAACTTTAATTTTCAATACATTACATGTTATACTATATGGCATCCAGTTTTATAGGTAGTGGAATAACTCTGTATGAATCTGAGTAGAACTGTAGTTCTTCTGCAAGTAACTAGAAAACTTACTCACCTTAAATAATTTGAACCATTGGTGTTCTTTCACAAGTAACTGGATAAAAATCTCAGCTAATGTTTTTACTTAAAGCTGGGCATATCCTTCCACAAGTGACTGGAAAACATTTTACTAACTTTTTTAACTTTTTAAAGGTTTTTACACATAAAGTAGAAGGGAAGTAATAATTTTGTACTAGTGAATAACTTCCTCAGCATCCTGGTACTTACTATACTGTCCTTGTAACAGTGTAACATGATTTTACATTTGATTTTGAAACTTTTTAATATTAATTATTGGTAATATTTGGCAGCACAAATGCTTAACAAAACTTTCCTACTTTTGTAATGTACATGTAATTAATTGTTTGAAAAAATAGCTACTTTCTAATTAAAATTATATTACTTCAAATGACCATTATCTTTTTAAATTATTAGCATTTTTTTAATTTGAACACACCCCAGGTTATTTGTTTTGCACCTAGTTTTGCTAGAAAAAGACTTCAGAATGAATCTGAGTAGACCGACTGTCCCTCCACAAGTAACTAACATCTAGTTTTGCTAGAGAAAGACTTCAAAAGGAATCTGAGTAGCATCTAAATTTGCTAAAGAAAGAATTCAGAATGAATCTGAGTAGACTGGCTGTCCCTTCACTAGTAATTGGCATCTAGTTTTGCTAGAGAAAGACTTCAGAATGAATCAGAGTAGACCAGCTGTCCCTTCACTAGCAACTGGCATCTAGTTTTGCTAGAGAAAGACTTCAGAATGAATCTGAGTAGACCAGCTGTCCCTTCACTAGTAACTGGCATCTAGTTTTGCTAGAGAAAGACTTCAGAATGAATCTGAGTAGACCAGCTGTCCCTTCACTAGTAACTGGCATCTAGTTTTGCTACAGAAAGACTTCAGAATGAATCCGAGTAGACCAGCTGTCCCTTCACTAGAAACTGGCATCTAGTTTTGCTAGAGAAAGACTTCAGAATGAATCTGAGTAGACCAGCTGTCCCTTCACTAGTAACTGGCATCTAGTTTTGCTAGAGAAAGACTTCAGAATGAATCAGAGTAGATCAGCTGTCCCTTCACTAGTAACTGGCATCTAGTTTTGCTAGAGAAAGACTTCAGAATGAATCTGAGTAGACAAACTGTCCCTTCACTAGTAACTGGCATCTAGTTTTGCTAGAGAAAGACTTCAGAATGAATCTGAGTAGTCTTTAAATAGACAATAATGAAAGTTGGCTGGCTTTGATTATTAATACCTTACTCCTAAATGTCATACCCATCAAACAGTGTTTGATGTTGTTTATGAGATGCAATATTATCAAGTCTGGGATTGAACCAGCAGCAACTGGCATTAACAGCCAACTCTCGACATCTCATTAAATGATTATTGTTGTCTATTCTGATACACGTTATATTGTGGTATATTTTATATTTAATTGTGTTTTTTGACAATTATATAAACTTTTTTTATTTTCTAAAGCCCTGGCTGGTAGTCAGTATTTGGTGATGCATATTGGTATCCAGGACGGAGCATGTTGGTTTTGACAGTTTGACAAGATGAAGTAATTGATGTGTGCAGAAGAAGTTGTACAGATCAAGTGGATTACAGATAAGTGTCCCATGTTATGAATAAAAAACTTATCTAAAGGTTGAAAAGTAAACAAAAAAGCATCAGTTAGTTGGATAATTGCGTTTATCGTTTATTTTCAACACATGACAGGTTATATTATATGAACTTCAGTTTAAAAGGTAGCGGAAGACCTCAGAATGAATCGACTCATCATCCCCGGATCAAGTACTCCACAAGTAACTGATAACTTTCACACTTGCATCTGTGGTGAGTGACTAATGATAATGAGACGCAATGTCGTACAGTAATTATCACAGAGACTGTGGCCAGACAGGAATTCGAACTAGTTACCCCTGGATTGAGTCACTTGCTCTACCAGCTGAGCTAACTAGATCTGGCTTGTATAGAATAAGTACCAGCTTGTTAAATTATATTATCTATATGATTAATTCTGTTTTTGCAGTGATGTCTCTTGAACTTTGTATAAATGGTTTCTCTGAAATTTTAAGTTAAAGAGGTTTAATTGATCTTTTAATCTTATCTACCTTTGATCATGTTAGATTTTATTTAAATTCTAATTAATAATTTTAAACCTGGAAATTAACCTTGCACACCTCGAGCAATGCCATTGCTTTTTTTAAATCAAAATTTAAAAAACCCCCCCCCCAAAATGCTTCTTTTTGGAAATTAAACAAATTAAGATTTATTTCACATTTTACATTATGTATGCAGTATGCAAGTATTATAATTGGTTAGGGGTTCAGTGGATACATAAATAAAATAAAAATAAAAACAGATATACTTGTACAATAGGGATAAAGAAAACAATAAATTCATTTAGGTAAAACTTGTATAATAGGGATAAAGAAAACCTTCAGGTCAAACTCATATAATAGGAATAAAGAAGACAATAAATTCATTAAGGTAAAGCTCATACAATAGGGATAAAGAAATCAATAAATTCATTAATGTAAAACTCGTATAATAGGGATAGAGAAAACAATAAATTCATTAACGTAAAACCTGTATAATAGGGATAAAGAAAACAATAAATTCATTCAGGTAAAACTCATATAATAGAGATAGAGAAAATTATAAATTCATTCAGGTAAAACTCATATAATAGGGATAAAGAATACAATAAATTCATTAAAGTAAAACTCATATAATAGGAATAAAGAAAACAATAAATTTATAAGAATAAAATTCATATAATAGGGATAAAGAAAACAATAAATTCATTAAAGGTAAAAAACACACAGTATGGTTAAATAAAACACATTTAAGATAACCACACAGATAAATAGGGTCAGATAAACAATACATTTATTAAAGTAAGAACACGAATAAATAGGGTAATGTAAACAATACATTCACTAAAGTAAGAAAACACAAAATAAATTAGGTAAGGTAAACAATAAATTCATTAAAGTAAAAACAGATAAATAAGGTTAGGTAACAATACATTCATTAAAGTAAAAACACACATAATAAATAAGATAAGGTAAACAATAAATTCAATAAATAAAAACACATAAATAGGTTCAGGTAAACAATAAATTCATTAAAGTAAAAACAGATAAATAGGGTCGGTCAACAATACATTCATTAAAGTAAGAACACACATAATAAATTAGGTAAGGTAAACAATAAATTCATTAAAATAAAAACAGATAAATAGGGTCAGGTAACAATACATTCATTAAAGTAAAAACACACATAATAAATAAGATAAGATAAACAATAAATTCAATTAGTAAAAACACATAAATAGGGTCAGGTAAACAATAAATTCATTAAAGTAAAAACAGATAAATAGGGTCGGTCAACAATACATTCATTAAAGTAAGAACACACATAATAAATTAGGTGAGGTAAACAATAAATTCATTAAAATAAAAACACTTAAATAGAGTTAGGTAACAATACATTCATTAAGTAAGAACACACATAATAAATTAGGTAAGGTAAACAATACATTCATTTTAAAGTAAAAACATAGATAAATAGGGTCAGGTAACGATACATTCATTAAAGTAAGAACACAAATAATAAATAAGATAAGGTAAACAATAAATTCAATTAGTAAAAACACATAAATAGTGTCAGGTAAACAATAAATTCATTAAAGTAAAAACAGATAAATAGGGTCGGTCAACAATACATTCATTAAGGTAAGAACACACATAATAAATTAGGTAAGGTAAACAATAAATTCATTAAAATAAAAACAGATAAATAGGGTCAGGTAACAATACATTCATTAAGTAAGAACACACATAATAAATTAGGTTAGGTAAACAATACATTCATTTTAAAGTAAAAACATAGATAAATAGGGTCAGGTAACGATACATTCATTAAAGTAAGAACACAAATAATAAATAAGGTAAGGTAAACAATAAATTCATTAAAGTAAAAACCGGTAAATAGTGTCAGGTAACAATACACTCAATAAGAAAGAACATACATAATAAATAGGGTCAGGTAAACAATAAATTCATTAAATAAAAACACTGATAAATAGGGTCAGGTAAACAACAAAAATTCATTAAATAAAAAAACAGATAAATAAGTTAAGGCAAACAATAAATTAAGTAAAAACATAGATAAATAGGTCAGGTAAACAATAAATTCATTAAGTAAAAACACAGATGAATAGGGTCAGGTAACGATACATTCATTAAAGTAAGAACACAAATAATAAATAAGATAAGGTAAACAATCAATTGAATTAGTAAAAACACATAAATAGGGTCAGGTAAACAATAAATTCATTAAAGTAAAAACAGATAAATAGGGTCGGTCAACAATACATTCATTAAAGTAAGAACACACATAATAAATTAGGTAAGGTAAACAATAAATTCATTAAAATAAAAACAGATAAATAAGGTCAGGTAACAATACACTCATTAAGTAAGAACACACATAATAAATTAGGTAAGGTAAACAATACATTCATTTTAAAGTAAAAACATAGATAAATAGGGTCAGGTAACGATACATTCATTAAAGTAAGAACACAAATAATAAATAAGGTAAGGTAAACAATAAATTCATTAAAGTAAAAACCGGTAAATAGTGTCAGGTAACAATACACTCATTAAGAAAGAACATACATAATAAATAGGGTCAGGTAAACAATAAATTTATTAAATAAAAACACTGATAAATAGGGTCAGGTAAACAAAAAAATTCATTAAATAAAAACACAGATAAATAAGTTAAGGCAAACAATAAATTAAGTAAAAACACAGATAAATAGGTCAGGTAAACAATAAATTCATTAAGTAAAAACACAGATGAATAGGGTCAGGTAAACAATTAATTCATTAAGTAAAAACACAGATGAATAGGGTCAGGTAAACAATAAATTCATTAAGTAAAAACATAGATAAATAAGTTAAGGCAAACAATAAATTAAGTAAAAACACAGATAAATAGGTCAGGTAAACAATAAATTCATTAAGTAAAAACACAGATGAATAGGGTCAGGTAAACAATTAATTTATTAAGTAAAAACACAGATGAATAGGGTCAGGTAAACAATAAATTCATTAAGTAAAAACACAGATAAATAAGTTAAGGCAAACAATAAATTAAGTAAAAACACAGATAAATAGGTCAGGTAAACAATAAATTCATTAAGTAAAAACACAGATGAATAGGGTCAGGTAAACAATAAATTCATTAAGTAAAAACACAGATGAATAGGGTCAGGTAAACAATAAATTCATTAAGTAAAATCGCAGATAAAAAGGGTCAGGTAAACAATTAATTCATAAAGTCAAAACAGATAAATAAGGTCAGGTAAACAATAAATTCATTAAAGTAAGAACACACATAATAAATAAGGTAAGGTAAACAATTAATTAAGTAAAAAACACAGATAAATAGGTTCAGGTAAACAATAAATTCATTTAAAGTAATAACAGACATATATTGTAAACGAAAACATTAAATCAAGGCCAAAGAATCGCCTACAATCAATTACTCATTTAAGGTAAATAAACAAAACAATCATTCGGAGTAAAATTGTTAAAAATATATATATATATGTAGTAGTGTTAAAAAAAACTTAATAATTTAAGGTAAACAAATAACAATTCATTTGATCTTAATTAAAATATGTTATAATCACTATTATAATCACTATATTACTGTTATAACTATTATTGATATTGTCATCGGTGTTATGTTTAGTATTATCATTATAATTATTATTAGAAGTAGTAGCAGTAGCAATAGTAGTATCATAAGTAGCAGCAGTAGATGTAGTAATGATAGAGGTGGGAGTAGCAGTAGTAACAGCAGTAGCCAAAGCAGTAGCAGTAGTAGTATCAGAAGCAGTGTCAATAGCGACAGTAGATACAGTAGTAATAGTAGTAGCAGAAGCAACAGCAATAGTAATAGTAGAAGTAGTATGTGTAGTAACAGTAGTAGCTGTAGTGTCCCCGTTTACAATTGAAAAGGCTTGATTTTTTTGTTAAAATATAATGTTTTGGGGTAGTCGCTTCCGGTCCGCAGAAATCTTATAAAAGACGTCTGAGAATCCTCTCTAACTTAACCTACATTAACTAACATGTTTGATCTCACCATTTTAACACAGAACTAATCTATTAACATAATGAGAGGGTTTGAAGAAGCCTTTATAAGACAAATTCATCTGAGATACATAAACAAACCTTTTCATTAAAACAATAAAAGCCAATTCATAATAATCAATAGGGTCATTTAAAAGTATTTATATTAGTATTTTAGTAGTAATTAAGTATTAGTAACTAATGTATATAGGCCAAGTGTTTACATTTTAACACAATAGTAATTAACAGTGTAAATGTTAGTAATTAGTGGTATATATAATTTATTAGTAATGAACATGATAGTAATTAGTAGTGTAAATATATTTAATTAGTAATGTTAATGTTAGTAATTAGTAGTGTAAATATAAATAATCAGTGATGTAAATGTTAGTAATAAGTAGCGTAAATTTAAGTAATTAGGAGTGTAAATAGCAATGGGTAGTAGTCTAAATAGTAAACTAGTATTTAGTATAGATAAATATTTCTAAAAGTATCAATACTATGTATTATAGAAATATTCACTGCACACTATTTACTTTATTAATATATACATGTATATATATATATGACCATGAATAATAAAATTTGAACTTTTTCTTTCAATCTGTATCACACAAATCGTAAATAGTACTATCAAAACTATGCTTATAATAAATACCATCACAACAGATATAAAACTAATCATCAGTTTACATACAGCTTAAAAATCATTTTAAAATATCAAATATGTAATAATACCCATATAAGCAGTGCACATTTACAATAATCAAATATGAAACAATATTATGACATAAAATCCTTTAAAACATATTTATTGATGTAAAACCAAAACACACTGCCAAGTAACTTAAAATATCAGAAATAAAATAACTATGCATGATACAATCATTAAAAACACAATACATTGTAAAAATAAATATATAAAATAACTGGTTAATATAAGTTTTTCAAAATTAATACAAGTAAAATGAAATCTCAAGAATCTCTTGTAAACATCAATATCTCAAAATTGACACAAGTAAAAGTAAATCTTTTAAAATACCTTGTTAATATTAGTATTTAAAATGAACAAAAGTAAACTTGTATAAGAAAATATCATACCATATTCTCTAATTAATATAAAAGTATCTTTAAAATGAATACAAGTAAAACTATTTATCAAAAAAAAAATCTTAACATGAAAATAAATATCCCAAGATAAATAAATAAATAAATGTAAAAGTAAATCTGATAAAATCCTTCTTAATATAAGTTTATCAAATTGAAGACCAGTAAACTTGTCAATCTCATTAAATCTCTCATTAATAAGAGTCTCTTAAAATGAAAACAAGTAAAAGTAAATCTTATAAAATCTCTGGTTAATATGTCTTTTAAAACGAATACAAGTTCAAGCAAATCTCATAAAATCCCTAGTTAATAAAAGTCTCTTAACATGAACAGAAGTAAAAGCAAATCTAATAAAATCCCTAGTTAATAAAAGCATCTGAAAATTGAAGGCAAATAAACTTGTATAAGTAAATCTCATAAAATCTCTCATTTATTAAAGTCTCTTAAAATGAATACAAGTAAAAGTAAATCTTAAAAAATCTCTGGTTAATATAAGTCTCTTAAAATGAATACAAGTAAAAACAAATCTCATAAAATCTCTGGTTAATAAAAGTATCTGAAAATTGAAGACAAATAAACTTGTATAAGTACAACTCATAAAATCTCTCATTAATAAGAGTCTCTTAAAATGAAATCAAGAAAAAAGGAAATCTTATAAAATCTCTGGTTAATATAAGTCTTTTAAAATGAATACAAGTAATAGTAAATCTCGTAAAGTCTCTCATTAATTAAAGTTTCTTAAAATGAATACAAGTAAAAGTAAATCTTAAAACAATCTCTGGTCATATAATAATCTATAAATGAAGGCAAGTAAAAATAAATCTCATATAATCTCTGGTTAATATAAATATCTAAAAATAAATTAAAGTAAAAGCAAATCTTATAAAATCTCTGGTTAATATAAATATCTAAAAATTGAAGACGAGTAAATATAAATTGTATAAAATCTCTGGTTAATATATTTATCTAAAAAAACAAATATTATAAAATCTGTCAAATCTCTTGTTAGTATAATTTATCAAAATAGAGATGAAAAAAAGTTTTTCAAACCTCTTTGAGAGCATCAATATATTTCAAAATGGATGAAAGTTAAGTACATCTCATTAAAAAATTGACATCTCATAAAAGTACAAGAAGTAATTTTAATAAAAAGTATATATAGAAATATTAAAATCAATATTTATTTTTATATGAATATTAAATTTACATTTTCGTTTTGATTTAAATGAAATTAATTACATATTTTGCATGTTTCATCTTTTCTATTACATTGATAAATACGTACCTATCTTTCGGCCTGCTTAAATATAAATACGTTGTACAAGGGGCAGTTGTGTTTAAAAACAACTGCGTCTTGTAAAGGTACATGGCCTTTGAACATATACTTTGTATATGTGATATAAATGCACAGACGTATCCCCCTTCATCTGTAAATAGTTCCCATAATTACTCTGCATTGTTTTTCTTATATAAAGTTAAAAGTATTGATACAAAGTAATTATTTGTAAAAGAGATAAAAATAAAATATATGGAAATTAAAAGGGGAAAAAAATTGGAACTATGTATCTCTCCTTTGACAATTGCAAACATACATACACATATATAAACACAAACGCACAATTGTCTCGGTTAATTTCCTGTGACAAGTAAATACATCAAACATTCATTTTTTTTTCCTTTTAAATAATATGAAAGAAAACATTCCAAGGGACATAACTACCATGTTGTTAAGTATGTCAAATATTTCTGCATGATCCTATTATAAAGTTCAGTGATGTATTTCAGATGTATTTGTACATTATCATGGTGATGGTTAAACATCTGCTGCAGAGTTCACGATGCCATAGCTCTTGAAGGGTGCTTTATCTGATTTCAGGTAAATGTTTGTTTGAATGTTAAGTGTCTTATTTATGCCACCAAGTGTCTTATTGATGCCACCAAGGGTTAACAAATACTCAGTAAACCTACCCACTCTTTCCTTGGATCCTGAAAGGTTAAACAGTACTCGAAAACACCTATCTGTATAAGTAACTTTCCCACTTGAATCAGATATGATAAACAAATGACAATGAGACACAATGTTGAATATCAATCATCACAAAGACTGTGACTGGGAGGGAATTCTAACTAATGACCCCTAGATTGATAGTCTATTCAAACAAACTATTGACTGAGCTAACTGGGCCTGGTTTAGGTAAATATGTTGAGTTATAAAAGTGCCATTATTAAAAATTGCAGTAAATAATTACATATAAATGAACAATATACAATGAGTTACAAGTGAAAAATGAGCATACGATACGACTAATATGATGTCATATTGTAAGAGTATTCATAACATGATGGATTTGTTAAAATAACTAAATAAATTATGATTTTATAAAAATCAGTATAGCTTTTTAACTGCAATACATTATACCTTACACTAATATTAATATAAGTGAAATAATAACATTGTCCAACTATAATGAATCTCACCGAAATAAAATGCAAGACCCAGTGATAGACTAATGACAACGATGAACCTTTTGTATCTTACCGAAACGAAATGTAAGAAATTGATCATACACTGAGTAACAAACAGTAAACATTAGCAATATCGATAAAAGTTACTTTAACAAACTGTGAATTATCCCAATATTGAACGATAATATATCTTCAATCTGTTCAATGTCAGATAAATATTCATTAAGCCCGGAAAGCAATGCATAAATCTGATCTTTAGGCGTCTTTTTAATAAATGAAGACCTGAAGACCACAAGTCGTTATAACTGCGTCCCAAAGCTTATTTCTTTCGACAGTGTTTGCAATACAAAAATAAACAATATGTAGTACTAAATTATCTACAAGCGTATTACATTTGTTACATAGCTGTACAGATGTAAACGATTGCAGTTTACTTAGTAGTGACACTGCTGTAAAACTTGTGCTTTTACATACTGATTTTTCCTACTTAATTGCCATAGAAAGCAAGGCCTATTTATGCTTAACATATTCATGACATATGATGGACCCATCTTGTCACCTAACCTCATTAACATTGTATTTGAATAATGTATTAGCACTTTTAGTCGAAGAATATATTTCCATGCATACTTGGATGGAAATATTTCCGTTTTAGAATAATTAACCAAATAAGTATATAGATCATACTTCGTTAATATTCTATAGATGTCAGGAATAAAACCTAATGTTTGTTTATCATCACTAAGATATCTTAACAGACGATTAACAAATAATTGATTAACAATATACTTATTCGGGAGTCTGCATAATTGACCAAAGAATTGTAGCTTCTTGTATTCGATTTCCGTTTCAAGTGAAGTTACACCAATAGAGCTTAAAGCAAAATCCGTATTTACATATTGTGGGATATTTTTGATAAATTTTATACAGAATCTATGTCCTCGTTCTAGTTGTATAATATTTGATTTGGTTAATGAATTCCATAATTCGCAACCATATAGGGATTTTGGTATAACGATTGACTTATATATTGTTAATGTTGTCAAGGGATTAAGACCATGCAGATGTAAGCCACTATGAATTAGACTTAAAAAAGTCCACGTAACTTATTATTGAATTGTGAAAGTGCCATTATTAAATTTTTCACATTTAGACAAGAAATAAGTTTTTCAAAACTCATACAAGTTACAAATGGCACCCAGTTTTATTGGTGGAGTGAGATCTCTGACCAATATAATGAATATGTAAAACCTGAGCCATGCAATTAGTACCTGGCAAACGTTTTCGTCCACAGACCAGTTTTGACCTGGGTTTGAACACATGACCTGAGCATTGAGAGTTAATATCTTGAAACAGAGCCTTAGATTACTTGGTCATGGATAACCCTAGAAAAAATAAAATGTAACAAGAATACTTTTAAACACGATCTTCATTAAATCCCTCATTAATATATTATCTTTTTTTCATGATAATATGCAGTTTGATACACACATGTTTATCTGAAAGTTAGTGTATCTTATAATAAAGTGCTTATCTATGTTGTAATAGAATTGTTATGCTCTCGTCATTCAAAGAATGGTTAAGGTTAAGTGTTGCCCCTGTCTGTCCATCCATTCGTCCATCTGTATGTGCATGAAAGCGTTAGTCCGCCTAATTAAATTCATTCTGATTTGAGAAACATTTGATTTGTAGCTGTATAATTATAAAATACAGGTCAAGTTAATATTTGTTAATGTCGGTCAAATTTTAAAAGAGTTGTGGCCCTTTTTCCTTAAACATTGGTAAAACTTACTAATATATGGTTCGGGTGGCAGGTGGATACATTTCTAGTTTAACTTGTTTTTAAAATGGCAATTTTACTCATGTTCATAGAATACATTACTCATAAATTCTGTAAACCTATAACTATTACTATACATTTTATATAAATAAACTATATAAAAATAATGTACAATTAATATTTGCCTTTTACTTAAATAGAAAATTATTGGTCTGTATACATAGTAGCGAACTTACAATTTGCATTTGTATCAAATAAATATATAATTTTCTGAAATATTTTAAAGGTAAAAATTATCCAATTTCCATTTGTCCCTTAAATGTAGCATATCATGAGTAAGATTTGAAATGTCCATTTAATGTACCATATCACAAGTCAGTATTCAGATGTTCCTTTAATGTACTATATCACAGGTGAGTATTTAGATGTCCCTTTAATATACCATATCACGGATCAGTATTCAGATGTCCCTTTAATGTACCATATCATGAGTCAGTATGCAGATGTACCTTTAATGTACCATATCACTAGTCAATATTCAGATGTCTCTTTGATGTACCATATAACAAATCAGTATTGCAATATACCATATCACATGTCAGTATTGAGATGTCCCTTTAATGTACCATACTATGAGTCCGTATCCACATGTCCCTTTAATGTGCCATGTCATGAGTCGGTATTCAGAAGTACCTTTAATGTATCATATCACAAGTCAGTATTCAATATCCCTTTAATGTGCCTTATTTCGAACCAGTTTCATATGTCTGTTTAATGTACCACATCATAAGTCAGTATTTAGATTTCCTTTTAATGTACCTTATCACAAGTCAGTATTCAGATGTCCCTTTAATGTACCATATCACAAGTCATTATTCAGACATACCTTTAATGCACAACATCACAAGTCGGTATTAAATATCCCTTTAATGTACATTATTATGAGCCGGTATTCAGATGTTTCTTTAATGTACCACATTGCAAGTCGGTATTCAGATGTCCCTTTAATGTACCATATCACAAGTCATTATTCAGACATACCTTTAATTTACAACATCACAAGTCAGTATTTAATATCCCTTTAATGTACCTTATTACGAGCTGGTATTCAGATGCCTCTTTAATGTACCACATTACAAGTCAGTTTTCAGATGTCCCTTTAATGTACCTTATCACAAATTGATATTCAGATGTCCCTTTAATGTACCATATCACAAGCCCATATTCAGATGTCCCTTTAATGTACCAAATCATAAGTCGGTATTTAGATGTCCCTTTAATGTACCATATCACAAGCCTGATTCAGATGCCCCTTTAATGTACTTTATCACGAGTCGGTATTCAGATGTCCATTTAATGTACCTTACCACAAGTCAGTATTCAGATCACCCTTTAATAAACCTTATCACAAGCCGGTATTCAAATGTCCCTTGAATGTACCTTATCACGAGTTGGTGTTCAGATATCCCTTTAATGTGCCTTATCATGAGCTAGTATTCAGATGTCCCTTTAATATATCACAAGTCAGTATTCAGATGTTAATTTTCTGTTTAAACCAAAAAAGCCATCAATGATTCTTTTGCTTGAATGCCAAACACATTTGATAAATATTTTTTTAAGCCCTCCTTATAATATTATTACTATCTCTTTTAAGGCGTCATTTTATACACTTTGTGTAATATATCACCTTATAGATGATTGCAACATCACAGCATAAGAATTTTGTCAGTTCTTGGTTGAGATGGAACTATCTACCCGGTAAAAATGCTGACCTACTAGTATATCCTTACCTGGTGTTCAAGAACAAATATTTCAAGTATACTAAAAGTTCAAATACTGTATATAAGGTGCATTCAGAACTAATGTACTGGATATAACTACAGTGTTAATCTCCAAGATAACATCTCCAGTTTTGCAGGAAAGTAACTGGGATTATTGTATATTTCAGGTCCAGATGGTCTGCTTGGGTTAAAAGAGATCAACACACGGCAAGAAATAGAAGTGGAGAACAACACAGATGTATTTAGACTTTTACTCCAATTGTTAAAGTGCTTCCACTATGTACATTTACCCTCCACACTTCAGTGTTAAATGATACCAAAAATGACGTTTTTTAATTGTTTCAAACCTATGTTAAATAAAAATTATTTTTATGGCAAACCCTTTCAGAAGAAATCTCGCGAAATCTTATTTGTAATTACTATAATTTTCCAGCTGTAAATAAACAAAATAAATTGGACTAGTGGACTGTAGTGTAAGCACTTAACTGATACATGTATATGCACTTTTTATTATTTGTAATGTAAGGAGGATGTATGGAGTAAAGTCCAGTTTTCATTAGGTTCCAAGAATGCATTTTCATTGATTAATTGTACTGCTACAATAAATAAAATTTTTGATAAAAAGGATAAATCTGCTACCAAGTATATATTTATAATGCCACACATTAGATGATTTTTGGCGTGCCAAATGAGTGGTGACACGAATATGGCCAAAATGTTTGTTGCTTATTACCGTAAAGTCAATATAACCGATGAATTATATAAATGTTATTTTGTAGTTTAATTTCGTAATATTTTTGGTAACACAAATTCAAAGCAGATTACCATTATTTATTAAACATGATTTCATTAGACACGTAAAAACAAGCATTCAATGGGTAATGCACTGAAAATTACAAGTTGAAATTTTTAATTATCATTTAAACAAATTTTATTTTCACAAATACTTGTAAACAAACTATACCCTAGTTTTAACATTGTTGGTTTAATTTTTCAAATCTTCCAAAAAGATTGTAGAATATTTTTGATAATTACCACTTAATATACCACAATACCCTGAATGCATGGTTGAATCTTGCAAACACCAGAGTGGTTATTTTATTTATTTAACAAGTTACAGTAGTCATTAAATTTTTTACCTCTACTGGCCAAAGACCAGTGACGATAAGGGTAATTGTTGTTTGTAGGGAAAAATATCATTCATGGACACTGTAACTTGCATTAGCCGTCGAATGTGCGTATTACGAAAATCAATGAAGATACATTTAAAGGAAACTGTATGAAAATGGGTATTTTTGTTAATCATGTGAAACTTTGTGATTTAAAGGGACACTGCAATTTTATAAAAAAAATATTTACTTAACATTATTTTTTAATTATAAACATGATAATCATATTTTTTTATTATGCTGGTTCTCAATGCTACTGGTAAATGTATTTTACTTCCATCGCTTTCTCTTGTTAGTATGATCATTATATACAATAAAATAATAATTTTTAGATAATTTTACTCATATTTCAAAACTAGTGTGACTATCAAGTTTGATAAAAACTGATAATAATTCCTTAAATACAAGGTTAAGTTAAACTTATAATGCAAATAAATATTTCAATATTGTTATACATGTATGTTTGTACGTGTAAAGATTGATTGACGTGAGAATTTTATCATTGCGATGTGTCCCTTTTAAAATGCCAAATTGTCTTTGCCTCAAATTGAGTACAAATAAAAATGAAATCAAATTATATAAAAATATTACAAAATTATTGGGAACTGTATATCGTTTGCCTAGATCATTGTCAAATTTATAATAGAAAATTTCATTGTAAATTTGATATATATATCTGGGATGACACCGATGTACTGCTACTGATGTTGTGGCGCCGAAACAACAGTTGCCGTACTATGATGTCATTTTTTTTATTATTTTCAAAAATGGTGCAAATTATATCATGATGGAATTTTCAGTGACAGATGAATAAAAGAAACATATTCTTGAAATATTTAAAGTAATTTTTAAGATTTAAATCTACAAGTAGATCCTATATTCATTAAAACAAATTTGAATATTTTCAAATTAAATAAAAGTCTACTGAATACGGATTTGATTTGTAAAGTGATGTTGATGTTAATTGTTTTTTTGTTTTTCATATGTACAATTGTTTTGAACACACTTCCTCCATAAAATGCATTCTGAAATAATAACCTGATCAAATGTAATAAAAAACAACACAAAACCAATAAATAAATTAGTGAAACCTTTGTTAAGTTTGTTAATTGGTCACCTCTATTAAACAGTCACTTGTCTATGCTTGTAAAATAAATTATTCTGTATTAAGCAAAACTTGTCTTAAAAGGTCAATTTTGTACATTCCCATGACTGGTTGCTTAAGACAGGTTTTGCTGTAGTTTATTAGTATAAAAATTGGCAGCATTTCAGTAAATGTTTACCTTAAGGTTTTTTCCCAGTAATCAATATTTTGGGAATGTTTTCATCATGAAAAACAAAAATACGATTGACACTTGTGTACCATTATTGTATTCCGCGTTACATCGTATAGCGGAGTACCTTTGTCCTGGCGTTATTGTTATACAAAACCTGTTTTGAACGCTCTAGTGATTCGAGATTATATATAAATATAGATTTTTGGCGGTAAGAAATCAGCTCTAGCTTTATGCTTAAATTCAATGCTCGAAATTACAGAGAAATATAATTGTTACATGTATTTTATTTACATAACAATATGAAACATCAGTGTGATAAATGTCGTTTATCGAAAGTAATTCTGAACATACTGAATATGCAGGTGTATTGTTCATAAAAGATTTTCAAGAATGAAGCTCGACATTCAGTGGTAAAAGACATTTGATAAACGGGCACAGGTTTCCAGAGTTAACCGTCTTTGGTTTTTCCTGGGCGAGTCGACCACGTTTTGAAAATCTTTTATATAAAAGACTCATTTAAAAATGTGCAATGTATTTCAAATATTGTTCTTTTAACATATGTGTATTATGTTTTATGCACCTGATTGTATATATGGCTTGTCTAGTTATGAATGTCCGATTTACTCAATTTACATAATAAAACCATTTTATATAACATTTTGAGATATATAATAGAAGCATTGGACATAAAATAAAGTGTTCATACTCATTTCATTTATTAACCATTATCAAGTATTTGTACATACTCTGAAGCCCAAGCTTGAGATTATATTCACTACTATTGTTACTGTTAGAATTCAATTATTGCTGTTAAGTGACTATACATTTATTTTGACTGTATATTGTATCATTTATAATAATGTAGTTTGTTCAAATATTGATAAAGTATGTTATGTTCTGCTCTATAAAAATAAGATGCTGTAATCCCATTTTTGGTGGCTAATTTTATTATCGTGCTTTAGTAGGTGGGTGTAATAGTTTCAATTAACTGAGATCCAAACAATGTAAACACTGACTAGATTGCTTAGTTTTGGGTCTACATTGTTTGGACATGTTATTGATCACATGAAACGGATACAAAATTTCAAATTATATTTAAAGATAAAAACGGAGACAAATGTTATCTAGAATAATTTGAAAAGAGAATATATAGATTTGAAATAAAAAAACACCACTGTCAATTTTTCCGGATCCACTAATAAAAATTAACCATTTAACCCTTCACTTGTTATATAACATACTAACATGCTGGCTTGCGTTTCTAGGTGCACATACAAGATATGGTTAATCCCATCGAATAATATATCTAAATGCAATCGCATGTTCTTGTACACATGCTATCCTGTGACCCATATATTACCATGTCTTGTATGACCTATATTCCATCACAAACTCCATAAATCCTTCTGTGTAATTTTCTTGAATCTAAACCTTAACAACTAACTTGTAATGGAAACATTGACAGTGATTTTATACCATGTTTAATTATTTTTGTTTGAATCTAGAAATTAGAAACTTGGGTTTGCCTTATATCTAAACATCTAATGTGTAAATGATTGATTTTTTGTTTGTAAATTTGATAATATTATGCCATCATTAAATAGTTGTCATTGTGTCCATGCATGCTTATTCATGAATACTTTACAAACCATTTATACTTTACATACTACTATATATATATATATATAACACATGCAATAAATATCAAACATGTTGTTTTGGCTTTGTTTTTTATTACTTATTATTTAGAAGGAAATTATTTTTGTGAACAGTTTCAATATTTATTTTTAGAATATATAAAAATAGTATAGTATAATAGTTTACCTTGCAGAGAACCCGGTTAAAGTTTGAGATCGGGCTAATGACCTCTGGCGAACGGGTCAAACCATGCTGAAAAAACGTTTGGACTTCGAACCAGTCGTTTTCGAGCCAAAAATCTCTGGACCATGTTTGAGCCTGCCAGACTGGTCAATAGCCGTAGTATATGATGTTTGATTATGGGGGGCTGTAGGCATTTGTAATCGCTAAGGAATGATGTAAAATCACCTCCCTAGTGCCAGGAATAAAGTACCGGGGATGCGTGGAACATGGTGAAATATTTTGAAAAAAATCATTTTTGCCGGTATGCGATTTTTTCGAAAATGCTTATCGGAACCCATCAAACTGGGTACCAGAGTGTGCCTAGATGTCCCCTGTATGAATTGAATGAGTACCAACAACCACCCATGCATGTTCGAACCTCGTGCGCTACAGCAAAAAGAGTTTAAATAAAATTTATTTTGGCGCTTAGGTACCATGTTTGCACGTGCTGCACGGGTCGTTAATGAATTTTGCAAAATTATTTGTCGTAAAAACAAGAACCTACACATGTTCCGCTAAAGAATGGTACTAAAATCAGAATTGTAGACCCAATATTAAGGTCTGTGGAACTTGTTGAAAATGATGAACTTTGACCTGTGAAAAAACATGAAATACCGTGACTTTTAAAGAAGTGCCATGTTCAAATCGCAGCCAAGAGTTCATTCCTTGACCGATTTTGTTAAACTTGGTATTATTGTGTAGGTATTGATTGGATCTAGAGATTGGATACCTAAATGGTCCAATGTCCCCACCGCTAGGCAGCGCCAGCGGGTCCGAGTTCCGGGTTGGAGACTTAGGGGCCGCGGAAAATTTAATTAACACTAGGTATGGATTTATTTTCACAAATGTTGTAGACCTATCCATTCTAAGCAACTTTTGTTCTTAAAGAAATAAGCTATCTACCACCGTTTCGCCAGAAACGCGCCCGTGCCGTCACGTGCATGGCGGGAATGGGGATGCCGTGTTCAAACCCCGCCACTGACGTCATTCTTATGTCATTTTTAAGCAGGGCACAGGGTTCGACAGGTATTGAGAAGCTCTTGGGGCTGGGGCCAAAACTTTTGAAAAAAAAATGGCCGCCAGGGATCGCCAGCGGGCCTCGAACTTAGGTCAAATGGTAGCACGTGCCGGAATATGAGGAGCACGTGCATCAGGGTCATGTTGATATATGTTGTAGAAAATTTAATTCTAAGCAACATTTGTTCTTAAAGTGATGAGCTATCTGTCTCCGTTAAGTCAGAAACGCGTCCCGTGCATACCCGTGCAATTCAACCAAATTCGTCATATTTGGTCAATTATGAGGTACCATGTTCAAACCCCTGCCCAGAGGCCAATTCTTGTCGGAATTTGATCTTTGTGTCGTTGGGTAGGTATTAAATAGATCTTGAGATTGCCGTACCTCACTTACCCGAGGGCACCCGGTCAAGGTCATCCCGGGGCCTAGGACTGAGGTGGTCACCCTGGCACGTGCACGATTCTGAGAGTCACGTGCAATGGGTTCATCTTCATTGTAGGGAATTTAATTCTGAGCAACTTTTGTCTTTGAACCATATGGCTAACTCAACCCGTTTAGCCGCTAGAGCCTAAACCCCAACTCAGATACGGTTAGCCGGAGGGCCAGAAAGGGCTCGAACCTGTGCCGAGAGGCTATTTCCGGTCTGATTTTTTCAGGTTGGGTATCGTTGGAAAGGTCTTGACGAGCCTGACAAGATGACGTCGAGTTTTGTTAAAAAATCTCAAACACGTGCACATGCACAAATAGAAATAAGAGACCTAGTGAATTTTTTTTTATTATTCGCTAAATCTCGTCAAATAAAGGCTAGTTCATCCATCCATCCATCCATCCATCCATCCATCCATCCATCCATCCACTCATCCATCCACTCATCCATCCATCCGTCCATCCATCCTTCCATCCATCTATCCATCCACTCATCCATCCATCCGTCCAGACGTACGTCCGTGCATCCATCCATCCTTCCATCCTTCCATTCTTCCATCCATCCATTCACTTATTCATTCATCTATTGATTGATTGATTAAGTAATTCTCATTCATTAATTCATCTATTAATTAGGATTAGGATTAGGGTTAGGGTTTTAGTAATATACGAAAGTTGTCCGGTGCGGTCAACAAGGGAAGTAACTTGTACTTCGTTTATAGTGCATAGAGTCGATGAGAGTATTTCCCCTTGAAATAATATTTGATTTACATTAGATGCTGCTTTTGATTTGCTACTTTTCTTCGATAAACATGTTATTGTACTTTGTAACGATTTGTCGAAAAATAATTCGGGCGTAGTCATTTTTCAATAATGTGTCGGAGCACGTTGAGTTCATTCCATTCATTCCATTCATTCCCATCCCATCCCATCCCATCCCATCCCATCCAATCCATCCATCCATCCATCCATCCATCCATCCATCCATCCATCCATCCATCTATCCATCCATCCATCAACTCGTCAGTCCGTCCGTCCGTCCGTCCGTCCGTCCGTCCGTCCGTCCATCCATCCATCCATCCATCCATCGATCCATCCATCCATCCATTAAGGTATTCATTCATTCATTCAATCATCCATTCATTCCATTCAATCATTCATTCATTCATTCATTCATTCATTCATTCATTCATTCATTCATTCATTCATTCATTCATTCATTCATTCATTCATTCATTCATTCATTTATTCATTGATTGATTGATTGATAGATAGATAGAACGATAGATAGATAGATAGATAGATAGATAGATAGATAGATAGATAGATAGATAGATAGATAGATAGATAGATAGATAGATTGATTGATTGATTGATTGATTGATTGATTGATTGATTGATTGATTGATTGATTGATTGATTGATTGATTGATTGATTGATTGATTGATTGATTGATTGATTCATTCATTCATTCATTCATCTATCCATTCATTCATTCTTCAATCATTCATTCATTTATTCCATTTATTCATATGTCAATTAACTCATTCATTCATTTATTCATCCATCCATTTATTCATTCATCTATTCATTAGGGTTAGGGTTTGGGTTAGGGTAAGGGTTAGAGTGATAGTTCATTTATTCAATCACTCATTAATTCATCTATCCATCTATCCATCTGTTCGTTCGTTCGTTCGTTCGTTCGTTCGTTCGTTCGTTCATTCATTCATTCATTCAGGGTTAGGGTTATTTTAAGTGTTAGGGTTAGGGTTAGAGTTTGAATTTTAACTGTTCTCTTTAATTACATTATTTTATTTATGTACATTCGAATGTGTTGGTACATCATGGCGCCCGGGTGAACTCTCATGTGTCAAGAACTACAATAGAACTGAACATCCTGCACTTGTGAAGCCAACTAACAGACATCATTTAAAAATGACTAAGTCCTCTCGAACATAATACCTAATCAATAAATACTTCTTCCTGACCTTAAAACGTGGCTTTAAATTGAACTTAGTTTATATGATTCTTCAACGTGCTCACCCTAGGATTAGGGTTAGGGTATAGTCACTTTGACGTGTTGCGGATGCGGGATTGCGGAACTCCGGCCCTTTTCACTCGCCAGCCCTGAGGGGTAAAAAAAATCAGTTTTTTATGGCCCCCCCCCATTTTTGTTTGGGTGGCATATAGTAATCGCAGCGTCCTTCCGTCCAGTATTTCGTGTCCGGCCTGTAACTTTGTCATGCAAAGATGGATTTTGTTGATACTTGCTACAAGTGATCAACAGAACATGACAACTTGTCGCGAGTAAAACTCACATTCGTACCTCAAAGGTCAAGGTCATACTTTGAGTTTGTTTGACAACACTTTGAGTCTGTGTGAGGTTTTAAGTCTGGCCTGTAACTTTGTCATGCATAAATGGGTTTTATAAACACTTGCTACAAATGATCAACATAACATGACGACGTGTCGCGAGTAAGACCGACACCTGTACCTCAAAGGTCAAGGTCACACTTTGAGTTTGTTTGACAACACTTCGAGTCTGTGTGAGAGTTCGTGTCCAGCCTGTAACTTTGTCAAGCATAGATGGATTTTGTTAGTACTTGCTACATATGATCAAAATAACATGACGACGTGTAAGACCTACATGCGTACCTCAAAGGTTAAGGTCACACTTTGAGTTTGTTTGGCAACACTTTGAGTCTGTGTGAGATTTCGTGTCCGGCCTGTTACTTTGCCATGCGTAGATGGATTTTATAAATACTTGCTACAAATGATCAACATGGCATGATGGTGTCGCACTTAACACCCAGACTCCCACTTCAAAGGTCAAGGTCTCAATTTAACTTTTGACAACACTTTCAGTCTGTTTGAGATTTCGTGTCCAGTCTGTAACTTTGTCTTTAACTTGGTTCAATTGATCAAGATGACATGACGACGTGTCACACGTAAGACCTAGGCCCGTACCTCAATGGTCAATTTCACACTTTGAAATTATATGACAACACTTTCATTCTGTTTGAGATTTCAAGTCCGTCCTGTAACTTTATCAAACATGGATGGATTTCAATAACACTTGGCTCAGTTTGTTTATATGTATGTGATATATTGCGCTTTAAACACGCATTTAAAAAGTAAAATATTTGTGTGATGACGAGAGTGAATTATTTGACTGAGATGAATAGGAGAAAAACTATCCATTCTGAATACATCAGTGTAGGATAGAAAAAGAGAGCTCGACAGAGCAACGTTCCTACATGTAATGTTGAACCCTCGCGTGAGATATTTCTATCCCATATGGATACTCATGATGGATTCTTATACTACTCTCGGATGAGTTACCTCAAAAACATTGGTGCTCATAAGTGATCTAATGGTGCTGTTAAATTAGATATGTTGGGAATCTTTGCAAACTAATTTTGTAAATGAGTATACTTATGCGTAGTTTATGGTAATAGTCATAATGTATAAACTGATAATGTATAAATAATCATGTTTCTCTATATTCTGCCATGAATATCAAGGACAATAATGGAAATAAGGGAAAATCACTTTTCCATTTTTTTGTGTGATCCTTTGTGTTGATATGTATAATATGGTTAATAACTTCATGTGTGTATGTTTGTAAAAATGTACATTGTGTTTTAACCATGTTTGCACATCAGTGATACCATTTAAATTTATCTACAGCCCATTAGCATGATTCCGATATTAAACATTAAAATATAAGGATTTACTAGCTTTAAAATTATATTGGAACGCAAATGTCCTATACCTCTAACAGGTTATGTTTCCGCATGAGTGCACGTGCACCTATTTGGCAGAAAAATCCGTGCAGACGTTTTCACATAGACACTTTGTTAACAACACAATCACATTGACTTGATGTCGTTCGTGAACATTTAAAGAGGCATCTCCTATATATCGCCTTTATGTTTTCGATCATAGCAGTAAAACTGCACATTTATATCAAACATCAAATGGTATGGATATACTATTCAATAACTAATATTGTATTTTGTATCTGTAGTTTAAAAAACTTTAATTTTGTAGACTGAATACTAAATCGCGACCTGGTGATAAACATTGATGAGTAATATGGAAATGCCGACATGTGTAATTACGAATTTCTTAATAAGATTGACAACGAGAACGGAATCTTCGAATGGGACCTAGATAACTATTCCATCATTTACTGAACAGAAAGTCATAGGTAATGCAATTTAAACGAGCCATTTCAAATTTTATGTTTTAAAGATACCTCGCCTTTTCATTTTATGGCCACGAAATGATACAACTGTACATAGTATGAGCAAACATATGTAATTAGAAGAACTCGATGCAATTTTCTACAACAACACGTGTTACTTTCTACAAATAAGTGTTTAAAAAGATAGTAAACCATTGTGTTCGTGATTGATTTTAGTGAAACCAATTCCGGATAGTTTCGGAACGCACTTCGCTGATTACTGTTCAATTCAATTCAATTCCCATTATTGTCTTTATTCGCACGAGGGTCGTGCCCATTATTGCTCTTATCCGCGCGTCGGCAATGCCGATATTGTTTCAGGACAGGTGCTCGGCAAGGGAAGTAAGTCACGGCAGATAGTCAATGGGTGTATATATCCGGGCGTTTTCCAGCATTTTCAAGATTAGGTTGACACTCGTCATTTCACTACGGAATTTTATTAAACGAGTTCAAGAAAAAGCCCCTTTTTTGGAAGATTTTAATGAAATTTTATATGAATTGACAGCAAGTGTCAAATTCCATTAATCACATTTCCCACGTACAGATAAAAACTCAAGTTAGTAAGTTACAAAATGACATATATTCAGACCCCCTTCATACGCCTAGTGAGAAATATATCGATTCAACAATACATTTATTTAACAACAACACTTATTATACTCGCCAAGACACACTTATTCAAACTTTTCATGGACGAGTTTTATACAATTCTGAAGTTGTATAAATACGCAAATTAATACCAAAGTCGGATGAAATTGCATCCAATCAAAGACGTACATTGTAGTATTGCACGTGGTTGTATTACATAGTAAACAAGCGTTGATATGTGATAAACATGAATAAGAGAGAGAGAGAGAGAGAGAGAGAGAGAGAGAGAGAGAGAGGGGGAAACTATTATGATTGCTTGTTTTGTCCTGTTTCCTACCTCTTTTCTTCTTTCGAGGCTGGCTCGAGCTTCCATCCGGATGTAAACACAGTGGTCTTAAAGTAATTTAGGACATGTTTGAGGGAGACATCAAATTCGTCACTCATAAATGTTTTTTTCACAGACATCTGAATAACTTTCAAAAGTTGAAGCTTTCTCTACAATGTTATATAATGCACCATGCAGAATTTATTTACATATTCCGAAATGCAGGTACTAAAAATTGCTACCCGCACAACCTATTTTTTTTCCATGGAAATAAAACTATAAGTTGACTGTTTACATGATGCTTGTGAATTAGTTATATTGCTGTTTTAAAAAAAAGTACGTTCTGAATGAAACTTGCATATGTTTTAAAGGCAATGTTGTTGTATCCGTAATTTGTTTCCAATAAAAAGCAAAAAAGCATGTACTGTCATGTCTTGTCTATTTTCCTTTTTACTCCTTTTATGGTTTGCCTAATCTTAATTCCTTTAATTCTTTATTTCTCCTCACTCATGTGCTAGGTAAATTACAAATGTTTCCGTCGTGCCAATAAAGAAAATAATCGATACGACGGTCGTGCCGATAGCCTTGTCCTTGATATATTTTGTAAGTCTCTGCGCATCAATTCCGGCCAACTCGCTCGGGAATTATCGGATTTAGGATAGTTGTTGTTGTTGAATTTAAAGCGGGATGCGATTCAATCGAAAACAACAACACTTCACAATTCTTACTGTAAAACAGGCATAAAGAAGCAGAAAAGAACACATCGAGGGGTTAAAAAACCAGAACATGCTATATGCCACTTTTGACGATTTTCACTTTTTTTTGATAAAATCATTCATTTTATATCATCTGCAAATTGTGTCAAAATTTTAGTATTGTATCTTAATTAGTTTTTTTAGATATTGATCAGAAACCAAACCAGTTATTCGGTATCACATGGATCTTCTACTACAAGAACCCTCTTAATTCATATAGCTTGGTCCACTGTCAATTACTACCATAAAAAAGTACAACAAGAACAATATATCTGGGGAAAGCTGGTTCTGGCTGGAAAATGAATTTTGCATAACCTGATAAATGACCGATCAGAAGCATGCCATGTGGCAATACTGTATTCTGGCCGACATTAAACATAGACAATATAGTTCATTCATTGCAGCCATAGCATTCCATATAAACATAGTAATTGTATTTTCTCTAAATGTCTTAATAGTATTAGTGTCAGTTTAAGAGTTGTTAAAATAGAGCATTGTGGTAGATGCAAATATTGTAAGTGGATATTCCTTTTTTATGTTTAAAAACAGCTTTCATCAACGTAAGTGATTCTGGCAGTGTGTATTGCTATACGTGGAATGTTAATTAACGGTTAATACCAGCTATATCGGATAACAAGTTTTGTGGTTTTGATAATTAAAAACGTGTTGTTCTTATGTTCACTGTAGCTGGGGTGTGAACAGTTTATAAATTATTTCGGGACATTGTGATTATAAATGAATATTTTATAAAGGTAAGATATATAATTTTATAGTAATGCATATACACAAAGGTAATTTTTAATAAATACATACAATTTTATAATACTTGAATAGAAATACTCTTAAAATGATATGTATTATTTCAATTTAAAATGAATAAATAAAGTATTGCCATGAACTATGAGAGATAACACTTCAAACTATATACAGTAATGTGTTCATAAATTGCATAAATTGTACCAGACATTTTAATGTTTGAATACGTTTTTTGTTTAGTTTTCAAAACTTCATTTGACAAGTCAAATCACTACAATGCTGATTATTACATAAATATTACTTACAGATGGAGGACGATACATGGAGTGATTGTGAACCACCAGATGATCCTACTACGAGTGACAATATTACATCTCAGTGTGAAACCCTGAACAATCCTACTGGAACTAACCATAATACATCTCAGTGTGAAAACTAGACAAGCCTACTACGAGTGACAATATTACATCTCAGTGTGAAACCCTGAACAAGCCTACTGGAACCGACCATAATACATCTCTGTGTGAAACACCAGATGAGCCTACTACGAGTGACAACCTTACATCTCAGTATGAAACCCTGAACAAGCCTGTTTGAACTGACCATAATACATCTCAGTGTGAAACCTTGAACAAGCCTGCTGGAACTGACCATAATACATCTTAGTGTGAAACACCAGACGAGCCAACCATGAGTGACAACATTACATCTCAGTGTGAAACACTGAACAAGCCTACTGAGACTGACCATAATACATCTCAGTGTGAAAAACAAGACAAGCTTATTACGAATGATAACATTATATCTCAGTGTGAAATCCTGAAAAAGCCTCCTGGGACTGACCATAATACATCTCAGTGTGAAACCCTGAACAAGCCTGCTGGGACTGACCATAATACATCTAAGTGTGAAACACCAGGCGAGCCTGCTACAAATGACAACATTACATCTCAGTGTGAAACCCTGAATATGCCTGCTGGGATTGACCATGATACATCTCAGTGTGAAACACCAGACGAGCATACTACGAGAGATAACATTACATCTCAGTGTGAAATCCTGAACAAGCCTGCTGGGACTGACCATGATACATCTCAGTGTGAAACACCAGACGAGCCTACTACGAATGACAGTATGGCATCACCGGGCGAAGTGGCATATGAGTCTACAGCACGACATAACAGTAGTGCGACTGTGAATGCCCATTGTCATCCATGCATAGATAATTCAGAACAAAACAAAGGGATTGATGAAATACAAAAATTGTGTCAAAAAGATCAAATAAACGAAAAACAAGACAGAAAATGAAGTACATGTATATAAGTAGTTCGGATGACGATATGCCTCTTAGCCATTATGTAAAAAAAGACACAAAAGCTAGTGGTAAGTGATTCTGACAGTGATACGTACAAACCTGACACAAAAGATCTAAATTCAACAGACAGTGAGTATAATGCTGAAATTTCGAAAAAGGAAAATAAACTGATACAGAAAAACAAACGGTTTAAAAGAATGTGGGATAGATCTGTTAAAAGGGCTAGAAGTATCGCATAAAAAAAAAAAAAGAAATCTAGCACTAATGCACCAACTATTAGTACCAACGTGGTCGAGAGTGATGAAGCTGTTGCACAGATAAAAAATGTCATGCAATTAAGTGAACAAGAAGCGTCAATTAACAAAGACCTTCTACTAATGCATACAAACCGATTGGATCCGCTATTAAACACCAATAACCTAAATAGAGTAAATGTTCTACCATTTGGTAACTGCTTTTTCGAAGCTGTTGTAACATCTAGTCCTACAGGTTTCACTGCTTCAGAATTAAGAAATATCTTGTGTGAATACCTAGAAGCGAATATGTTAGACTATATCGGTTTCTTCATAAATAAATACCAACCAGATGAAGAGGATTTGTTTGTAGAGGAGTATGTTACTGAAGTAGATAACCTTAGAAAAGATATATACTGGTCCAGTACAGTTGCTGATTTTCTGCCTTTAGTTTTAGCAAATTTCACTGGACGTCATGTCACTATTTACACAAGTAACCCAGATCAACCAGTGTTTGATGTTGCTCCAACTATTGGCAATGTGACCAACAAATTGCCAATACAATTAGCATATATTTCAATACCAGGAGTAACTGAACATTATGATGCTTGTGAAAAGTTTGAAATGAGATCAAATAGTCACAGTGACCAGATAACAGAAAGTGAACAATATATAGCATTACCAGTATTTTCTCATACAAATGGTGACAGTGACAATAATTGTCATACAACGTCTAAGACATGTATCTCACCACAAAAATCAGCTGTATTTATAACACCTGTTAAGAAAACGCTTACCCGTAAACGAAGAGCTACTCCGTCAAGCTGGAAGAAAAACATCAGAAAGAAATTAAGACTAAGATGGAGAGGAGTACATATCAACAACTGGAAAGACTGTTTCTGCTAAAACACTTAAGTCCAAAGATTGCAGCAAATGTCGATTCAAATGCAATGAAAAAGTAACAACAGAACAGAGACAAAACATTTTTGACTTATTTTGGTCATTAGACACATATGAAAGAAAGAAAGATTATGTCTGTGCAAGAGTTGAAGAAACAAGAACAAGAACATATTTAGATGAAACTGGAAATATTGTACCCAAAAAGAAAAATGTTGCTAGGCGGTACTCCTTTCAAATTAATATGTAAAAGCATTCTGTTTGTAAGAATCTCTTTATGGCTACATTGGCCGTTGGAAAAGCATACATAGACAATGCACTTAATAGTAAAAATGAAGGTTGTTTTATTGGACAAGATGAACGAGGAAAGCATAAACCACTAAACAAACTATCAGACGAATCAACAAAATTTGTTTTTGAACATATTGAATCATTCCCTACAGTTGCCGGACACTGTGCACGCAAGGATACAAATGGAAAGTTTCTTGGAAAAGACCTAACACTTCCCAAAATGTATGCACTTTATACAGAAAAGTGTGAACGAGAATCCAAAGAACCAGTAAAGCTCGCCATGTATAGAAAACTTTTTAAACGAACAATACAACTTGTCATTTCATGTGCCAAAGAAAGATCAATGTACTGTATGTGCACATTATCACACTGCTGAGGTAGAAGGAACAGTTACTAATAAACAAAAAGAAGAATTTAACAAACACCAAGAGAAAAAGCAAAGAGCAAGAGAAGAAAGAGATAAAGATAAGCAATCTGCAAAGTCTAACCCAAATCTGCATGTAGCAACATTTGACTTACAATCAGTTCTTTATACTCCATGTTCTCTTGTAAGTCTAATGAACTACATGCGAAAACTCTGCTGCTATAACCTTTCTATATATAGCATAGGAATCCGGAAAAGCAAGTTGCTACGTCTGGTCAGAAGTAAATGGAAAAAGGGGATCTTCAGAAATAGCAACATGCCTTCTTCTACACCTAAAGTCATTGCCTGCTAATGTTGAACATGTGGTCTTGTACTCAGATGCCTGTAGCGGACAGAATAGAAACAGAACTGTTGCTAGCTGTTTCCTTCATGCTGTAACAGCAATTAATAACATCAAAACCATTGACCACAAGTTCTTAGAAAGTGGCCACACACACATGGAAGTGGACTCAATGCATGCTGCTATAGAATTTGCGAAAAAGATAACTGAAATTTATGTACCATCACAGTTTGACACAGTTCTTTTAATGGCAAGACGAAAGGCTCCTTACAATGTCGTGCCAATGAAGTTCACCGATTTTATTGACTTTAAAGTAATGGCAACACAGACAGTGAAGACACCTCGACGATTTGAAGCAGGAATGAAAGTTGATTGGACCAAAATGAGATGGACAAGGTACACAAAAGATGACCCTGATGCGTGTTTTTTCAAGTACGATAAATGAAGATTTTCAAAATGTCAAGCTTATTGGTTCGAGGTGAAAAAATCCCAGTTGTGAAGAACAATATCTGCCTAGGAAATACAAATGTAAAATTTCTATATCTTTAGCCAAAAAGAAAGATTTGATCCAACTCTGCAAATCGGAAGTCATTCCAATAGGAATATCAGGAATATTACCGAGGCCTGTCTTCTAACCAAAATGTGACCGACAGACTACCAGAACCAGATGTAGAAGAAGATGAGAACAGCGATCAATGTGAATATTAACAATATTGAAATGTGACAAAAAGCAAATATTTTTGCAAAGTTGTATAATATGCCACTTGATAAAAGCAGACAGTAAAGTAACTGTCATGGTATATGGAGTTATTTGCGTATCATAATATTTGTTTTAACTGCTTTAACCACTTGGTATACCAAAATGCAGTAGATATGTGTGTTTATTTCCATATCTAATGAACGGTTTGTATTCTGCTAAATAATGTTATATAATGATGACCCACTAATGTATCTGAAATACACATGTAACATCCTCACATAGTCACAAGCAGAATGTCTTATATTGTTACAAGCGGGTTCATTCCTCAGATCTGTAAGCATTTTAGTTACTTTTGATACCAACCATATGCAGTCATTGAAATAAAGATGTTTTCGGCAAAACTTTATTTTAGTTTTACTTCAGTTACTATGAGTGACAGAATATGATAACTTGTTATATCATGTTATGGCATTTCAAAACGATCTCTTTTCTCAAAATGTGTTATTCCCAAACAGTCTTTCTAGTAATAGCATGTTTTGGCATAAACAAATGAAAAACTTTCGCTTCAAATATATTTCAGCCAAAACCAGCTTTCTTTGTATGTATCGATTAGGTTTGAACAGTAGAAAGCCCAGAACACCACTTTAAGAGAGCCAGAAAAAGATTATCAAATTTAGGTGAATTAACGGGTACAGACAGAAATGCAAATTTAATATATGATATAAACTTATATTTTCTTGATAACTGAAAGGTCAGAGTTTCAAAAAGTCAAATTTTCCAAATTTGAGAAAGAAAAATTTCTCTCCTGAAAACTTTCAAAAAGTAGAGATGGCTAGTTTTGGCTTTAACTCCTCGACATGTTTCTGAACAAAAAAAATCATAAAATAGCATTATTTATATGATAGAATTTAAATACTAAGTGTTAGATATTTTGTCCTAAAATATCGGACTCATTGGTGATGCCTCTTTAACTTTGTGATTGTGTCAGAGTGTCTATGTGAAACAAATTGCACGGGTTTATTCACCCTAATCGGTCCACGTGCACTTCGTGTGAGAATAATACCTGTCAGAGGTAAAGACATTTGTGTAACAACCTTGCTAATTACTATCTCATCTATTTACAGTAAATAGATAGTATTTCCCTCCATGGACCCGGTTTGGTTTTATGTTATTTGAAACATGTATATTTGTCGTTCAGCATAACTATCTCAAAGTGTGGGACCGTACAGTTATGTAAACCAGAAGTTGCGGATTTGTGCGTCTACACTTTGTCAGCTGCTACAAGAAAACAAGAAGAGGTATTTGTTGTTATCGCTTCATTTTGTCATAGCTTTCTTGCTGAAAGAAGACTTTTCGGAGTTGTAGTAAGTATTTTATATCGCAGTTTTGTTTGTGGTAGTGTGTATATTGACACTGAGTGATGTTAACTTTTATAAGATAAGTGTTTATTAATTTTTAGCTGTGTTGTGTTACTTCCCAAATATGGTATTGGATATTGAAAATAATGTATAAATCATGTTGATTGGTCAGTTACACTGGTCATTCTGTTATATAAAATTTCATTGGTCCAAACCAGTATAAATAGTAGATTTTAAATAGTAATTAGGCAGAAATTTTGGGGTGGCATATAGTAATCGCAGCGTCCGTCCGTCCTCCCGTCCGGTATTTCGTGTTCGGCCTGTAACTTTGTCATGCATATATGGATTTTGTTAATACTTGCTACAAATGATCAACATAAAATGACAACATGTCGCGAGTAAGACCCGTTCATCAAAGGACAACGAAAAACTCCCCTCATGGTGGCTTTTGATATGGGATACTCAGAAATTGCTCAATTGTTGATTAATGCATTGTTACTGTTGTCCTTTATTATAACAATCAATGACAATGTTTCCTTTTCTTCACAAGTGCAGGCATAGACAAACAAGACAGGACGGGGAGTATACCTCTGCACGAAGCAGTCATGAATGGACACACGAATGTTTTACTAGAGCTTGTGTCATCAGAGGCGGACAATAATCCTGTATCAACCAAGGGAATCTCTCCAACGGTTGGTATGTAAGCTTGTGTATCGACCCCGTAGGGCATCAAGGTGCTATGTGCTCAATAAACAAACAGCCCCTCGATGATCTGATGGATCGATACGCAGTTAACACAATGTTAATTACGATCAGGATGGGATTTAAATCATTTTATACACTTTACATATTATATATGGCATACCCCGTGTAATTAGTGGATGCAGACCACCAATCTTCAGGAATTAGTAGACAAATTTCATCACAAAAACAAATTGAAACGAGTTGGGTTTAAATCCAAGACATTGGCAGTACGAGGTTATTAATCTTGAGACAGCGACAAAGATGTGAATTTGTTTACCTAGATTATATGTTGTATTTATTGTAAGTATTATAGGCATTACCTCTATATATATTTATTACTTAGAATCTGAACTAGATGCAATAGAATAATGTGTTTAATGTTATCACAACCATCCGCCTGATTCTAGGTAGATATTATCGCTACATTACTAAAATCGGCCAGTCTCGATGCAACTTCCAAATAATTACTATATAATAATCAACTGCCAAGCTCTAGGCAGACATTATCACTATACTACAACGAACTGCCAGGCTCTAAGCGGACATAATCACTATATTACAACAAACTACCAGGCTCTAGGCAAGCATTATCACTATACTACAACCAACTGCCAGGCTCAAGGCAAATATCACTTTAATACCAATAACTGTTATGCTCTGTACAGACAATATTATCAATATATTTCAACCAACTGCCAGGCTTAAGGCAGATATTATCACAATACTAAAACGAACAACCAAACTCAAGACAGATATTAAAACTATATTAAAACCAACTGCCAGACTCAAAGCAGATATAAGCACTTTATTACAACCAACTGCCATGCTCAAGGCAGATAGTATCACTATTTTACAACCAACTACCTGGCTCAACGCAGATAATATCACTAAAATACAATCAACTGCCAGGCTCAATGCAGACATTATCACTATTTAACAACGATCTGCTAGGCTCAAGGAAGATATTATCACTATACTTAAACTAACTGCCAGGATCAATGCAGATATTATCACTATTTTACAACCAACTGCCAGGCTCAATGCAAATATTATGTTTTTAATACCACCAACAGTTATCCACAAACAATTTTATCGATATAGTACAACCAACTGCCTGGCTCAGGGCAGACATTATCAATATATTACAACAAACTGCCAGGCTCAATGCAGATATTATCACTATATTAAAGGCATAGTACCACCATTGCAAAACAGGAAGTGCTTCCGTGGTGTACTCGCATAATGGCTGCCATAAATAATCCTAGTTTCTTTTTCTCTAAAAATGCATTTTCACAACTTTATTGTCATTTTTTGCTTTGGACGATATTGTTAATCTATTTGGAACATTTCAGAAGCATTATCATTTTGAATTGTGAATTTAGAAGAAAAAAAAGAAGATTTTGAGATGGGCGGTATGAATACAATATTTTGGAAGTTTACTTCCATTTTTTCAACGGTGTTTACACTTGACAGAAAAAAAATCTCTTATATAACACCCCTACTTTTTTCATCATATTTTGGTAGTGCAGAGGTTTGCAAACAGGAATATGTAAGTTTCACTTCTTTCATTTGGGTCTCTCTATGAATGACAAGCCTTCAAACTTTTATTATTTACTATAAAATAAAGAACAAAAATCAATGGTGGGGTTACATCTATAAGGGAGACTACCAGTAATTGTAGACATTTTAAAAACTGTCGTCTGCAAGATTTTCAGCAACAACAATGGATCAGGAACATTTTATTAATACAACTAAACAAAGAATACATGAAAATAGCATAAATCATAGGCAAAGGGTGTATTAAGTGGTTAGGGAGTACATGTGGGAGGGGGTGGCAAAATATTGGAAAATTCGTGTTAAATTTCTTATCAACCACATTCAAAGCACTTTTATGTACATAGAGTTATATATATGTTAAATAATGGTTTTCAAGAGCTACCAGAGGGTCTACATGTGTCACATCTAGCTTTCACTGACAAAGCAAATCTGTTCTTTAAATTTATTTTCTTTGCACCGCTAAACATATTTTACTAAACGGTACTTTGTCTATTTCCCTTTAAGGGAGTTACTCAGGTGTGTGATATCTTTTAAGTGTGTTACATGAGTACACTGTTCTTTATCAACACCACTGTGAGCTTTTGAGTCACCATCATCAGTGTAACGTGTAATTTTAAGTTGTTTATTCACTTCATTGGTGACCAATGCATTCCATTTTGCTTCATTTCCGATTGATTCGGTTTCATTCAAATTTGCTGTACAGTGACCCGAATGATAAGTACACTGAAATTTGCTACCATTGTTTTTTAATTTTGTGGAAACTGGACATATTTTACAACCAACATAAGCACCTATTGTTTGTTTCTTGTGTTATTTTGCACACATGGTAGCAGTGACTATTGTGCCTGCCTGAAAAGGCGTACTCTCAGAATTGAACAACGGGTTATTGTAACAACTGTCACCTTCACAAATTACCTCATTTTCATTTTTATTACCACAAAGTTTATTGTCAGTTTTTATTTTTTCCCTTATTTCAGTCATGTTCATTTGGTTTAGAGTTTGTACTTCCTTACCAACCTTGTTTGCAAGTTTTTGCATAGCATTTCTTGAAGGTGGTATGATATTTGAATTTACAAGTATTCTGGAGGCCCAAGTTTTACTGATGGTAGTGGACATTAGACCCATTTGGAAACCTACATTATCCAGTACAGCTTTCCTGCCTCTTTTGTTTGTTTTTACCTCATCATACAGTTTATAATATTTATTTATGTAGGGGCATTTGGAACATTTTAGTCGCTCTCTCCAAGCTAGACCCCATTTGTTTGATGCCTCAATATTTAATTCACCTTCACATGCATTTCCATACAAACAATGTTTTTCATTTCAGTGTTGAACATTGCCTGTACACGTGCCTGACTATATAGTTTGTTAGTTAACGAGTCGGGGTGAACCTCAGTTTTGTCAGCACTGGCGTATGCATCGAGCAGTGTGTTACGTTTAACCACCGGACGTAGCGGAGCGACATTGGTTTCGGAACCATCGATATCTCTAAAGGTAAGCTTTCCCTTATTTACCACAACTTACAGAATGAATAAATTTTACCTTTTTGACCATTTTGAACACCTTTCTTAAATCCTATATTTCTACAGTGTTTCTCTTCTCTTCTACAGTCTTTCTTTTTTGGCATTTTTTCACCCCTAGAATGCATAAAAAAAGTAAAAAAAAAAGTTGCAAAATTTATGTTTGATGATTATAACCTACTTCAATGTGTTTAAATACCTATTCAAACCCTAGTTTAACACCTTATGATATGAAGTTTTTATTCAAGTTTGCTAAAGTTTGGTCTGCTTTCTGGAGACTGTTTTTCACACCATTTTCAGTAATGCACCATTGTCCTGATAATTGGTAAAAATTGGTAAAATAACATTTTTTTTTACACTGTTTTGGTCTGAAATGTTAAATAAGAAACACCTCCTTAATTAAACAGCATTAATTGATATTTTATTACAGAAATTGAAGTCACAGTTGCATATTTATCATGGATTTATATGAAAAATCTTTTTTTTTTTGTGATTTTTTTTTTGAAGTCCTTAAAAATGCAAATTTCACATTTTGAACAATATTTCAAATTTTCATTTGGTCAACACATATGTTCAATATGTCATGAGACAATTATAATGTAAAAAATGACTGGTTTTGATGTCCATGAATTAAAATGGTTAAATCACTGAAAATGCCTAAAATACAGTTTTGGCTGACAGCTGCACACTGGCACTATGACCGTCTAAAAAATGATATTTTGACCAAATTTTCTGTGTTAAATGCCTGTAAGTTGGCAATATTGCTGGAAATTGGTAGTGTTTTCCATACAGGATGTTAAAACCAATTTAGATTTTTTTTATTTTCCTTATAGGCATAGTACCACCATTGCAAAACAGGAAGTGCTTCCGTGGGGTACTCGCATAATGGCTGCCATAAATAATCCTAGTTTCTTTTTCTCTAAAAATGCATTTTCACATTTTTATTGTCATTTTTTGCTTTGGGTGGCATTGTTAATCTATTTGGAACATCTCAGAAGCATTGTCATGTTTGAATTGTGAATTTAGAAGAAAAAAAGAAAGATTTTGAGATGGGGGATATCAATACAATATTTTGGCAGTTTACTTCCGTTTTTTCAACGTTGTTTACACTTGACATAAAAAAAATCTCCTATATGACACATGGCCCCTACTTTTTTCATCATATTTTGGTAGTGCAGAGGTTGGCAAACAGGAATATGTAAGTTTCACTTCTTTCACTTGGGTCTCTCTATGAATGACAAGCCTTCAAACTTTTATTATTTACTATAAAATAAAGAACAGAAATCAATGGTGGGGTTACACCTGAAACCAACTATCAGGCTCAAGGCAGACATTATCACTATATTACAACAAACTACTCGGCTCAAGGCAGATATTTTCACTATATTACAACCAATTGCCAGGCTCAAGGCAGATAGTATCACTATATTACAACCAATTGCCAGGCTCAAGGCAGATAGTATCACTATATTACAACCAATTGCCAGGCTCAAGACAGATATTATCACTATATTACAATAAATTGCCAGGCTCAAGGCAGATGTTGACTATACATGTATTAATATCAACTGCCTTGCCCAAGGCAAATACTTTCAATATATTAGAACCATCTGCTAGGCTTAAGACAGATAATAATTCTATATTACAATTATCTGCCAGGATCAAGACTAATATAACCACTATATTACAACCAACTGCCAGGCTCAAGGCAGATATTATCATTAAATTGCAACGAACTGCAAGGCTCAATGCCGATATTATCAATTAAATACCACCAACAGTTATGCTCTTTGCAAACAATATTATCACTATATTACAACCGTCTGCCAGGCACAAAGCAGACATTACCAATATATATCAACCATCTGCCAGACTCAATGCAGATATTATCACTATTTTACAACGAGCTGCCAAGATCAATGCAGATATTATCACTATATTACAAACAATTGCCAGGCTTTAGGCAGACAGTATCGCTATATTACAACCAATTTCCAGGCTCAAGACAGATATTATCTGATGTTATCCTTTCATTATTAGGAAGCGATCTACCTGCAAACGAGAGAGGCTATCTGTTAACTTATTAGTAGACCCATGCTTCTCTTTTTTAAGATTTTTATTATTTTTTTAAAATTAGTGTGATTTCACTAGTTACCGAGCCCGGTTAACTCAGTCGGTAGCGCGTCTGACTATCAATCAAGGGGTTGTGAATTAAAATTCCCGCCCCGCCACAGTCCCCATAGAGATTGATATACGACATTATGTCTCATTGCCGTTTGTCCCTTACCGTTGATTCAAGTGGAAAAGTTAACAGTTACTTGAGATGGGTGTGCTTGAGTACCTTCCAGGATCTCAGGAAAGAAGTGGTTTTGTGAACTGATCGTCTGTTAGTCCTTGATGGCATAAATATTATGCTAAATATTCAAACAATACATCCATAGGTGTAAAGATCGATTTGACGTCAATTTTAACACATAAATCTACAAAAATCACTATTTTTGGAGCCAATTTGCATGTGCCAAAGGGGTTTTTAATTACCTATAAAAATATTCTTTGTGTGTAGACTGTAGAGTTGTCATCCTTTGAAGATAATCATCTCCTTAGTGCTAAGAATGAGATCAGGAAAAATTATTGAAATTGATGAAAAAGAAGAAAAATGATCTTGTAGTGATCAGCTATTTGTAACAGGTTACTGAGTATAACGCCATCTGCAGTATCAGTGTACAATAGGACATTTTTGGTTTATAGGGGTGTTGTTCGGGCTTGTGATCATTTCTGGTTCAACCTTGTTGATCTTGGGCCACATTTTCTTTATTGAGCAGGCACACAATATTCACACATTTATGATCATGTTAAAAATTAAACAAACTCTTTGTGATTAAAACGTTAGTATTATTGACACATACCTCTCATTTAAGTACAATTGATAATTGAACATGTATAATTACAAAACAAATATAATTGGTAACTAAAGCGGCGGCTTTTAAAGTACATTTCCTATGTTATATTAATATAAAATAAAAATGAATTTAAAAATGAACAAAATATAAATACATATATAGAAAAAGGAAATAAATCTAAACTACCAAAAACATTTCCTATGCATTTAAGTTGACGGTAGTTTCGTTGTTCATTGGTACGTTAAATGATTTACAGACAGTATCTATTTTGTGGAATACTCTGAATTTCCAGATGGAGTCATCTGGCCACATTCCTTCAATTTAAGCCCGTGTGGTTCCGGCTAAGAATAGAGTACTGCCGATCTCTGCAGAGGGGTAGAAATCCTCCGAATGAGTGTCATGTTCATTTTATCATTTTTTGTCATGTTCACTATTGTGGTTAAATTATCAACCCCTGTGTGGTTTCAGGGAGCCATATGAGTGATGGTAAGAATAGGACCACTGTGGCTCATGCATGTCGTAAGAAGCGACAATTTGAGTAATACGATATAATTTGATGAAACTCTGCAGTTCTGCAGGTATCAAGGTTCTAGGTTCATTCTGCATATCCATTTGTTGGCGTATTTTTGTTTAAATCTGTATGTTAATTTGTTAATTTTGTACATGTAGAGTGAACCTGGAATCGTCCATCCTGTTGGCGTCGAATAACCTATAATGTGTTAGTACGCCGTAAAACCCTATTCATTCATTCCTTCATTAAACTAGCTTTGAAACAATTTCGTTTCATAGAAAAATACACTATATTCAACCCTGAAAAGACCAGTACAATAAGTGAAGGGTGATCTCAGGAGAACCATTCGAAGGTGACCAAAAAGTAGTTCGGACTTACTGATTTTCAAAGGAAAAATCACTTTTTTAACTTTATTTGTACCCTATTTAATAAATATCAAAACGTGGGATATTTTTGTATGCATTCTTAAAATATATATTTTTTCGAACTAACTGCGTCGTAAATCATAATTGCAAAAGAAGTATTTAAGCCGTGAGAATATTTTGTAGTTGGTGTAAAGCCGTGAAAAGCCGTAAAATAGGTGTCATGTTGAAACCTATGCCAAAAGCTCATACCTCGACAGAATTTAGTCATCTTGGTTTTGTTGGATAGGTATTGTATATATATATTGAGTTCTCAGTGTCAGTGGATTCGAGAGTCGGCCACCGGGAATCATTCCCATGCTACGAACTTAGCCATATGCGGAGCACGTGTACCGAAATGAGAGTCACGTGTATTGAAGTCATTTTCATATAAAAATTATGTTGAAGAACAGACCATTCTAAGCAACTTTTGGTCTTAAAGTAGTCAGCTATCTGTCTCCGTTCAGTCAGAAAACGCTCCGTGCAAACACGTGCATTGCTCGCAATATAGGTGTCATGTTCGAGTCCCTGACAAGTGTAAGGGTTACAAAACAATGAAATTGTAAAATGTATCCTCAGCATCTTATTTCAATAAAGCGAGGGGATAAAATCATCATTTAAAACGTCTAATATTTTTTTTACATAAATTCTATTCATTGTTTAAAAAATATGGAAATAAACCAGATGATGGGAAATTGAGGAATCCAGCCTAAAAGTCGGCGCCTAATAATCAGTGCCTAGAAATTAAGGTACCTTATTATCACTGTTGTATTTTTACGTTTTAAAACATCATTGCTAATAAAGTATGTATTATATTTAATTAATATCATTTTAACTGATGGGCAACTCAAAATAGTTTATCGTAAATAAATACATTTAGGTCAGCCCTCATATTATCCTTGGCCATTTACTGTGTGGTCAACCCTTACGGACTGAAAGCGAGGCTAGGGAAGTCTAAATTTAGAAGGACGCAGTAAAACGCGTTCGATACACAGTAGAACTTCGTTGGCTCGAACACGGATGTCTCGGACACCATAAATAGCTCGAACCAATTATCTGATCCTGGGTGGCATTCCATTCCTATTTCGACGTAAATACATATACATGTATGGTATGATGTTGAACACCACTTAGTGCGAACAACACTTAAATCGAACTATTTTGCCAAGTCCCGTCGGGTTCGCGCCATCGAAGTTCTACTGTACATATAAAAACAACGCACAGACATAACACAAAACGATGAAAACGTTGAGAGAGAATATATACCGAAACTAAACCTGTCAGTGATGAAACATATATGAATTATTTGCAGACTTAATGCATTTAATATAATAAACAATTTAAGTTGTTAAGAATACAAGTTAACATATCTAAATAAAAAAAAATAAAAAAAATAACATTTGGGTCAGCCCTCATTTTATCTTTGGATCACGTGATTGCAAGCGTGTTCGATATATACACAGCGCTCATGCCACAAACAGATGAAAAAAATGAGAGGAAATGTGTACCGAAACTAAACATACTTAATGCGTTATATGTTTTTACTGGTTTAACATTAAGAATACAAGTTGACATATGTAATAAAAAAAATAAACAACATGATGTAGAAGATATTTAATGGAGTCTTACCATGTAGGGAGAACTTATTAGTCAAATCATTTAATTATTTGATAACACATCAATTAATATATTTCTAAATACAGGTAAATATTATTCGAGGCACATACCATTATTTATTTTAATTGACACTTTAAACTGTCAGGAGATGGCGAACAATAATGCCATTCTAACATGTAAAGCAACACAAAAAAATATATACTCAACTATCAGTCGTTTTCATTCCCTATGAGCAAGGCCGAATAATAAAATAGAAACCTTTACTTGAAAATGCACCATTACTGAATGCCAAACTTAAACATTTTCAACACAGGATGGGATACCTACCCCATCTCATTTCTTATAACATACTTTCTAAATTTCCTTAAGGAAACACGGTTATGTACCTATGGTTTTTAATTGAATTTATTTCAAATTTCTATCTCTCCGGTTAGCTCAGTTGGTAACACGTCCGACTATAAATCCAAGGTTTATGAGTTTGAATCCCCAGGCGGCCACAGCCTCTGGGGGGATTGATAATAAATGGTATTGTGTATCATGGTCATTCGTCTCTCATCACTGATTCAAGTGAGAAAGTTATGAGTTACTTGGGGGATCGGTGTGCTGGAGTACTGGTTAACCTTCTCGGATCCCAAGAAAAAGTGGTTAGGTTAAATGATCGTCTGCTAGCCCTAGATGGCATAACATGATGCTAAATATTCAAACAAACAAACATATGGCGACTCTCAAGACCTTAAGTCCTGTGATTTATATGGAATTTTGAATTGTAAAGAACCTTATATAGTGTTTGATAGTTAAATATAACATATCAAGAAGGGGAGAATGTTCTGGAGATTATGGCAACATAGATATTTATGCCCTATTTGCTTAGATATACATGTCTATTAATATATACTGAGCCAAAAAAGAAAGTACCCACTTTTATTTTTTTTATTATTTCCTCAATATTAATAATTTGTCAAAATGAGCTATACATAATGTACATGTATTCGTTGGAGTACCTGTCAAAGTTGGTTATATCAATAATCAGCTAAGCGCTTATCTGAGAGGCCCGATTAACTTGTTATGCAGGTGCGCTCCGTGCAGCGACGGTCGATATCCGAGGTGGTATCTGACTGCACTTATTGACCATAAATTAGGCACAAAACAAAAAGATCACATAAAATCAAGTCAAATTGCAATGCCAAGATTAAATAACGACCAAAGAAACAGGCAATCGGGATGCTGAATTCTGGCTCTAGAGTAGCCGAAGGAAGACAATTGAGCATTTGCGAAGACGTTTCCAGATCAGGGGAAACGTTTGGGACCGTCCCCGAAGCGGTCGGCCACGTGTGATGACTGCGGCCGATGATCGGTACATCACGGTTTAACACTTACGTAACCGACGTCTGTCGGCATCAGCAACAGGGCGACGGCATGGAATCAGTGCACAGACAGTTCAGAACCGATTGCGACAAAATGATGATCCGATTCGTCCGTACAGACTGTACTTTGGCCAAATTTTAACCAGACGTCATCGGGCTGCGAGACTCGACTGGTGCCGACGTCGCCGTAGTTTCCGACATGCTGATTGGAGATCAGTATTGTTTTCGGACGAGTCTCGATTCAATTTGAGTCATGCCGACGGACGTGAGAGAATTTACCGTCGGGGGGAGCGTTACGCTGATGCGTGCTTCATTGAGAGAGAGAGAGAGAGAGAGAGAGAGAGAGAGAGAGAGAGAGAGAGAAAGAGAGAGAGAGACCGCTTTGGGGGAGGTTCAGTATTAGTCTGGGGTGGAACTATGGATGTACACAAGACCCGCCTAATCGTTATTGAAGGAAACATCAATGCCCAGACCTACGTCAATAATGTTTTTGAACAAGTTGTTCCTTTTATTCAGGCCACGGAACGAACGTCACACTTATATATTATGCATAATAACGCCCGTCCCATTACAGCTGCACTTACTCGACGTTTTTTGGTGGATTATAACGTCAATGTTTTAGAATAGTCCTGACTTAAATCCCATCGAACACATATGGGATGAGTGCGGTCGCCGTGTTAGAACAAATTATGCAATTAACAAAGTGCAGGATCTTTCAGCAGTCCTACAGGCTGAATGGAACAATTTACCGGCGCCGTACGTACAGCGTTACGTCGACAGCTTGCGACGGCGGATCACGGCGTGCATTTGGCAATACGGCAGACAAATGAGATATTAAATCTTTAACTGCAACCCACATCACATTTTTCACTGCAGAAAAATCCCATAAAATTGAGTTTTAAACTTTCCCGATTACAAGTGAAGATTTATCAAAACTGTTGTTACTTCGGAAATCGACCCCTACGTCATATCGGTCCACTTATTTTCGATGAAAGACATATTGCAGCTGCTTTAAATTTTCACAGGATTTCAAGAATAAATTGTTCTTTACTTCAATTAAAAAATTAAATCCGAATGTATACTCCTTTTCTTTATAATGATAGATATATAATAGTGGGTACTTTCTTTTTGGGCTCAGTGTAGTATCGTAAAAGTTATTTCGCTTGTTAAATTGTAGGCCATTTATGTTAGTTTTCGTAAAAATGGCGAGAAGCTGTTTAAAAAAATAAATAAAAGTTTTATTCGAGAAACATCATTGTCATTCTGCTATTTACACAACAGTGTACTCTGAGTGAGGTTAATTAAAATCATCAAAAAATACTATCAGTTGTAATCACCCAATTCATCTACCTAATTTATTTATCTTGAAGCCAAAAATGATATTGTCAATACAACACTTTAATATCGTGTTGACGGTTACATTGTTAGCACTTTCATATGTATCACTGCAAACGTTTACACAGAGTGTCTGAAAAGTAAGAACTCGTGTTATTCAAGGATGTGTTGGTAACTATATGATCTTTTTGCAAGACTTAATGTTTTTTAACTGAAATCCACTTAATGTTCTGTTTATAACCAGTGTTCACGTCCTGAGATAGAACATGAAATATACTTTTGTTGTATGTCTGACCGTTGGCGATTAATAGCAACAGTGATACTGTGTTGTTGCTACTGATGTTCACCTCAACTGGACGATGACCCGATCAAACAGGCTGAGGAAAAATGATTGAAAATGATTGTTACAATTTATTATGTCCACTGTTAGAATCACTGGTAATTTCATGGTTAAATTTTTGTCACAGACCAGCTATACTATTTACAATAGGGAACAGTCTTTTTTCTGTCACAAATTCCTATTATAGATATGCTTTCTATGTACAGGCAAGTCTCGTCTGTAAAAAGGCCATAATTGCACACTTCCCGTTTTCTATCTACTTTCCAAAAGTGATTGAAAATGATTGTTACAATTTATTATGTCCACTGTTAGAATCACAGTTGATCACATAGTTAAATTTTTATCACTGACCAGATAAACTATTTACAATGGGGAACAGTCTTTTTTTTTCTGCCAGAAACCCCTATCACAGATATGCTTTCTATGTACAGGCCACAGTCTCGTCTGTAAAAAGGCCATAATTTGACACTTTCCGTTTTCTATTTACATTTATAAAGTGATTGAATATGTTTAATACACTTTATTATTTCCACTGTTAGAATCACTGTTAATCACAGTTAAAGTTGTATAACAGAGCAGCTAAACTATTTTCAGTGGGATACCGTCCTCTTGTGGTTGTTCTAGATCTTGACCCAATGAGTTTACTTCCATGAGTGAACTTGCAATCAGCAAACTCACTTTTTCTGCTTTTGAATCTAGAAGAGCTCTCCTGTTCATGTTTTTTTTTCATTTTTAATTCTGTTTATAATGTATTTTACAAAATCTCTAACTTGCCAGGATTACAGTGCTCTTCCTACAGGCGCTCCTTTACACCTTGATTGATTATCTGTCTTGCTAGTGCATAGTTAATTGACTCCCCTGTTTCAATTGTTTGTTGAGTTCGATACTTCATATATGCTCTTTGCACATCATTTAGTAGGTCATGAGAAGCTTTATTGTGCTATTTTGTCTCGTAATTCTTAAGACAGCTCAACCAGGTCTGTTATTAATCTGAAAAAGTAAGGACAAGGCTCTGTTTAAATAATATATACATTTGGAAAAAAGTTAAGCACACTTCCCTCAGAATTTTGACCATGAATGACAACACAAGTGCTATCATGAGAGTATTTATCCCTTTACTTCATATATAAGCCTTTGGCAACCTCTAATATAGAAGGCTTTTGAAAACAGGGTAGGACCAGTTCTGACTGGTCGTCTATCAGAATAAATAGAATGTAACAATTCATGGAAATTGACTTTGTATGGCTTTGAATTTAGAAGAGTCCACTTTAAAAAGGGTTAAGAGCTCAAAGTTAGCAGTATAACTGCAAACTGATAATAATTACTTAAAAAGAGATAATTTTACATGTTAAATATTTAAGGGTTCCTGCAGCCAGACTGAAGTTAGTATGATATTCGTTTTTTTATCTTTTGATATAGCTGGGAGGTTTTATGGGTTTACTGTGATACAAGCTAGACATAAATATCATAATACTTTTCAGCATGCCGATAGTATCTGTTTTCATTATGAACATAACTTTTAACATAACCATGCATAAAATCATTGTTTTGCTGAAAAACTATTCTTTAAAAAGCTGTTCAATGTCTCATGTAGATATTTTTATATAGTAATCGCAGCGTCCGTCCGTCCGTCTGTCCGTCCGTCTGTCCGTACGTTTGGAGCGGCAGTTGTGGGTTGCGTTGCCAATACAGAATGGCATTGTGTTTTTTTTTGGTACTTGTGGGGTGCAATGTTCACCCCACAAGTGCGAAAACGCGTCCAAATGGCATTGTGGGGTTAATTCCATTTTTTTTTCTCACATTTTTCTTTTCCTTTTTTTCACCTTTTTTCATTCTTTTTTAGTGTCATTAGGGTTGGATCTCAAGGTTTGTGACATTAGGGTTAGAAAGAAAATAGGTTTTGTTTTGTTTTATGAAAAAAAAGATGTTTTATAACATATAAAAACCGCACTCCACAACATCACTTCCATCAGAACTTCCGTCCGTCCTTCCGTCCTTCCGTCCGGTATTTCGTTTCCGGCCTGTAACTTTGTCATGCATAGATGGATTTTGTTGATACTTGCTACAAATGATCAACATATTATAATGACGTGTCGCGAGTAAGACCCACACCCGTACCTCAAAGGTCAAAGTCACAATTTGAGTTTGTTTGACAACACTTTGAGTTTGTGTGAGATTTCGTTTCCGGCCTGTAACTTTCTCATGCAAAGATGGATTTTGTTGATACTTGCTACAAATGATCAATATAACATATCATTTTTTTTCACAGGCCATTTGGGGGGCATGTGACACTAAACAGTGACATTTCTTGCTTTTTTTTAAATTTGAGTTGCCATATAGTTACCCGTTTATTTACATTGTCACATATAATATATACATACATATTTTAGTAAAACAAATTCAAATATCTTTGTATTGTGAAAAGAGAGAGAGAAAGAGAGAGAGAGAGAGAGAGAAAGAGAGAGAGATAGAGAGATAGAGAGAGAGAGAGAGAGAGACAGAGAGAGACAGAGAGAGAGAGAGAGAGAGAGAGAGAGAGAGAGGCCAACCCGACAACTAAAAAGAGAATTTCAATACAATATTACACAAATATATTTGCCTAAGTTTACATACTTTAGCCTCAAAAATTTTATTCGGCTTACGTTGGATATTTTTTTTATTTACCTATACTGTTTTTCAGAAATATTGATTCTGTAAACAAATCAAAATCATTATAAAAAATCACATAACTGACCTTGACCTACTTGGACTTCGTTTATACTTGCATTGTCTGGTTAAAGTCTTTTGCTTAGATCGGGTTTGAACTTTTTTGCAGTAATAGTATTGATTCTGTAAACTGACCACCATCATGTTAAAAATTTTACAATACTGACTGACTTACTTAATCGACTGTAAAAAAGACGAGCATTTGCACCCGTTTCCGGTGCTCTTGTTTGAAAATACATTTTCCTAATTTAAATGGTCATCTTTAATTTGAATGGAATTTTTGTATGGAAGGGCAACCAGGTAAAAATTCTATTCCGTTTGTTACTTATTCTGTTGTTGTTAACTTTGAATACAACTGCCTTTCTGTGCTTTTGTTAATCAAACCATACAATGCTGTAAGACCTGTGTTTTATTTAGTAATGTTAATTCCGCTATTACTTTGTTCGTCATACTCGATACAACAGTTGCGAAGTGCTTACTGTTACATGGTAATATGCGGTTTCTGTTTGCCATTTCGCTTTCCGTAATCCGACTGCGAAAATACAAGTACCTGTTCCTTCAAGTTTTGCTAGCTCTGCCTTTAAACGGTGTTAAAAAATTAGTTGGGAAAGCCTAAATGCAATCCGTGATCGGGCCTAAGGCCGCAATACCCGAAAAGAACCATGCATGTATAACCACAATAAACATATAAATATAGATCTATATATATACTTGATGTTTATTATGTGTGTCTACTCCTCGTGAATATAGGGCCTATATTTATTTAAAAATGGCTTGTAAAAAGTCGTTCAGTCAGACCTCCACGTTGGTACTCGTTTGAAACCATCGTAACACTATATAACTTTGGCTGACATGACGGAATGCAAAGTTTTCTGAAATAGATTGATTCATTGAATGTTTAGCGTCATTTTTATGCAATCGATGGCTTACAGACGATCGGTTAACCTAGCTACTATTTCTATATCAGGTGAGGACCAATGGCTGATTGAACCAGTCCTTTGAGGTCAAATGGGGATTGTACCAGTAAATGGATCTCACAATGCAGAAAGTACTGTATATTTCTATATCAGTTGAGGACCAATGGCGGAGTAGACCAGTTAATGGATTTTTCAATGCAGAACGTACTGTATATTTCAATATCAGATGAGGTCCAGTGACGAATTGCACCAGTAAATGGATCTCACAATGTAGAAAGTACTGTAGATTTCTTTATCAGGTGAGGTCAAATGTCGGATTGCACCATTTAATGGATCTCACAATGCAGAAAGTACTGCATTTTTCTATATCAGGTGTGTTCCAATGGCAGATTGCACGAGTAAATTGATCTAACAATTCAGAAAGTAATTTATATTTCTATATCAGATGAGATCCAGTGGCGGATTGCACCAGTAAATAGATCTTACAATGCAGAAAATACTGTATATTTCTATATTAGGTGAGGTTAGGTGCGGATTGCACCAGTAAATTGATCTCTAAAGCAGGTAATACTATATATTTACAACGTGATGTACACTGGCTGATGTTTACTTTCTGCATTATTAAATCAATTTATTGGTGCAATCCGCCATTGGACCCACCTGATTTAGAAAAATAAGAAACAGTACTACCTGCATTGTAAGATCCATTTTCTGGTGCAATGTATCAATGGTATTAAAAATACGTTAAAACGCACCAGAACCATTATACACACACAAAAAATCACGCGAGGGGCATGCCTCTGGACCTCACTAGTGTTGGCATGCACATATTTTTTTAGGGCTAGCTACGTCCCTGAATTGGTGATACGTCATCTTTTCGAGACCTATTTCTTAAACAAAAACAAATATTGTATTAACACAAATAAAGGTATTCCATGCGCTTTATTATTCATCCATAAAACACAATTGTGTAACTAATAACTAAATTGTATCATGTTTCCTATCTCCGATTTCGCCCTAAAGAACCTCTTGGTTCCAAGACAGTTACGATAGTCTGATTGAGCAGAACGCAACAATCAACGACGTATGCGATCCGAGCGTATGGGCCATTTTAGCTTATAATTCGCTTTGCATCTAGCATTACCCAACTTGTTTCGGCGGAAATTTCCTATAACGTTTAAGTTGTGTGGAAAAAAGTACCGTCACTCCGTTTACAAACAGAGCTAGCTTTTTAGTTTCACAATCGAATTGGCAACTAGCAACAAGCGTAACGCGGATTACAGTTAACGGAATGCAATGTAGATCTACCGGATTGCGAGTGTCGGATAGTAAAGTCAACACGACAAATTAAAAGAAATGATTGTCTAAAAAGACAACAATCAGGAAGACATATATAAAGTACCACAATTAAAAAGACAGTCACGAAAATAATATCAGCATCAATCGCTTGAAAGTAATAACATTTGAAATTAAGATATGTACAATAGCGGAATAGAATTTTGACCTGGTTGCCCTTCCATATTTTTTATGTTTTTTGAAAGCATTGTCATGTTTGAATGGTGAATTTAAAAGAAAAAATTGATGGTTGGAAATTGGGATATGAATATGTTATATTTGAAATCTACTCTCATTTGATCAACACTGTACACACTGAAAAAAAACTATATCTTTTGGAAAACACATGACCACTACTTTTGCCATTGGATATTTTGGCACTGCAGATGTCAATCAATAATAAAAGTAATTTCCCCTTTTATTTGGATCTTTTTTTATAAATGACAAGCCTTTAAAACTGTTCCATTCACTAAAAGAATAAGAAAAGTTTTTTGAAAATGGTGTACTTGCTAAAAATGTTGTATCTCAGCATTGCGATGCTTGATCTTTATAATCTCTTTACCAATGAACGTATCTCATCCTAATTAAAAATTCCCAACCCTGACTTTGTATCCAAAGGCCAAAGTCAATCTTTAATTTCTGTACAAAACCAAGGGTGAAAAAAGCGTTCAAGTAAAAAAAACTATATTCAAACTTCAAATCTTGCCTTAGCAAACTATAGAAATCCATAGAACATGTAATAAGGAACATTTATGGAACTTTTTAGAAAAATCGATCCATCAATGCCAAAGATATGAGCGATTTACCTTTTTTTCGATTTTTTTTTCCAGGGACATTTTCATCCAATGTTGTCGATTTTAGTGTCATTTTCAGATGTCCCCTAATGACCTTTCCAGATGGCTGGGCTAGGTATTTCCATTGGTACCATCTGTTAGATCTTGAATAGATATTTCAGAAAATATTTGTGTTTATTTAAAAAGTATTAGTTATTTTAAAAAACAGTCAGTACAACCTGGCCTTTATTTGACGAGATCTAGCTAACAAAAAAGATTGGGGTCCCTGACCCTTATTTCAATGTTTGCACGTGCACAGGTTTCAAAGTTACTCAGAAAACTCGAGACCTTTCCATTGATACCCAAATTGAAAAGATTGGACCGGAAATGGCTTCTCACCTCAAGTTTGATCCTCTTTTGGCCCTCCGGTTGACCGTATGTGAGTTGGGGTTAAAGTTCTAGCGGCCAAACGGTTTGGGTTAGACACATAGTTTAAGACAAAAATTGCTCGGAATTGAATTCTTTACAACATATATGAAAATTATCCCACTGCACATTGCTCTTAGAATGACGCACGTGCTTGGGGGACTACCTCAGTTATAGGGCCTGGAATGACCTTGAAAGGGAAAACTTGGATCCAAGTGGTACGGCAACCTTTAGTGCTCGTCAAAACACGTTGAATGACACCAAGATCATTAAATTCCAACAAGAAATGGCCTCTGGGCAGGGGTTTGAATCTGGCACCTTAACTTGGAAAAATGGCACAGGACGCATTTCTGACCAAACGGAGAGAGATAGCTTAACACTTAAAAAACAAATGATGCTCATAATAACGTGTTCTACAACATATATGACCTTGACCCATTGCACGTGGCTCTCATTTTTTCAACACGTGCTACAGTATGACCCAAAATCGAGGCCCGCTGGCGGCAATTTTCTTTAAAAAAAAATTTCCAATGTTAAAAGCCCCTCAATATCTGTCGAACGCATTATTTTTTAATAAGCAAGTCGGTTATTCGGCACTCTTTGACCGGCTCGCCTAAGGTCATTGGCCCCACCTTGAACCTTAACCCTAATTTTCTGCAAGGTTTAGGGTCAGATAATGGGATTAATGTAAAATAATTCTAAACCATATACTTAGTGATTTAGGGTCATTTGAAATTTACGCAATCGACCAAAACAGGAATAATCCATATAAAGTATTGTTTAGTCTACATCTGGAAAAACACGTCCAATCACTTCGGATATACTGTCGACTAATATTTAAAAAAATAGGGTTAACCTGGAGTAAGCTTTGTTGCCAAAAATAGATACCTCCAAATAATATACGTGTGATTATCAAAATTCCGAAAAGTGACTTCATACTCAAACCTGTGACGACAATCACTATTTCATAACCAAATGTTCACTGTATATATTATTTGATAAACAGTTTATATATAATAAAAAAAATTAGGTTGTAGCATGTATACTTAACTTAATTTATGATGCATAAATCAGGTCGGTTCCTGATACAAGGATTAAGGTTTGGAGATTTTTTTAAAAACAGACATAAATCATTATCTATGTTTATTAGGCAGATGTTGGCAAGTGTTGCACGGCTGTATATAATAAAAAAATTTTTTTGTCTCCAGTCTGTAGATATATACTTATAAAACTCTTACCGTTTAGTCAGAAACTCGTCCTTTGCAAGAACATACCCGTGCACGCAATATTCGACACACCAAAAAGGGCTATTTTTGGTGTCGTTCGAAAGGTATTTCTACTTTCATAATTAAATAATTTTTGAAAAACAAAATTTGAAGGGGAAAAAATCTAAATTTTCAAAGCACACATGTATACCTCTGCGGAATCTCTCCCAGCATTCAGAAAAAGGGCCTTTAGCCGCGGCAGTGGTCTTTTCGAGCATAAAATTCTCGTCACACCCTTATAAATATCATCAAAATCAATCAACGGGCTAAAACGTTTAAAACTTGGGTTTGGTGGTCGGCGGAACGGTCCTCATGACTTAACCAGAGCAGATGGGCAAATAAATTGTATATGGTAGTTTAAATAATTAATTGCGCTAATGAATAACACAAAAACGCATTAAAGTAGTCTAAGTAATGAAGTCACAGTGTTAAGTTGAAGGTCATTGAAAACTCAGATTTTGCTTTTTTTTGTCCATTTTTGTTCAAATATTGTGTAAACTTAATAATGTAAAATAATTATATGTCTTATGAGTTGAAAATCAAATTGAAGTCCATCCCAGGTTTAAAACCCGTGACCAGGTGTCCAATGACCCCATCCCTGTTTATCCAAAAAGGTCAAAAATGGTACTCAAAGCGCTATGTCTTGCTTAATCTCGGTTTGTTTTTTATTTCTAGGTATCAAACTGCGTTTCTCTTCGCTACGCTATGATTCATATACGTTTCATTCCGATCGGTGCTTAAATGAAGCAAGCATGCCTTCGCACGTTTTCCCGCGGGACATAGTCTTCGAGTTATAACTTTTTGGTGCGCCATTTTGAATAACCTTTTTTTATTCTTGGGCAGAGCCCTAAGCTAGGACACTAGCAACCAGCCATGGACATACACAAATTGTTGTATACATGGACATACATAATGTGTCATATAAATGACATTCATTCGAGTAATGTATATGTTTTACATCGATTGTGAAACAGTGAACAAGACAATGTTGCGTGAGGCACTCAAATTATTAGCAACCAGCCATGGACATACACAAATTGTCATACAAATGACATTCAATCGAGAATTGTATATTTTTACATCGATTGTGAAACAATGATAAAGTCGATCTTGCATGAGGCCCTCAAATTATTATGATCTTCCGCAAGGCATGCAAATTATAAGAAACCAACTATGGACATACACAAATTGTCATATAAATGGCATTTAATCGAGTACTGTATATATTTTACATCGACTATTCTTTATTTATGAAATTACTATAATAATAATAATACATAGCCAGACATGGACACATAAAAGCTGTCGTATAAATGGCATTGCATGGTTCTTTCAAGCTAACATAGATCCTGATTTTTTAAAAATAAATATGTATTTTACATCAATTGTGAAACAAACAAATTCTTACAACTTACACAAATCGCACTCCTGGGTCGAACCAGTACTACGCATATGAAAAAAAGTTACAATGTTTTGTAAACAAAGACAAAGTCTGATACATCACGACTTTTCGTGGCTTTGGGACGTTATTTTCATCAACTTCAAAAACTTTCCCTGACTTCATTCCTAGCTCTAACATTATGCTTTTACCACCATTTGTTAGATAAATTTAAGGACTACAGCCAACCATAATATTTGTTTATTTACGCGCATTTCTCCTTGCGGCACGGGTGAAAATGATACATGAATACCGAACATGTTATATTTTCACTAAAAGAGGTGCTAGGGCATCTGTGCCACAAATCCGTACATAGGTGCGTTGGGATTTGTTCATATCTGCCCATATCCCTGTTTATTCACTTAAAAAAAACGGTTATTTTTCAAAACTGTAAAAAGCAACTGGCCTTATTTTGATGAGATCTACAAAATAAAAAAAAGACACCAACTCTTCTTTTTGAACGTTTGCACTTATCACGTGCGTCCTTTTTAAGTGTACCTGTGAAATGTAACGCCAGTGTGAAGAGATTGTCAAGACCTTTTGAACTATATCAAACTTGAAAAAAATGGAACCGGAAAAGATATCTGTGCACATGTTGAAACATCCCGTGCACTAACCCTAACCCTGCACGGGGCGTTATTCTGATTAAACGGTTACAGTTATCCATATAGTTTATATACAAAAGTTGTTCAGAATGATTTTTTCTACAACATATATGAAAATGAACTGCAGACACTTGCATTTCAGATTGTGCTCAAACATGAATTAAGCTTGTGGCCTAACCCTGACCCCTGGTGGCGAGAAATATAAAAAACATACTAATGAGTTCTCAAGATCTATTCAATACCTATCCAACAATACCAAATTCATTCAGTTTTGCCAAGGAATGAGCTCTATGCAGAGGCTCGAACATGATACCTAAATCCCGTACATATAGCAGTGTGCATGGGGCGCTTTTCTGAACTAATGGAGACAGATAGCTAAATTTTCTAAGAAGAAAACTTGCTCAGATTTTGTTTCTCTACTGTATATAAGACATGTCTTCGAGACACGTGCATCCTATATTCCTGCACATGCTCTAATATGATCTAAGTTCGTGCCATGACCCTAACCCCTGGCGGCGGGAAATATGTATAAAAAACACTGACACCTCAAGATATTTTCGATACCTATCGAATGATACGAAACTCATTCAGTTCTGTCAAAGAATGAGGTCACGGAAGAGACTTGAACATGACACCTAAATGCCGTTCATGTGTTAGTATCCACGGTGTTTGCACGGGACGCGTTTCTGAATAAACGCTGACAGCTAGCTTAACTTTTTAAGAATAAAATTGTTTAGAATTGGTTTCTCTAAAACATATATGAACATCATTTCCAGGCACGTGCATTTTATATTCCTGCACGTGCTCAAACATGACCTAAGTTCGTGCCCTAACCCTTGTTGGCAGGAAATCTAAAAAAACCCAACAACTATGTAGCCTCAAGTGTTATTCAATAGCTGTCGAATGATACCAGGTTTGTTAAGTTCTACAAATAAATGTATACGGATAAATATATGCAGGTAGTGGTATTTTATCTAGCCTAAAATAGTTGTAATACTGTTTTCAGTTTGTGCGGATTGCCAGATCTTTGGATTTTCCCCTGAATTTGACACGATTGTATAGGTTCAACTGGCACATGAATGTGATTGACAGTGTTTGAGATCTACTCTGAACCTAAGGTAGGAGACCACACTCACTCGTGTGTGTTTTTTTATACCCAAAAACCCCACCCCCACCCCCACCCCCCGCCTGTTCGTCCGGTATTTCGTGTCCGGCCTGTAACTTTGTCATGCATAGATGGATTTTGTTGATACTTGGTATAAATGATCAAAATAACATGACGTGTCGCAAGTAAGACCCACACCCGTACCTCTAAGGTCGAGGTCACAATTTGAGTTTGTTTGACAACACTTAGAAGCTGTGTGAGATTTCGTGTCTGGCCTGTAACTTTGTCGTGCATAAATGGATTTTGTTGATACAAATGATTAACATAACATGACGACGTGTCGCAAGTAAGACACAAACTCATACCTCAAAGGTCGAGGTCACAATTTGAGTTTGTTTGACAACACTTTGAGTCTGTGTGAGATTTCGTGTCTGGCCTGTAACTTTGTCATGCATTAATTGATTTTATAAATAATGCTACAAATGATCAACATAAGATGATGACGTGTCGCAGGTCAAAACCTATCTTAGGGAAAGGCTTAGGGAACGGGACCAGGTTAGGGTTGGGAACGGGTTAGGGAACGGGTTAGGGAACGGGAACAGATGAGGGAACGGGTTAGGGTTGGGAACGGGTTAGGGAACGGGTTATGGAATGGGTTAGGGAACGGGTTAGGGTTAGGGTTAAGGAACGGGTTAGGCAACGGGAACAGGTTAGAGAACGGGTTAGGGCTAGGGAACAGGAACGGGAACGGACACGGGTTAGGGTAAGGGTTAGGGTTAGGGAACGGGAACAGATTAGGGAACAGGTTAGGACTAGGGTTAGGGTTAGGGAACGGGTAAGGAATGGGTTAAGGAACGGGTTAGGTTAGGGTTAAGGAACGGGTTAGGGAACGGGAACAAATTAGGGAACGGGTTACGGCTAGGGTTAGGGTTAGGGAACGGGTTAGGGAACGGGTTAGGGAACGGGTAAGTGTTAGGGTTAGGGTTAGGGAACGGGTTAGGGAACGGGTAAGTGTTAGGGAACGGGTTAGGGTTAGGGTAGAAGTGTTTGACAAAATTGCACGTTTGAATTGCACCTCTTGTCCGTTGATTGGCTGTAATTGTCACGTGATCTTTGAATTGATTGGTCGATATTTTTAGTAACAATCTTTACTCTGCACTACCCTTAATGTTATTTGTTATGATGTGATAGTGAAAGGAAGGATGTTTGTAGGAAATTATTTAAATTTAAAATGTAAGACGTGTAAAATGATACATGTTTATGAAATAAGTATAAATAATTTTAAAATAATGAATTAAACAGTTGTCAACAGTTCTGTGTTAATATTATTCTGTATTTGTGCACCATTGTATAGATCTATTCAATGTTAACAATAACTATACCAAAAGTATGTTTAATCATTGCGGAATCGACCCGTGCCGCACGCGCAAACATGATAGATACATACCAAAAATATGTTGTAGATCAATTATTTTTTAACAATTTTTGTTCTCAAATAATTAAGCGACCTCTCTCCGTTTACTCAGAAAAAAAATCCCGTGCAAACACGGACATTTTAGGGAATGTACACATTAATGGGGGTGACATGTTCGAGACTCTGTCGAGAGACCATTTCTTTCCGATTCTGCTGATCTTGGTGTCGTTCGGTAGGTATTGAATAGATCTAAAGGTAGCCATACAGTACAGACCGGAATTTACTCGTTAAAATGTCATTAGGGTTAGTAGAGTTTATGTGGTCATTGTGGCAAGTGCACGATTCTGGGAAGCACGTGCACTGAGTTCATCTTCTAACATGTTGTAGAGCAAACCCTCCTGAGCAACTTTTGTATAGAAATTCTTGGGCTAACGTTAACCGTTAAGTCAGAAAAAAATCCCATACAATAACCTACCGAGATACCAAGATTCGAACCCGTGCACAGAGGCCACTTCCGGTTTGATTTTTTTAAGTTTGGTCTTGTTCGAAAGGTCTGGACATACTGGAAACACTGACGTCGCGTTTTGGAAGTAAAAATAAAATGGGTGCACGTGGCACGTGCACGAATGCAAAAATCAAGCGAACTTCCTAAATCTGTTTTTATTGTGTAGATCTCATCAAAATAATGCCAGTTTCTCCTTACCGTTTATAAAAATAACTAAAACTTTATTTGTTATTTTCATTTATTTCTCCGCCCCCCCCCCCCCCCCCCCATTTTTTTCATAGGTCTCTGCGGAACGTGTGGCTCGAGTTAGGCTTAAGGTTGAGGCTTTTGGCTTTGTAATGGTCCTTTTGAGCATTAAATTTTCTAAACACTCATGTAGATATCGATAGAATAGGTCCATCCTGAGGCCCTCATTTCAGTGGTTGGAGGTCACCCAAAAACGGGCTAAAACGTTGTTTTGACAATTGATTGCACTAATCAATGACATAAAAAACATTAAAATAGCTTTATCAGTAAGTTCACAATGTTAAGTTGAAGGTCATGCAAAACTCAGAATTTGCATTTTTTCCGATTTTTTGTTGATTGTTGTGTCAACTTCAAAACGCTGTCCAAGACTCATTCTTTGAGCTGGGGATTATGTTTTTATGTTAAATTGTAGATAATTATATGTACAATAATTTAAAAACGCGTTTTTTGAGTAAGTATGGGGTTTAAGCCCATTTATTGGGGTCTCACTGACCCACTCCTAATTCTCGAAAGTGGCCAAAAATGATTACACTTTAGTCAAGATTACTGTTTACTCTTTACTCATAATTACCTACTTTGATTACTGTTTATTCTTTACTCATGGTTACCCACTTTGATAACTGTTTACTCTATACTCACTTTGATTACTGTTTACTCTTTACTCATGATTACCCACTTTGATTACCCACTGTGATTACTGTTTACTCTTTACTCATGATTACTTACTTTGATAACTGTTTACTGTTTACTCATGATAACCTACTTTGATTACCCACTTTGATTACTGTTTACTCTTTACTCATGATAACCCACTTTGATGACTGTTTACTCTTTACTCATGGTTACCCACTGTGATTACTCTTTACTCTTTACTCATAATTACCCACTTTGCTTACTCTTTACTCTTTACTTACTTTGATTACTGTTTACTCTCTACTCATGATTACTCACTTTGATTACTCTTTACTCTTTAATTACTTTGATAACAGTTTACTCTTTACTCATGATTACCCACTTTGGTCACTGTTTACTCTTTACTCATGGTTACCCACTTTGATTACCTACTTTGATTACCTACTTTGATAATCCACTTTTATTACCCACTTTGATTACCCACTTTGATTACTGTTTACTCTTTACTCATGATTACCCACTTTGGTCACTGTTTACTGTTTACTCATGGTTACCCACTTTGATTACCCACTTTGATTACCTACTTTGATAATCCACTTTGATTACCCACTTTGATTACCCACTTTGATTACTCTTTACTCTTTACTCAGGATTACCCACTTTGATTACTCTTTACTCATGACTACCCACTTTGATAACCAAGTTTGATTACTCTTTACTCTTTTTACTCTTAGGGTTGACCTGAGGTGTCAGCGTGGGCCACAAAAGTAGACCAAGCAGGGTTCGAAGTGATTTTTAGTCATTTTAAGGCTATTTTTAACCAAAAATGGTACAAGTTCAGCGCTAAAGTACGAACAGACAGACGAACAGATGTGCATTATTTTACCTGCTATTGTTTAACGGCATAAAAAGTACAAAGTTCAGCGCTAAAGTACGATCAGACGGACGAACATATAGTCATTATATTTTTATATTTCTTTAGACATTATTCTAAAGTATAATATAAAAAATAGTTCAATTTAATATTTTATTCCAAACGATTTCTACCTTAAGTTGAAGTTAATGAAAAACGCATATATTTTCAGTATGCAAAAGTACGCGTATACGCCTTTAACCCTAAATCACGCACAGACGGACGAACAGATGTGCATTATTTTGCCTGGAACGTTTACTTATTGTTATATACTATAAAAAGAAGTGTTTATTTAAATCCATTTATACAAAATAAACATGTTATAAGCGATTTTTAGTCATTTAACGGCTATTGTTTAACATAAAAAGTACAAAGTTCAGCGCTGATGTACGAACAGACGGACGAACATATAGTCATTATATTGTTATATTCCTTTAGACATTAATCTGCGTTATGTATATCGTAGAGCTTATTATTCTAAACATCAATTGTTCTTTGACCTATGAGTTCAAAAGGTCAAATTGTTGATATTTTTTAACTTTTATGTGTGGATTGTGTAGATAAAAAATATGTTAAATTATATAGTGAAAATCAGCCCCGTGGTCATAGAAACATTTTTTTAGACTGTTTGGTGTTTACATGCGTGCACGTGGCGCAAGGGTCAAGGACAAAGGTTTGAAAAGTATTGGGTGTAATATCCAGAAAGAAGACATTTTTCTCTAAAGTATGATACCAAAATCAGCCGTTTATGCGAATTAATAAAGATTTGGGAGCGTGTTGAAATTGATGAAAAACAGCTATTTTTGGTCCGAAAATGGCCAAAAACCCAGTTTTTCCTTAATTTGAAATGACCCTAAATCACTAAGTATACGGTTTAGAATTATTTTTCTTACACCAATCGCTTTATCTGACCTTAAACCTTGCAGAAAACCCGGGTTAAAGTTTGAGACCAGGCTAATGACCTTTGGCGAACGGGTCAAACCATGCTGAAAAAACGTTCGGACTTCGAACCAGTCGTTTTCGAGCCAAAAATCGCTATTTCTGGACCATGTTTGAGCCTGCCGGACAGGTCAATAGCCATAGTATATGATGTGTTTGATTATGGGGGGCTGTAGGCATTGGTAATCGCTAAGGAATGATGTAAAACTCACCTCTCTAGTGCAAGGAATAAGGTGCCGGGGATGCGTATTTTTTCGAAAATACTTATCGGAACCCATCAAACTGGGTACCAGTGTGTCTAGATGTCCCCTGTACGAATTGAACGAGTACCAACAACCACCTATGCATGTTCGAACACCGTGCGCTACAGCAAAAAGAGTTAAAATAAAATTTATTTTAGCGCTTAGGTACCATGTTTGCATGTGCTGCACGGGTCGTTAATGAATTTTGCAAAATTATTTGTTGTAAAAACAATAACCTACACATGTTCCGCTAAAGAATGGTACTAAATTCAGAATTGTAGACCCAATATTAAGGTCTGTGGAACTTGTTGAAAATGATGAACTTTGACTTGAGAAAAAACATGAAGTGCCGTCACTTTTAAAGAACAATTGCCATGTTCAAATCGAAGCCAAGAGTTCATTCCTTGACTGATTTTGTAGAAAATGGTATCATTGTGTAGGTATTGATGGGATCTAGGGTTCTGGATACTAACTGGTCCAATGTCCACACCGTTAGGCGGCGCCAGTTGATCCGAGTTCCGGGTTGGAGCCTTAGGGGCCGCGGAAAAATTAAATAACTCTAGGTATGGATTTTTTCACAAATGTTGTAGATCTGACCATTCTAAGCAACTTTTGTTCTTTAAGAAATAAGCTATCTACCACCGTTTCGCCAGAAACGTGCCCGTGCCGTCACGTGCATGATGGGAATGGGGGTGCCGTGTTCAAACCCCGCCACTGACGTCATTCTTGTGCCGTTTTTAACCAGGGCACAGGGTTCGACAGGTATTGAGAAGCTCTTGGGGTTGGCTGAAAAAAAAAGGCCGCCAGGGGTCGCCAGCGGTCAAATGGTAGCACGTGCCGAAAAATGAGGAGCACGTGCATCAGGGTCATATTGATATATGTTGTAGAAAATTTAATTCTAAGCAACATTTTTTCTAAGAGTGATAAGCTATCTGTCTCCGTTAAGTCAGAAACGCGTCCCCTGCATACCCGTGCAATTCAACCAAATTCGTCATATTTTGTCAATTATGAGGTGCCATGTTCAAACCCTTGCCCAGAGGCCAATTCTTATCGAAATTTGATGATCTTAATGTCGTTGGGTAGGTATTAAATAGATCTTGAGATTGCCGTACCTCACTGACCCGAGGGCACCCGGTCAAGGTCATCACTGGGCCTAGAACTGAGGTGGTCACCATGGCACGTGCGCGATTCTGAGAGCCACGCGCAATGGGTTCATCTTCATATATGTTGTAGGGAATTTAATTCTAAGCAACTTTTATTTTTTCAACTATATGGCTAACTCAACCTGTTCAGCCGCTAGAGCCTAAACCCCAACTCAGATACGGTCAGCCGGAGGGCCAAAAAGGGCTCGAACCTGAGCCGAGAGGCCATTTTCGATCCGATTTTTGGGTATCGGTTGAAAGGTCTTGACGAGCCTGACAATATGGCGTCGAGTTTTGTTAAAATATCTCAAACAGGTGCAAGTCGCGTGCAAAAATAGAAATAAGGGACCTAGTGAATTTTTTTATTCGCTTAATCTCGTCAAATAAAGGCTAAATAATCCATCCATCCATCCATCCATCCATCCATCCATCCATCCATCCATTCATTCATTCATCTATTCCATTCATTCATTCATCTATTCATTCATCCATATATTCATTCATTAATTCATCTATTCATTAGGGTTAGAGTAATAGTTACAGTTATAGTAAGATACGAAAGTTGTCCGATGCGGTCAACAACGGAAATAATGTGTACTTCGTTTAATGTGCATAGAGTGAATGCGAGTGAAATACCTAACCCTTGAATAATATGTGATTCACATCAGTTGCTGGTTTTGTTTTGCTGTATTCCAATCATTCATCTTTCCATTCATTCATTCAATCATCCATTCATTCCATTTATTCCATTCATTCATTCATTCATCTATTCATTCATCTATTCATTCATCTATCTGTTCATTCATTCATTCATTCATTCATTCATTCATTCATTCATTCATTCATTCATTCATTCATTCATTCATTCATTCATTCATTCATTCATTCATTCTTTCATTCATCCATCCATCCGCTCATTTATTCATCCATCAATCCATCCATCCATCTGTCCGTCCGTCGGTTCGTCCGTCCGTCCATCCGTACGTCTGGAGCGGCAGTTGTGGGTTGCGTTGCCAGTACAGTATAGCATTGTGTTTTTTTTTGTACTTCTGGGGTGCAATGTTCACCCCACAAGTGCGAAAATGCGTACAGAATGGCATTGTGGGTTTATTTCCAATTTTTTTCACATTTTTCTTTTACTTTTTTTCACCTTTTTTCATTCTTTTTTAGTGTCATTAGGGTTGGATCTCAAGGTTTGTGACATAAGGGTTAGAAAGAAAATAGGTTTTGTTTTGTTTTATGAAAGAAAGATGTTTTATAACATATAAAACCGCACTCCACAACATCACTTCCACCAGTCCGTCCGTCCGTCCGTCCGTCCGTCCATCCATCCATCCATCCATCCATCCATTCACACATTCATTCATCGATTGATTGATTGATTGATTGATTGATTGATTGATTCATTAATTCATCCATTCTCATTCATTCATTCATTCATTCATTCATTCATTCATTCATTAGGATTAGGGTTCGGGTTAGGGTCTGGGTTTTAGTAATATACAAAAGTCGTCCGGTGCGGTCAACAAGGGAAGTAACTTGTACTTCGTTTATAGTGCACAGAGTCGATGCAAGTAATTCCTCTTGAATATAAAATTTGATTTACATCAGTTGCTGCTTTTGATTTGCTACTTTTCGTTTCGTTGATACACATGTTACTGGACTTCATGATTTGTTGAAAAATAATTCGGACTAATATGACGGAGCACGTTGAGTTCATTCCATTCATTTCATTAATTAATTAATTAATTAATTCATTCATTCATTCATTCATTCGTTCAAACATGATAGATACATACCAAAAATATGTTGGAAAAGTTATGGCCCTTTTGGACTCAATTTTTCGTCTGTTGACACCCAGGTTAAACTTTTGCGTTTAAGTTTAAGATATCTATGCAACCACTCATTGGATGTGAATGAAACTTTGCATATGTGTTCACCATCATCAATAAAACACACACAGACAAGAACCATAACTTTGAATTGCATTTTGACACAGTTATGGCCCTTTTTGAACTTAGACACCCAGAGGCGAGCTTTGTTGGTCTTCTGACAACTCTCGTTTAATAGTCTGATGTAATATTCTGTTTCTGTTGTTGTAGTCTCAGTATGTGTAATATTCTGGTAGTGTTGTTATAATCTTGGTATGTGTTCTACTCTGTGGCCGTTGTTATAGTCTCGGTATGTATAATACTTTGTATATGTCTTAGTCTCACTACATGTAATAGCAATTGTAGTCTCAGTATGTGTAGTATTCTGTAACTTTTGTAGTCTCAGTATGTGTAACATTCTATAGCTGTTGTTAAAAGTCGTATTTTGTGTGATATTGTGTAGCTGTTGTTATAGTCTCACTTTTTGTGTAATATTCTGTAGCTGTTGTTATTGTTGCATTATATGTAATAATCTCTAGCTATTGTTATAGTTTCAGTATATGTAATATTCTGTTCCTGTTGTTATAGTTGTTAATAGTATAATTCATATTATATTATTTAATTGTTGTTATAGCCTTAGCATGTGTAATATTATTACGTTGCTGTTGTTATAAGTTCAGTATGTGTAATAATCTGTTCCTGTTTTTATAGTTGTTAACAGTATAATTGATTTAATATTATAGAACTGTTGTTAAAGTCTTAGTGTGTGTAATATTATTATGTTGATGTTGTTATAAGCTTAGTATATGTAATATTATGTTCCTGTTGTATAATTGTTAATAGTATAATTCATGTTATATTATTTAATTGTTGTTAAAGTCTTAGTATGTGTAATATTATTATGTTGCTATTGTTATAAGCTCAGTTTGTGTAATATTATGTAGCTGTTTTTATAGACGCAGTCAATATTATATTCTGTCGCTGTTGGTATAGTCTCAGTATACGTTATAGTCTGTAGCTGTTGTTATAATAGCTGTATATATAATATTATGTAGCTGTTGTAGGTTTAGTATGTGTAATATTCCATAGCTGTTTTGATAAAGTGTCACTATATTAAATAGTCCTTGTATGTGTAATGTTCTGTTGCTATTGTTGTAGTTTCAGTATTCATAATATTGTGTAGTTGTTTTATACTCTCACTATATGTTATATTCTGTAGCTGTTGTTATATAATCTTAGTATAAGTAATATTCTGTAGCTGTTGTTATTGTCTCACTGTATGAAATATTCTGTAGCTGTTTAAATAGTCGCAGTATACATAATATTCAGTAGCTGTTGCTATAGTGGCACTTTATGTAATATTCTATAGCTGTTGTTATAGTCTTAGTATGTGAAATAGTCAGTAACTGTTTTAATAGTGGCAGTATATATATATATATTATTCTGTTGCTGTTGTGATAGTCGCAGTGTTTGTAATATTCTTTAGCTATCGTGATAGTCTTAATATATGTAATATTTTGTTGCTGTTATAGTTTCAGTATACGCTATAGTCTGTAGCTGATGTGATAATCGCAGTCTTTGTTATATTCTGTAGCTGTTTTTATAATCTAAGTATGTTTAATATTCTGTTGCCGTAGTAATAGTTGCAGTATATGTATTAGTCTGTATCTGTCGGTAGAGTTGCAGTATGTTTAATATTCTTAAGGGGTTGTTATATGCTTAGTATTTGTAATATTCTGTAACTGTTATTATAGATGCAGTATTTGTATTAGTCTGTAGCTGTTGGTATAGTTGCAGTGTATGTATTATTCTTTAGCTGTTGTTATATGCTTAGGATATGTAATATTCTGTACTTGTTGTAATAGATGCAGTATATGTAATATTTTGTAGCTGATGTTTTTGTCTTAGTATATGTAATATTCTGTAACTGTTGTTATAGATGCAGTATATGTAATATTTTGTAGCTGATGTTCTTGTCTTATTATATGTAATATTATGTAACTGTTGTTATAGATGCAGTATATGTTATATTCTCTAACTGTTGGTATAGTTGCAGTATATGTAATATTCTTTAGCTGTTGTTATGGACTTAGTAAATGTAATATTCTGTAACTGTTGTTATAGATGCAGTATATGTAATATTCTTACTCTGTTGTTATAGGCTAAGTATATGTAATATTCTGTAACTGTTGTTATAGATGCTGTATATGTAATATTCTGTAACTGTTGGTATAGATGAAGTATATGTAATATTCTGTAGCAGTTGGTATTGTTGCAGTATATGTAATATCCTTTAGCTGTTGTTATAGACTTAGTATATGTACTATTCTGTAACTGTTGTTATAGATGCAGTATATGTAATATTCTATAGCTGTTAGTATTGTTGCAGTTTGTGTAATATTCTTTAGCTGTTGTTAAAGGGTTTGTATATGTAATATTCCGTAACTGTTGTTATAGATGCAGAATATGTATTATTCTAAAGATGTTGTTATAGGCTCAGTATATGTAATGTTATGTAACAGTTATTATAGATGCAGTATATGTAATATTCTGTAGCTGTTGGTATAGTTGCAGTATATGTAATATTCTGTAACTGTTGTTTTAGATGTAGTATATGTAATTCTGTAGCAGTTGGTATAGTTGCAGTATATATACTATTATTTAGATGTTGTTATAGGCTTAGTATATGTAATATTCTGTTAATGTTGTTATAGATGCAGTATATGTAATAAACTTTAGCTGTTGTTATTTTCTTATTATATGTAATATTCTGTAACTGTTGTTATAGATGCAGTATATGTAATATTATTTAGCTGATATTTTTGTCTTAGTATATGTAATATCTTGTAACTTTTGGTATAGTTGCAGTTGATGTAATATTCTGTAGCTGTTGTTATAGGCTTAGTATATGTAATATTCTGTAACTGTTGTTATAGATGCAGTTTATGTAATATTATTGAGCTGTTGTTTTAGGCTTAGTATATGTAATATTCTGTATCTGTTGTTATGGTCGCAGTATATGTTGTATTATGTTGCCTTTGTTATCGTCGCCGTATATGGTATATTATGTAGCTGATTTTTTTGTCTTAGTACATGTTATATTCTCTAGCTGTTGGTATAGTTGCAGTATATATTATACTTTGTAATTGATGTTTTTGTCTCAGTATATGTAATATCCTGTGGCTGTTTGGATAGTTGTAGTATATGTAATATTCTTTAGCTGTTGTTAGGCTTAGTATATATTATGTAATATTCTGTAACTGGTGTTATAGATGCAGTTTATGTAATATTCTGTAACTGTTGGTATAGTTGCACTATATGTAATACTCTTTAGCTGTTGTTATAGACTTAGAATATGTAATAATAAGTAACCGTTTTATAGATGCAGTATATGTAATATTCTATAGCTGCTGTTATATGCTTAGTATATGTAATATTCTGTAACTGTTGGTAAAGATGCAGTATATGCAATATTCTGTAACTGTTGGTATAGTTGCAGTATATGTAATATTATTTAGCTGTTTTTATAGGCTAAGTATATGTTATATTCTGTAACTGTTGTTATAGATGCAGTATATGTAACATTTTTGAGCTGTTGTTATAGGCTCATTATATGTAATATGCTGTTGCTCTTGGTATAGTTGTAGTATATGTAATATTATTTAGCTGTTGTAATTGGCTTAGTATATGTAATATTCTGTAGCTGTTTTTATATTTTTAGTTTGTGTAATATTCTGTTGCTATTCTTGTATTCTCAGTATGTGTTATATTTTGTAGCTGATATTATAGTCCTAGTATATGTATTATTATGTTGCTGTTGTTATTGTCCCAGTATATATAATATTATGTTGTTATTGTTATAGTCTTGGTATATGTTATATTCTGTTGCTGTTGTTATGGTCGCAGTATATGCAATATTCTGTAGGTGTTGGTATTGTTGCGGGATAATTTAATATTTTGATGTATAGTCTTAGTATATGTAATAATATGTTGCTGTTATTAAGGTCACGTGATTATGTAATATTTTGTAGTTGATGTTATAGTCTTAGTATATGTTATATTATGTTGCTGTTGTTATGGTCGCAGTATATGTAATATTCTGTAGTTGTTGTTATAGTCTTGGTATATTTAATATTCTGTTACTATTATTATAGTCACAGTATATGTACTATTCTGTAACTTTTGTTATTGTCTTAAGATGTTTAATATTATGTTACTGTTGTTGCAGTCTCAGTATGCATACTATTATGTTGATGTTGTTATAGACTAAGTATGCATAATATTCTGTAGCTGTTGTTTTAGTCTTAAGATGTATAATATCATGTTGCTGTTGTTATAGACTCAGTATGCATAATATTTTGTAGCTTGTGGTATAGTCTTATGATGTATTATATTCTGTTACTGTTGTTGCAGTCTCGGTATGCTTATACTCTGTAGCAGTTGTTAAAGTCTCGTTAAGCTAATATTATGTAGCTGTTATAGTTAGATATGTAGTATTCTGTTGCTGTTGTTATTGTCGCAGTATATGCAATATTCTGTTGCTGTTGTTATAATCTCAGTAAGTGTAATGTTCTGTAGTTGTTATAATCTCAGTAAGTGTAATAATATGTTGCTGTTATTATAATCTCAGTATGCGTAATATGTGAAATATTTTGTATCTGTTTTACAGTCACACTGCATGTAATATTCTGTAACTGTTGTTATAGTCACACTATATGTAATATCATGCAGCTCTTGTTGTAGTCACATATTTGTAATATTCTCTAACTTTTGTTATTGTCTTAGTTTGTGTAATATTCTCTGTAGCTGTTATTATAGTCGTAGTATATGTAATATTCTGTAGCTGTTGTTATAGTTTCAGTATATGTACTTTTCTGTAGCTTAAGTTATTATCTAAGTAGATGTAAACTTATGTAGCTGTTGTTATAGTCTCAGTGTATGTAATAGTCTGTAGCTGTTTTCATAGTCGCAGTATACGTAATATTTTGCAGCTGTTGCTATAGTGGCAGAATATGTTAGATTCTTTTGCTGTTGTTATAGTCACAGTATATGTAATATTCTGCATTTGTTATTATAGTATTACTGTATATAATAATCTGTAGCTGTTGTTATGGTTGCAGTATTTGTAATATTCTCTTGCTGTAACATGTATTGTTGTCTCAGTATGTGTAATATGTTCTGTTGCTGTTGTTTTAGTCTGAGTATGTGTAATATTAAGTTGCTATTGTTATTGTCTTAGTAGGGGTAATATTTTGTTGTTGTTATTGTAGTCTCAGTGTGTGTAATATTCTGTAGCTATTGTTAGTGTCGCAAAATATGCAATATTCTGTTGTTGTTGTTATAGTCTTAGTATATGTAATATACTGTTGCTGTTTTTATGGTTTTTATGTGTGTAATATTCTTTTACTGTTGTCATGTCTCAGTATATGTAATGTTCTGTAGTTGTTGTTATTGTTGTAGTTTATGTAGTATTCTGTTGCTGTTGTTACAATCTTGGTATATGTAATATTTTATAGCTATTGTTATTGTTGCAGTATATTTTATAGTCTGTTGCTATTTTAGTCGCATTATATGTAATATTATTTAGCTGTTGTTATAGTCGTAGTATATGTGATATTTAGTAGCTGTTGTTAAAATCTTAGTATATATACTATTCTGTTGCTGTTGTTGTAGTCCCACTATATATAATATTCTGTTGCTGTTGTTTTAGTCTTAGTATGTCTAATATGTTGTTGCTGTTGTCATAATCTCAGTATGTGCAATATTCTGTAAATATTGTCATAGTCTCAGTATACGTTATAGTATTTTACTGTTGTTATAGGCGCGGTATGTGTAATCTTTTCTAGCTGTCTTAAAGCCACATTCTACATAAAATTCTGTAGCTGTTGTTATAGTCACAGTATGTGTAATATTCTGTAACTGTTATTATATTCTTAATATGTTTAATATGTTTTTGCTGTTGTTATTGTCTTTGTATGTGTAATATTGTTCTGCTGTTGTTATATTCTTAATACGTGTAATATGCTCTAACTTTTTTTATAGTCTAATGTAATATTCTGTTTCTGTTGTTGTAATCTCAATATGCGTAATATGGTTGCGCTCCAGCTTCCAATGGAGTGTTACCACTGTTAAGGTTTATAACTGAAATCCCGAGACTTGTTCATGGTTATCAAATTTTTATTTATTTCTGTATATATATAGTTATATTACTTATATATACCATAAATACAGTGTTATTATATACGAGATGCACTTGATTCAAATGTAACAACAAATAATGCACGGTAGCCATGACAATAGCCGTTACTTAAAATAGCACTGATATACACTTTAATTATTGTTGACAACAGGTAAAATCTAATGTAATATGAGTCTTCCAAAGAAATACTATTTTATATTATACTAAATTGTGTGTTTATAGAATTTACTGTTTGATCCCGTAATGTGTGGTTTAAATAACTTTAAAAAGTACCATTGAAAAAAGAAGGCCGAAAATTGTAAGTCTTGAAAATAGCATAGGTTGATTTACTCCCAAAAAATTTAGATAAGACTCACCAAGAACTGAAAGAAAACGGCCTTTATATACTAAATGGGAGGCTGCAACCAGCTTCCCAGGGTAAATCCGTTAATTTTAAGTCAAACGGGTAAAATTAACCTAGTGCAACCAACAGAATTGGGACAGTTGACGAAGATTGTGTGACCCGCTTGGTTGCACCGCGTTTCATAATCTTTAAATGTTTGCTATTAAACAGTGAATATTAAAAAAGGTATTTTAAAAAAATGACAATCTTTACAAGTTTAAACAAATAAATTAGTACCACAGGGCGGCCAGTAGGCATATTTAAAATGCGATTCATGTCTCTATATATATATTGTAACTATTCAGCTGCACTAGTAACTATGGTAAACAATCCCATACTGCAACATTCATGATGGCCGCCGCTGCAATCTCGTAAATAAAGTTGCATTTAAACAGCGGGATTAAACATATAAGTATCAATTGTTATGGCTAAAACCATTGGATTAAAAATAAAAACTGTAGTAACAGACATCACTGCTATAAGAATAAGCATAACTGTGCATAGTTAAAGTTCATATAAACACTAAAACAAATGTTCCTTATGTATTTTAGTTCACCAACACGGATGTCCATGGGGCATTTCAATATTCTGTTAGTGTTGTAATAATCTTGGTATGTGTACTGTTATGTGGCTGTTGTTATAGTCTCGGTATGTGTAATAGTCTCACTACATGTAATAGCAATTGCAGTCTCAGTATGTGTAATATTCTGTAGCTTTTGTAGTTTCAGTATGTGTAATATTCTGAAACTGTTATTATAGATGCATTATATGTTATATTCAGTAGCTGTTGTTATACTTTTAGTATGTGTAACATTTTATAGCTGTTGTTTAAGTCATAGTTTGTGTAATATGCTGTAGCTGATGTTATATTCTCACTATTTGTGTAATATTCTGTAGCTGTTGTTATTGTTGCAGTATATGTAATAGTCTCTAGCTATTGTTATAGTTGCAGTATATATAATATTCTGCTCCTGTTGTTATAGTTGTTAACAGTACAAATTATGTTATATTATTTTACTGGTATTATAGTCTTAGTATGTGTAATATTATTATATTGCTGTTGTTATATGCTCAGTATGTATTCTATTCTGTACCTGTTTTTTTATAGTTGTTAACAGTATAAGTTATGTTATATTATTTAACTGTTATTATAGTCTTATGAATTTAATATTATTATGTTGATGTTCTAAGCTCAGTATCTGTAAAATTCTGTTTTTATGTAGCTATACTTATTGTCTTAGTATGTGTAATATTCTTTTGCTGTTGTTGAACTCGCAGTATATGGAATATTCTGTAGTTGTTGTAATAGTCTCAGTCTATGTAACTTTCTGTAGCTATAGTTATTGTCTAAGTATTTGTAAAGTTCTGTTGCTGTTGTTATAGTCTTAGTATATGTAATAGTCAGAAGCTGCTTTAATAGTTGCAGTATACGTAATATTCTGTAGTTGTTGTTATAGTCACAGTATATGTAATGTTCTGTAGCTGTTATTATAGTCTTATTATATATAATATTATGTAGCTGTTGTTTTGGTTGCAGTATATGTAACGTTCTATTGCTGTTATTGTAGTCTCAATATGTGTAAAACGTTTCATTGCTGTTGTTATAGTCTTAGTATGTGTTATATTCTGTTGATGTTGTTACTGTCTGAGTGTTTGTAATATTCTATAGCTGTTGTTATAGTTGCAGTATATGTAATATTCTGTAGCTGTTATTATAGTCTTACTATATATAATATTCTGTTGCTGTTGTTATTGTCTTAGTAGGGGTAACATTCTGTTGCTGTTATTGTAGTCTCAGTGTGTGTGATATTTTGTAACTGTTATTGTTATTGTCGCCTTATATGTAATTATTCTGTAGTTGTTAGAGTTGTAGTTTATGTAGTATTCTGTAGCTGTTTTTATTGTCTGACTCAGTAGCTGTTGTTGTAGATGCAGTTTATGTAATAGTATCTAGCTGTTGTTATAGTTGCAGTATATGCAATATTCTGTTGTTATAGTTGTTATAGTTGTTATAGTGTTAACAGTATAATTTTTTAATATTATTTAATTGTTGTTATAGTCTTAGTATATTATTATGTTGCTGTTGTTATAAGCTCGGTATGTGTGATATTCTGTAGCTGTTATAATAGACGCAGTAATTATCATATTCTGCTGCTGTTGTTATAGTCTCAGTATATGTAATAATCTGTTCCTGTTGTTATAGTAGCTGTATATATAATATTCTGTAGCTGTTGTAGGTTTAGTATGTGTAATAGCCTGTTTCTGTTGTTATAGTGGTTAACAGTATAATTTATGTTATATTATTTAACTGTTGTTATAGTATTAGTATATGTTATATTCTGTTGTTGTTGTTATAGTCTAAGTATATGTAATATTTTGTAGCTGTTGTTATAGGTCTTAGTACATGTAATATTCTGTAGCTGTTGTTGTTGTCACAGTATATGTAATATTCTGTAGCTGTATACAAAATATTCGATAGCTATTGTTATAGTGGCACCTTATGTAATATTCTTTAGCTGTTGTTATAGTCTTAATATGTATAATAGTCTGTAGCTGTTTTAATAGTTGCAGTATATGTAATGTTCCGTTGCTGTTGTGATAGTCGCAGTCTATATAATATTCTGTAGCTATCGTTATAGTCTTAATATTTGTAATATTATATTGCTGTAATAGTCTCAGTATACGTTATGGTCTGTAACTGTTGTTATAGTATCAGTCCTTGTAATATTTTGTAGCTGTTGTTATATTCTTAGTATGTGTAATATTCTGTAACTGTTGTGATAGTCACAATCTTTGTTTCATTCTGTAGCTGTTGTTTTAGTCTAATATGTGTAATATTCTGTTGCTGTTGTTATCTGATTAGTATATGTAATATCCTGTTGCTGCTGTTATAGTGGCAATATATATAATATTATGTTGCTGTTGTTATTTGCAATACATGTAATATTATGTTGCTGATGTTATATTATTAGTATATGTAATATTCTGTTGTTGTTGTTGTTGTTGTAATATAGTCTTAGTATGCGTAATATTTTGTAGCTGTAGATATATGTCTTAGTCTATATGTAATATTCTGTAGTTGTTGTTATTGTCGCAGTTTATGTAATATTTTGTAGTTGATGTTATAGTCTGAGTATATGTAATATTCTCTTGCTGTTGTTACAATCATGGTATATGTAATAGTCACATATTTATATTGCAGTATATGTAATATTCTTTAGCTGTTATTATAGGCTAAGTTTATGTAATATTCTGTTACTTTTGTTATAGACGCAGAATATGTAATATTCTTTAGCTGTTGTTATAGGCTTATTATATGTAATATTCTGTAACTGCTTTTAAAGCTGCAGTATATGTAATATGTTGTAGCTGTTGGTATAGTTGCAGTTTATGTAATATTCTTTAGCTGTTGTTATAGGCCTAGTATATGTAATATTCTGAAACTGTTGTTATAGACGCAAAATATGTATTATTCTGTAGCAGTTGGTATAGTTGCAGTATATGTAATATTCTTTAGCTGTTGTTATACGCTTAGTATACGTAATATTGTGTAACTGTTGTTATAGTCGACGTATATGTAATATTTTGTAGCTGACGTTTTTGTCTTAGTATATGTAATATTCTGTTGCTGTTGTTATGGTCGCAGTATATGTAATATTCTGTTGCCGTTGTGATAGTCGCTGTATATGTAATATTTTGTAGTCACTGTTTATGTCTTAGTATATGTAATGTTCTATAGCCGTTGGTATAGTTGCAGTATATGTAATATTCTGTAGCTGATGTTTTTGACTTAGTATATGCAATATTCTGTAGCTGTTGGTATAGGTTTCAGTCTATATGCAATATTATGCAGTTGATGTTATAGTCTGAGTATAAGTAATATTCTGTTGCTGTTGTTACAATCTTGGTATATGCAATAGTTACATATTTGTAATATTCTGTTGTTATTGTCTTAGCATGTGTAAACTTCTCTGTAGCTGTTATGATAGTATCAGTATATGTAGTATGATGTAGCTGTTGGTATAGTTGTAGTATATGTTATATTCTGTAGCTGTAGGTATAGTTGCAGTTTATGTAATATTCTTTAGCTGTTGTTAAAGGCTAAGTATATATAATATTATGTAACTGTTGTTATAGTTGCTGTATACGTAATATTCTTTAGCTGTTGTTATAGCCTTAGTATATGTAATATTCTGTAACTGTTGGTATAATTGCAGTATATGTAATATCCTTGAGCTGTTGTAATATGCTTAGTTTATGTATTATTCTGTAACTGTTGTCATAGGTGCAGTATATGTAATATTCTGTAACTGTTGGTATTGTTGCAGTATATGTAATATTCTGTAACTGCTTTTAAAGGTGCAGAATATGTAATATTCTGTAGCAGTTGGTATAGTTGCAGTATATGTAATATTCTTTAGCTGTTGTTATAAGCTTAGTATGCGTAATACTATGTAACTGTTGTTATAGTCGCCGTATATGTAATATTCTGTAGCTGTTGTTATATTCTTAGTACATATTATATTTTGTAGCTGACGTTTTTGTCTTAGTATATGTAATATTCTGTTGCTGTTGTAATGGTTGCAGTATATGTAATATTCTGTTGCCGTTGTTATAGTTGCTGTACATGTAATATTTTGTAGTCAATGTTTATTTCTTAGTATATGTAATATTCAATAGCTATTGGTATAGTTGCAGTATATTTAATATTCTGAAGCTGATGTTAATTGTCGTAGTATATGTAATAATGGTCTGCAGCTGTTGTTATAGTCGCAATATATGTTTTAGTCTGTTGCTGTTGTTATAGTGGCAGTATATGTAATATATTATGTTGCTGTTGCTATAGTCTTAGTATGTGTAATATTATGTAGCTGATGTTATAGTCTTAGTATATGAAATATTATGTTGCTGTTGTTTTTGTCACAGTATATATAATATTCTTTAGTTGTTTTTAAAGTCTAGGTATATGTAATATTCTGTTGCTGTTTTTATGATCACAGTTTATTTAATATTCTGTAGTTGTTGGTATTGTCGCAGGATTATGTAATATTTTGTAGTTGGTGTTTTAGTCTTAGTATATGTAATATTATGTTTACTGTTGTTATGGTCGCATGATTATGTAATATTTTGTTGTTGATGTTATAGTCTTAGTATATGTAATATTATGTTGCTGTTGTTATGGTCACAGTATATGTAATATTCTGTAGTTGTTGTTATAGTCTTGGTATATGTAATATTCTGTTGCTATTATTATAGTCACAGGATATGTAATATTTTGTAGATGTTGTTATTGTCAGAGTATGTATAATATTCTGTTACTGTTGTTGCAGTCTCAGTATGTATAATATTCTGTTACTGTTGTTGCAGTCTCATTATGCATACTATTATTTTGCTATGTTGTTATAGTCTTAGGCTGTATAATATTCTGTTACGGTTGTTTCAGTCTCGGTATGCTAATATTCTGTAGCAGTTGTTAAAGTCTCATTATGCTTATATTATGTAACTGTTATAGTCACAGTTAAATGTATAGTAGTCTGTTACTGTTGTTATTGTCGCAGTATATGTAATATTCTGTAGCTGTTGTTATAATCTCAGTAAGTGTAATATTCTGCTGCTGTTATAATCTCAGTATGCGTAATAGCCTGTTGCTGTTGTTATAGTCTTAGTATGTGAAATATGTTGTATCTGTTTTACAGTCACACTATATGTAATATTATGCAGCTGTTGTTATAGTCACGCTGTATGTAATATCATGTATAATTATGTAATAGTCTGTAACTTTTGTTGTAGTCACAAATTGGTAATAATCTGTATCTGTTGTTGTTGTCTTAGTATGTGTAATATTCTCTATAGCTAATATTTTAGTAGCAGTATATGTAATATTCTGTTGTTGTTGTTATAGTTGTAGTATATGTAATTTTCTGCAGTTATAGTTATTGTATATATGTAAAATTATGTTGCTGTTGTTATATTCTTAGTATATGTAATAGTCTGTAGCTATTTTAATAGTCGCAGTATGCGTAATATTCTACAGCTGTTGCTATAGTGGCAGTATATGTAATATTCTGTTGCTGATGTTATAGTCTTAGTGTATGTAATATTCTATATCTTTGTTGTTATAGTCGCATTATACGTAATATTCTGCAACGGTTGTTATATTTGAAGTATATTTAATATTATGTTGCTGTTGTTATAGTCTAAGTGTATGTAATATTCTATAGCTGTTGTTATAGGTTTAGTATTTGTAATATTCTGTAGCTGTTGGTATAGATGCAGTATATATATTAGTCTGTAGCTGTTGTTATAGATGCAGTATATGTAGTAATCTGTAGCTGTTGTTATATGCTTAGTATATTTAATATTCTGTTGCTGTTGGTATAGTTGTAGTATATGTAATATCATTTAACTGATGTTATAGGGTTAATATATGTAATATTCTGTAGCTGTTGGTATAGTTGCAGTATATGTAATAGTCTGTAGCTGATGGTATAGTTGCAGTATATGTATTATTCTTTAGCTGTTGGTATAGTTGCAGTATATGTAATATTCTGTAACTGTTGGTATATTTGCAGTACATGTATATGTAATTTTCTTGAGCTTTTGTTATAGGCTTAATATATGTAATATTCTGTAACTGTTGTTATAGATGCAGTATATGTAATATTATGTTGCCGTTGTTATGGTCAAAGTGTATGTAATATTCTGTAGTTGTTGTTATAGTCGCCGTATATGTAATACTGTTTAGCTGTTGTTATATTCTTAGTATATGTATTATTTTGCAGCTGATGTTTTTGTCTTAGTATATGTAATATTCTTTTGCTGTTGTTATGGTCGCAATATATGTAATATTATGTTGTCGTTGTTATAGTCGCCGTATATGTAATATTTTGTAGTTGATGTTTTTGTCTTAGTATATGTAATATTCTTTTGCTGTTGTTATGGTCGCAATATATGTAATATTATGTTGTCGTTGTTATAGTCGCCGTATATGTAATATTTTGTAGTTGATGTTTTTGTCTTAGTATATGTAATATTCTGTTACAGTAATTATGGTTGCCGTAAATGTAATATTATGTATCTGATGTTTTTTTTGTCTAAATATATGTTATATTCTGTAGCTGTTGTAATTGTTTTAGTATATGAAATATTCTTGTAGATGATTGTATAGTAACAGTATATGTAATATTCTGTTGCTATTGTTATATTTGCTGTTTATGTAATATTTTATAGAAGATTATTTAGTCGTAATATAATGTTGCTGCTATTATAGTCGCATATATGTGCTATTCTGTAGTTGTTGTTATATTTTTAGTTGATATAATATTTTGTAGATGATGTTATAGTCACAATATATCTAATATTCTGTTGCTATTGTTATATTCGCTGTTGATGTAATATTTTGTAGACGATGATTTAGTTGTTATATTATGTTGCTGCTGTTATAGTCGCGGTATATGTACAATTCTGTTGCTGTTGTTATTGTCGAAGCGTATGCAATAATCTGTAGCTGTTGTTATAGACTCAGTATATGTAATATTCTGTTGCTGTTGTTATAATAGCACTATATGCAATATTCTTTAGCTGTTTTTATATTCTTAGTATGTTTAATATTATGTTGCTGTTCTTGTAATCTCAGTGTGTGTAATATTCTGTAGCTGATGCAATTGTCGTAGTATGTGTAATAATAGTCTGTAGCTGTTTATATAGTTACAGTATATGTAATAATCTTCATCTATATAGTCTCACTATATGAAATATTCTGTAGCTGTTTTAATAGCCGCAGTATACATAATAGTCGGTAGCTGTTGTTATAATGGCACCTTATGTAATATTATGTAGCTGTTTTTATAGTTGCAGTATATGTAATATTTCGTTGCTGTTGTGATAGTCACAGTCTATGTAATATTCTGTAGCTATCGTTGTAGTCTTAGTATGTGTAATATTATGTTGCTGTTATAGTCTCATTATACGTTATAATCTGTAACTGTTGTGATAGTCTCAGTCATTATAATATTCTGTAGCTGTTGTTATAGTCTTAGTATGTGTAATACTCTGTAGCTGTTGTTATAGTCGAAATATTTGTTATATTCTGTAGCTGTTGTTATAGTCTAAGTATGAGTAATATTCTGTTGCTGTTGTTATAGTCGCAGTATATGTAATATTCTGTATCTGTTGTTATACTCTTAGTATGTTTAATATTCTGTTGCTGTTGTTATAGTCGCGGTATATGTAATAGCCTGTAGCTGTTGGTATAGTTGTAGTATATTTAAAATCTTTAGCTGTTGTTATTGGCTTAGTTCATGTAATATACTGTTGCTGCTGTTATAGTCGCAACATATGTAATATTCTGTTGCTGTGTTATTCGCAGTATATGTAATATTTTGTTGCTGATGTTATAGTATTAATATATGCAATATGTAATATTTTTGTAGTTGATGTTATAGTCTGAATATATGTAATATTTTGTTGCTGTTGTTACAATCTTGTTATATTTAATATTCTGTAGTTGTTATTGGCACAGTATATATAATAGTCTGTTGCTATTTTTTTAGTCGCATTATATGTTATTTTATTAAGCTGGTGTTATAGTCGCACTATATGTGATATTTAGTAGCTGTTGTTATAGTCTTAGTATGTATAATATTATGTTGCTGTTGTTGTAGTCCCACTATATGTAATATTCTGTTGCTGTAGTTTTAGTCTTAGTATGTCTAATATTCTGTTGTTGTTGTCATAATCTCAGTATGTGCAATATTCTGTAGATGTTGTCATTGTCTCAGTATACGTTATAGTCTGTGACTGTTGTTATAGTCTCGGTATGTGTAATATTCTGTAACTGTGGTTAAAGTCCTTATATATATCTATATACTATTCTTTTGCTGTTGTTATTATCTTAGTATGTGTCATATTCTGTTGCTGTTGTTTTATTCTTAATATGTATAATATTCTGTAACTTTTTTATAGTATTATGTAATATTCTGTTTCTGTTGTTGTAGTCTCAGTATGTGTAATATTCTGTTAGTGTCGTTATAATCTTGGTATGTGTACTACTCTGTGGCTGTTGATATAGTCTCGGATTGTGTAATAATTTGTATCTGTCTTAGTCTCACTACATGTAATAGCAATTGTAATTTCAGTATGTGTAATATTCTGTAGCTTCTGTAGTCTCAATATGTGTAATATTTTGAAGCTGTTTTGATAGTTGCAGTATATGTAATATTCTGTAGCTATTGTTATAGTTTTAGTATGTGTACCATTCTTTAGCTGTTGTTAAAGTCGTAGTTTGTGTAATATGCTGTAGCTGTTGTTATAGCCTCAATATTTTTGTAATATTCTGTAGCTGTTGTTATTGTTGCAGAATATGCAATAGTCTCTAGCTTTTGTTATAGTTGCAGTATATGTGATAGTATGTTCCTGTTGTTGTAGATGTTAATGGTTTAATTTATGTTATATTATTTAACTGTTATTAACGTCTTAGTATGTGTAATATTATTATGGTGCTATTATTATTATGAGCTCAGTATGTGTTATATTATGTAGCTGTTTTTATAGTTGTTAACAGTATAATTGATGTAATATTGTTTGACTGTTGTTATAGTCTTAGTATGGGTAATATTATTATGTTGCTGTTGTTAAAAGCTCAATATATGTAATATTTTGTTCCTGTTGTATAATTGTTATCAGCATTATTTATTTCATATTTTTTAACTGTTGTTATAGTTTTAGTATGTATAATATTATTGTGTTGCTGTTGTTATAAAATCAGTAAGTGTAAAATTCTGAAGCTGATTTTATAGACGCAGTAAATGTCATATTCTGTTGCTGTTGTTATAGTCTCCGTATGTGTAATAGTCTGTAGCTGTTGTTATAGTAGCTATATATGTACTATTTTGTAGCTGTTGTAGGTTTAGTAATAGTAATATTCCATAGCTTTTTTGATAAAGTGTCACTATATGAAATAGTCTGTAGCGTTTATCATAGTCCTGTTCTGTTGTTATTATTGTAGTTTCAGTATTCATAATATTGTGTAGTTGTTTTATCCTTTCACTATATGTTATATTCTGTAGCTGTTGTTATAAAGTCGTAGTATTTTTAATATTCTGTAGCTGTTGTTATATAGTCTTAGTATTTTTAATATTCTGTAGCTGTTGTTATAGTCTCACTATATGAAATATTCTGTAGCTGCTTTAATAGTCCCAGTATATTTAATATTTGTAGTATTCGGTAGCTGTTGTTAAAGTGGCACCTTATGTAATTTCTGTAGCTGTTGTTATAGTCTTAGTATGTATAGTAGTATGTAGCTGTTGTTATAGTCTCACTATATGAAATATTCTGTAGCTGCTTTAATAGTCCCAGTATATTTAATATTTGGTAGCTGTTGTTACAGTGGCACCTTATGTAATTTCTGTAGCTGTTGTTATAGTCTTATTATGTTTACTAGTCTGTAGCTATTGTTATGGTCTCACTATATGAAATATTCTGAAGCTGCTTTAATAGTCCCATTATATTTAATATTTGTAGTATTCGGTAGCTGTTGTTATAGTGGCACCTTATGTAATTTCTGTAGCTGTTGTTATAGTCTTAGTATGTATAATAGTCTGTAGCTGTTGTTATAGTCTCACTATATGAAATATTCTGTAGCTGCTTTAATAGTCCCAGTATATTTAATATTTGGTAGCTGTTGTTACAGTGGCACCTTAGGTAATTTCTGTAGCTGTTGTTATAGTCTTATTATGTTTACTAGTCTGTAGCTATTGTTATAGTCTCACTATATGAAATATTCTGTAGCTACTTTAATAGTCCAAGAATATTTCATATTTTGTAGCTGTTGTTACATTGGCACCTTATGTAATTTCTGTAGCTGTTGTTATAGTCTTAATATATGTAATAGTCTGTACCTGTTGTTATAGTCTCACTATATGAACTATTCTGTAGCTGATGTTATAGTTTCACTATATGAAATATTCTGTAGCTGTATTAATAGTCGCAGTATACATAATTTTCGGTAGCTGTTGTTTTAGTAGCACCTAATATAATATTATTTAGCTGTTGTTATAGTCTTAGTATTTGTAATAGTCTGTTGCTGTTATAGTTTCAGTATACGTTATAGTCTGTAGCTGTTGTGATAGTCGTAGTCTGTGTAATATTCTGTAGCTGATATTATAGTCTTAGTATGCGTAATATTCTGTTGCTGTTGCTTTAGTTGCAGTATATGTAATATTCTGTATCTGTTGTTATCATTTTAGGTCGTTTAATATTCTGTTGCTGTTGTTGTAGTCGCAGTATATGTATTAGTCTGTAGCTGTTGGTATAGTTGCAGTACTAGTATATTTAATATTCTTTAGCTGTTGTTATAGGCTTAGTATATGTAATATTCTGTAACTGTTGTTATAGATAAATTATAAGTATTTGTCTGTAGCAGTTGGTATAGTTGCAGTATATGTATTATTTTTTAGCAATTATTTAAGGCTTAGTATATGTAATATTCTGTAACTGTTGTTATAAATGCAGTATATGTAACATTTTGTAGCTGATGTTTTTGTATTGGTATCTGTAATATTCTGTGGCTGATGTTATAGTCGCGTATATAAAATATTTTGTAGCTGATGTTTTTGTCTTAGTATATGTAATATTCTGTAGCTGTTAGTATTGTTGCAGTATATGTAATATTCTGTAGCTGATGTTTTTGTCTTAGTGTAATATTCTGTAGATGTTGGTATAGTTGCAGTATATGTAATATTTTGTAGTTGATGCTTTTGTCTTAGTATATGTGATATTCTGTAGATGTTGATATAGTTAGTATGTGTAATATTCTGTAGATGTTGGTATAGTTGCAGTATATGTAATATTCTGTAACTGTTGGTTTCATTGCAATATATGTAATATTCTTTAGCTGTTGCTATAGGCTTAGTATATGTAACATTCTGTAACTGTTGTTATAGATGCAGTTGATGTAATATTCTTTAGCTGTTGTTATAGGCTTAGTATGTGTAATAGTCTGAAGCTGTTTTAATAGATGCAGTATATGTAATATTCTGTAGCTATCGTTATAGTCTTAATATGAGTAATATTCTGATGCTGTTATAGTTTCAGTATACGTTACAGTCTGTAGCTGTTATGATACTCGCAGTCTGTGTAATATGCTGTATCTGTTGTATAGTCTAAGCATGTGTAATATTCTGTTGCTGTTGTTTTAGTTGCAGAATATCTGAATATTTTGTATCTGTGGTTATAATCTTAGTACGTTTAATATTCTGTTGCTGTTTTTATAGTCGTAGTATATATATTAGTCTGACGCTGTTGGTATGGTTGCAGTATATGCATTATTCTTTAGCTGTTGTTATAGGCTTAGTATATATAATATTCTGTAACTGTTGTTATAGATGCAGTATATGTAATATTTTGAAGCTGATGTTTATGTCTTAGTATATGTTATATTCTGTGGCTGTTGTTACAGTCGCGTATATGTAATATTTTGTAGCTGATGTTTTTGTCTTCGTATATGTAATATTCTTTTGCTGTTGTTTAAGTCGCAGTATATGTATTATTCTATAGTTGTTGGTATAGTTCCAGAATATGTATTATTCTTTTGCTGTTGTTATAGGCTTAGTATATGTAATATTCTTTTGCCGTTGTTATAGTCGCCGTATATGTACTATTTTGTAGCTGATGTTTTTTTCATAGTAATTGTAATATTCTGTAGCTGTTGGTATAGTTGCAGTATATGTAATTTTATGTACCTGTTGTTTTAACCTTAGTATGTTTAATATTCTGTTGCTGTTGTTATAGTCGCAGTATATGTTTTAGTATGTAGCTGTTGCTATAGTTGCAGTCTATATAATATTCTGTAGCTGTTGTTATTGGTTCAGTATATATAATATACTGTTGCTGTTGTTTTAGTCGCTGTATATTTATTAGTCTGTAGCTGTTTATATAGTTGCATTATATGTAATATTCTTTAGCTGCTGTAATAGGCTTAGTATATGTAATATTCTGTAACATTTGTTATAGATGTAGTATATATAATAGTCTTTAGCTGTTGTTTTAGGCTTAGTATATGAAAGATTCTGTAACTGTTATTATAGATGCAGTATATATATAATATTCCTTATCTGTTGTTACAAGCCTAGTATATGTAATATTCTGTAACTGTTATTATAAATGCAGTATTTTAAATGTTCTGTAATTGTTGGTATAGTTACAGGTTATTTTACATTCTTTAGCTGTTGTTATAGGCTGAGTAAATGTAATATTCTGTAACTATTGTTATAGATGCAGTATATGTAATATTCTGTAGAACTTGGTATAGCTGCAGTATACGAATATTCTTTAGCTGTTTTTATAGGCTTAGTATATGTACAATTCTGTAACTGAAAGCAATGTCATGTTTGAATAGTGAATTTAGAAGAAAAAATTGATGGTTGGAAATTGGGATATGAATATGTTATATTTGAAGTCTACTCTCATTTGATTAACACTGTACACACTGAAAAGAAAATATATCCTTTGGAAAACACATGACAACTACTTTTGCCATTGGATATTTTGGCACTGCAGATGTCAATCAATAATAAAAGTAATTTTCCCTTCTTTTATTTGGATCTTTTTTATAAATGACAAGCCTTTAAAACTGTTCCACTCACTAAAAGAATAAGAAAAGTTTTTTGAAAATGATGTACTTGCTAAAAATGTTGTATCTCAGCATTGCGATGCTTGATCTTTATAATCTCTTTTCCAATGAACGTATCTCATCCTAATTAAAAATTCCCAACCCTGACTTTGTACCCAAAGGCCAAAGTCAATCTTTAATTTCTGTTCAAAACCAAGGGTGAAAAAAGCGTTCAAGTAAAAAAAGTCTATTCAAACTTCAGATCTCGCCTTAGCAAACTATAGAAATCCATAGAACATGTAATAAGGAACATTTATGGAACTTTTTAGAAAAATCGATCAATAAATGCCAAAGATAAAAGCGATTTACCTTTTTTTCGATTTTTTTTCAGGGACATTTTCATCCAATGTTGTCGATTTTAGTGTCATTTTCAGATGACCCTAATGACCTTTCCAGATGGCTGGGCTAGGTATTTCCATTGGTACCATCTGTTAGATCTTGAATAGATCTTTCAGAAAATATATAGTTTTATAGCCCTGCAGACCGGCATAAGAGCGCAATTGGGGTTCAAACATGGTCACAAAGAGTCAAATAGGGAGAAATTGTGTTCGAATTGTGTTAAATTAAAAAGTATTAGTTATTTTAAGAAACAGTCAGTACAACCTGGCCTTTATTTGACGAGATCTAGCTAACAAAAGAGATTGGGGTCCCTGACCCTTATTTCAATGTTTGCACGTGCACAGGTTTCAAAGTTACTCAGAAAACTCGAGACCTTTCCATTGATACCCAAATTGAAAATATTGGACCGGAAATGGCCTCTCAGCTCATGTTTGATCCTCTTTTGGCCCTCCGGTTGACCGTATGTGAGTTGGGGTTAAGGTTCTAGCGGCCAAACGGTTTGGGTTAGACACATAGTTTAAGACAAAAATTGCTCGGAATTGAATTCTTTACAACATATATGAAAATTAGCCCACTGCACATTGCTCTTAGAATGACGCACGTGCTTGGGGGACTACCTCAGTTATAGGGCCGGAAATGACCTTTAAAGGGGACACTTGGATCAAAGTGGTACGGCAACCTTTAGTGTTCGTAGAAACACGTTGAATGACACCAAGATCATTAAATTCCAACAAGAAATGGCCTCTGGGCAGGGGTTTGAATCTGGCACCTTAACTTGGAAAAATGGCACAGGACGCATTTCTGACCAAACGGAGACAGATAGCTTAACACTTAAAAAACAAATGTTGCTCATAATGACGTGTTCTACAACATATATGACCTTGACCCATTGCACGTGGCTCTCATTTTTTCCACACGTGCTACAGTATGACCCAAGTTCGAGGCCCGCTGGCGACAATTTTCGTTAAAAAAATATTTCGAATGTCAAGAGCCCCTCAATATCTGTCGAACGCATTATTTTTAATAAGCAAGTCGGTTTTTCGGCACTCTTTGACCGGCTCGCCTAAGGTCATTGGCCCAACCTTTAACCTTAGCCCTAATTTTCTGCAAGTTTAGGGTCAGATAATGGGATTAATGTAAAATAATTCTAAACCATATACTTAGTGATTTAGGGTCATTTGAAATTTACGCAATCGACCAAAACAGGAAAAATCCATATAAAGGATTGTTTAGTCTACATCTGGAAACACACGTCCAATCACTTCGAATTCACTGCCGACTCATATTAAAATAGGGTTAACCTGGAGTAAGCTTTGTTGCCAAAAATAGATACCTCCAAATAATATGCGTGTGATTATCAAAAATCCGAAAAGTGACTTCATACTCAAACCTGTGACGACAATTACTATTTCATAACCAAATGTTCACTGTATATATTATTTCATAAACAGTTTATATATAATAAAAAAAATAGGTTGTAACATGTAGACTTAACTTAATTTATGATGCATAAATCAGGTCGGTCCCTGATACAAGGATTAAGGTTTGGAGATTTTTTTGAAAACAGACATAAATCATTATCTATGTTTATTAGGCAGATGTTGGCACGTGTTGCACGGCGGTATATAATAAAAAAAAATTTTTGTCTCCAGTCTGTAGATATATACTTATAAATCTCTTACCGTTTAGTCAGAAACTCGTCCTTTGCAAGAACATACCCGTGCACGCAAAATTCGACACACCAAAAAGTGCTATTTTTGGTGTCGTTCGAAATGTATTTCTACTTTCATAATTAAATAATTTTTGAAAAACAAAATTTGAAGGGGAAAAAATCTAAATTTTCAAAGTACACATGTATACCTCTGCGGAATCTCTCCCAACATTCAGAAAAGGGCCTTTAACCACGGCAGTGGTCTTTTCGAGCATAAAATTCTCTTCACGCCCTTATAAATATCATCAAAATCAATCAACGGGCTAAAACGTTTAAAACTTGGGTTTGGTGTGATCGGCGGAACGGTCCTCATGACTTAACCAGAGCAGATGGGCAAATAAATTGTATATGGTACTATAAATAATTAATTGCGCTAATGAATGACACAAAAATCATTAAAGTAGTCTAAGTAATGAAGTCACAGTGTTAAGTTGAAGGTCATTGAAAACTCAGATTTGCGTTTTTTTGTTCAAATATTGTTTAAACTTAATAATGTAAAATAATTATATGTCTTATGAGTTGAAAATCAAATTGAAGTCCATCCCAGGTTTAAAATCCGTGACCAGGTGTCCAATGACCCCGACCCTGTTGATCCAAAATGGTCAAAAATGGTACTCAAAGCGCTATGTCTTGCTTAATCTCGGTTTGTTTTTTATTTCTAGGTATCAAACTGCGTTTCTCTTCACTACGCTATGATTCATATACGTTTCATTCCGATCGGTGCTTAAATGAAGCAAGCATGCCTTCGCACCTTTTCCCGCGTGACATAGTCCTCGAGTTATAACTTTTTGGTGCGCCATTTTGAATAACCTTTTTTTTTATTATTGGGCAGAGCCCTAGGCTAGGACCCTAGCAACCAGCCATGGACATACACAAATTGTTGTATACATGGACATACATAATGTGTCATATAAATGACAATCATTCGAGTAATGTATATGTTTTACATCGATTGTGAAACAGTGAACAAGACAATGTTGCGTGAGGCACTCAAATTATTAGCAACCAGCCATGGACATACACAAATTGTCATACAAATGACATTCAATCGAGAATTGTATATTTTTACATCGATTGTGAAACAATGATAAAGTCGATCTTGCATGAGGCCCTCAAATTATTATGATCTTCCGCGAGGCATGCAAATTATAAGGAACCAACTATGGACATACACAAATTGTCATATAAATGGCATTTAATCGAGTACTGTATATATTTTACATCGACTATTCTTTATTTATGAAATTACTATAATAATAATAATACATAGCCAGACATGGACACATAAAAGCTGTCGTATAAATGGCATTGCATGGTTCTTTCAAGCTAACATAGATCCTGATTTTTTAAAAATAAATATGTATTTTACATCAATTGTGAGACAAGGAAATTTTTACAATTACACAAATCGCACTCCTGGGTCGAACCAGTATTACGCATATGAAAAAAAGTTACAATGTTTTGTAAACAAAGACAAAGTCTGATACATCACGACTTTTTGTGGCTTTGGGACGTTATTTTCATCAACTTCAAAAACTTTCCCTGACTTCATTCCAAGCTCTAACATTATGCTTTTACCACCATTTGTTAGATACATTTAAGGACTACAGTTAACCATAATATTTGTTTATTTACGCGCATTTCCCCTTGCGGCACGGGTGAAAATGATACATGAATACCGAACATGTTATTTTTTCACTAAAAGAGGTGCTATGGCATCTGTGCCACAAATCTGTACATAGGTGCGTTGGGATTTGTTCATATCTGCCCATATCCCTGTTTATTCACTTAAAAAAATCGGTTATTTTTCAAAACTGTAAAAAGCAACTGGCCTTATTTTGATGAGATCTACAAAATAAAAAAAAAGACCCCAACTCTTATTGTGCACATGTTGAAACATCCCGTGCACTAACCCTAACCCTGCACGGGGCGTTATTCTGATTAAACGGTTACAGTTATCCATATAGTTTATATACAAAAGTTGTTCAGAATTATTTTTTCTACAACATATATGAAAATGAACTGCAGACACTTGCATTTCAGATTGCTGCATGTGCTCAATCATGAATTAAGATTGTGGCCTAACCCTGACCCCTGGTGGCGAGAAATATAAAAACATACTAATGAGTTCTCAAGATCTATTCAATACCTATCCAACAATACCAAATTCATTCAGTTCTGCCAAGGAATGAGCTCTATGCAGAGGCTCGAACATGATACCTAAATCCCGTACATATAGCAGTGTGCACGGGGCGCGTTTCTGAACTAATGGAGACAGATTGCTAAATTTTCTAAGAAGAAAACTTGCTCAGATTTTGTTTCTCTACTGTATATAAGACATGTCTTCGAGACACGTGCATCCTATATTCCTGCACATGCTCTAATATGATCTAAGTTCGTGCCATGACCCTAACCCCTGGCGGCGGGAAATACCTATCGAATGATACCAAATTCATCCAGTTCTGTCAAAGAATGAGGTCACGGAAGAGACTTGAACATGACACCTAAATGCCGTTCATGTGTTAGTATCCACGGTGTTTGCACGGGACGCGTTTCTGAATAAACGCTGACAGCTAGCTTAACTTTTTAAGAATAAAATTGCTTAGAATTGGTTTCTCTAAAACATATATGAACATCATTTCCAGGCACGTGCATTTTATATTCCTGCACGTGCTCAAACATGACCTAAGTTCGTGCCCTAACCCGTGTTGGCAGGAAATCTAAAAAAAACAACAACTATGTAGCCTCAAGTGTTATTCAATAGCTGTCGAATGATACCAGGTTTGTTAAGTTCTACAAATAAATGTATACGGATAAATATATGCAGGTAGTGGTATTTTATCTAGCCTAAAATAGTTGTAATACTGTTTTTAGTTTGTGCGGATTGCCAGACCTTTGGATTTCCCCCTGAATTTGACACGATTGCATAGGTTCAACTGGCACATGAATGTGATTGACAGTGTTTGAGATACAGCCATAGAATCTACTCTGAACCTAAGGTAGGAGACCACACTCACTCGTGTGTTTTTTTTATATCCCCCCCCCACCTTGCCTGTCTGTCCGGTATTTCGTGTCCGGCCTGTAACTTTGTCATGCATAGATGGATTTTGTTGATACTTGGTACAAATGATCAAAATAACATGACGTGTCGCAAGTAAGACCCACACCCGTACCTCTAAGGTCGAGGTCACAATTTGAGTTTGTTTGACAACACTTAGAGGCTGTGTGAGATTTCGTGTCTGGCCTGTAACTTTGTCATGCATAAATGGATTTTGTTGATACAAATGACGACGTGTCGCAAGTAAGACACAAACCCGTACCTCAAAGGTCGAGGTCACAATTTGAGTTTGTCATGCATTAATTGATTTTATAAATAATGCTACAAATGATCAACATAAGATGATGACGTGTCGCAGGTCAGAACCATACCTTAGGGAAAGGCTTAGGGAACGGGAACAGGTTAGGGTTGGGAACGGGTTAGGGAACGGGTTAGGGAACGGGAACAGATTAGGGAACGGGTTAGGGTTGGGAACGGGTTAAGGAACGGGTTAGGCAACGGGAACAGGTTTAAGAACGGGTTAGGGCTAGGGAACAGGAACGGGAACGGACACGGGTTAGGGTAAGGGTTAGTGTTAGGGAACGGGAACAGATTAGGGAACGGGTTAGGACTAGGGTTAGGGTTAGGGAACGGGTTAGGAATGGGTTAGGGAACGGGTTAGGGTTAAGGAACGGGTTAGGGAACGGGAACTGATTAGTGAACGGGCTAGGGTTAGGGTTAGGGAACGGGTTAGGGAACGGGATAGTGTTAGGGAACGGGTAAGGGTTAGGGTAGAAGTGCTTGACGAAATTGCACGTTTGAATTGCACCTCTTGTCCGTTGATTGGCTGTAATTGTCACGTGATCTTTGAATTGATTGGTCGATATTTTTAGTAACAATCTTTACTCTGCACTACCCTTAATGTTATTTGTTATGATGTGATAGTGAATGGAAGGATGTTTGTAGGAAATTATTTAAATTTAAAATGTAAGACGTGTAAAATGATACATGTTTATGAAATAAATATAAATAATTTTAAAATAATGTATTAAACAGTTGTCAACAATTCTGTGTTAATATTATTCTGTATTTGTGCACCATTGTATAGATCTATTCAATGTTAACAATAACTATACCAAAAGTATGTTTTATCATTGCGGAATCGACCCGTGCCGCACGCGCAAACATGATAGATACATACCAAAAATATGTTGTAGATCAATTGTTTTTTAACAATTTTTGTTCTCAAATACATAAGCGAACTCTCTCCGTTTACTCAGAAAAAATCCCGTGCAAACACGGACATTTTAGGGAATGTACACATTTATGGGGGTGTCATGTTCGATACTCTGCCGAGAGACCATTTCTTTCCGATTTTGCTGATCTTGATGTCGTTCGGTAGATATTGAATATATCTAAAGGTAGCCATACAGTACATACCGGAGTTTACTCGTTAAAATGTCATTAGGGTTAGTAGAGTTTATGTGGTCATTGTGGCACGTGCACGATTCTGGGAAGCACGTGCACTGAGTTCATCTTCTAACATGTTGTAGAGCAAACCCTCCTGAGCAACTTTTGTATAGAAATTCTTGGGCTAACGTTAACCGTTAAGTCAGAAAAAAATCCCATACAATACCCTACCGAGATACCAAGATTCGAACCCGTGCACAGAGGCCACTTCCGGTTTGATTTTTTTAAGTTTGGTCTTGTTCGAAAGGTCTGGACATACTGGAAACACTGACGTCGCGTTTTGGAAGTAAAAATAAAATGGGTGCACGTGGCACGTGCACGATACAAAAATTAAGCGAACTGCCTAAATCTGTTTTTATTGTGTAGATTTCATCAAAATAATGCCAGTTTCTCTTTACCTTTTATAAAAATAACTAAAACTTTATTTGTTATTTTCATTTTTTTCTCCCCCCCCCATCCATTTTTTCATAGGTCTCTGCGGAACGTTTGGCTCGAGTTAGGCTTAAGGTTGAGGCTTTTGGCTTTGTAATGGTCCTTTAGAGCATTAAATTTTCTAAACACTCATGTAGATATCGATAGAATGGGTCCATCCTGAGGCCCTCATTTCAGTGGTTGGAGGTCACCCAAAAACGGGCTAAAACGGTCAAAATAGGGATCTGATGTGCTCTGCGGAACGGTCACTACGGCTTAACCAGAAGAGATATGAAAATGTTTTTATATAGTTGTTTTGACAATTGATTGCACTAATCAATGACATAAAAACATTAAAATAGCTTTATCAGTAAGTTCACAATGTTAAGTTGAAGGTCATGCAAAACTCAGAATTTGCATTTTTCCGATTTTTTGTTGATTGTTGTGTCAACTTCAAAACGCTGTCCAAGATTCATTCTTTGAGCTGGGCATATGTTTTTTATGTTAAATTTTAGATAATTATAAAAACGCTTTTTTTGAGTAAGTATGGGGTTTAAGCCCCTTTATTGGGGTCCCACTGACCCACTCCTAATTCCCGAAAATGGCCAAAAATGATTACATTTTAGTCACGATTACTGTTTACTCTTTACTCATGATTACCCATTTTGATTACTGTTTACTCTTTACTCATGGTTACCCACTTTGATTACTGTTTACTCTGTACTCACTTTGATTACTGTTTACTCTTTACTCATGATTACCCACTTTGATTACCCACTGTGATTACTGTTTACTCTTTACTCATGATTACTCACTTTGATAACTGTTTACTGTTTACTCATGAGAACCTACTTTGATTACCCACTTTGATTACTGTTTACTCTTTACTCATGATAACCCACTTTGATGACTGTTTACTATTTACTCATGGTTACCCACTGTGATTACTCTTTACTTTTTACTCATGATTACCCACTTTGCTTAATCTTTACTCTTTACTTACTTTGATAACTGTTTACTGTCTACTCATGATTACCCACTTTGATTACTCTTTAATTATTTTGATTACTCTTTACTCTTTACTCATGATTACCCACTTTGATTACCTACTTTGATTACCTACTTTGATAATCCACTTTTATTACCCACTTTGATTACCCACTTTGATTACTGTTTACTCTTTACTCATGATTACCCACTTTGGTCACTGTTTACTGTTTACTCATGGTTACCCACTTTGATTACCCACTTTGATTACCTACTTTGATAATCCACTTTGATTACCCACTTTGATTACCCACTTTGATTACTCTTTACTCTTTACCCAGGATTACCCACTTTGATTACCCACTTTGATTACCCACTTTGATTACCCACTTTGATTACTCTTTACTCATGACTACCCACTTTGATAACCAACTTTGATTACTTTTTACTCTTTTTACTCTTATGGTTGGCCTAAGGGGTCAGCGTGGGCAACAAAAGGTGACCAAGCAGGGTTCGAAGTGATTTTTAGTCATTTTACAGCTATTTTAAACCAAAAATGGTACAAGTTCAGCGCTAAAGTACGAATAGACAGACGAACAGATGTGCATTATTTTACCTGCTATTGTTTAACGGCATAAAAAGTACAAAGTTCAGCGCTAAAGTACGATCAGACGGACGAACATATAGTCATCATATTTTTATATTCCTTTAGACATTATTCTAAAGTATAATATAAAAACGAGTTCAATTTAATACTTTATTCCAACCGATTTCTACCTTAAGTTGAAGTTAATGAAAAACGCATATATTTTCAGTATGCAAAAGTACGCGTATACCCCTTTAACCCTAAATCACGCACAGACGGACGAACAGATGTGCATTATTTTACCTGGAACGTTTACTTATTGTTATATACTATATAAAGAAGTGTTTATTTAAATCCATTAATACAAAATAAACATGTTATAAGCGATTTTTTAGTCATTTAACGGCTATTGTTTAACATAAAAAGTACAAAGTTCAGCGCTGATGTACGAACAGACGGACGAACATATAGTCATTATATTGTTATATTCCTTTAGACATTAATCTACGTTATGTATATCGTAGAGCTTATTATTCTAAACATCATTTGTTCTTTGACCTATAAGTTCAAATGGTCAAATTTTTGATATTTTTTAACTTTTATGTGTGGATTGTGTAGATAAAAAATATGTTAAATTATGTAGTGAAAATCAGCGCCGTGGTCATAGAAACAATTTTTTTAGCCTGTTTGGTGTTTACATGCGTGCACGTGGCGTACGGGTTGTAATATCCAGAAAGAAGACATTTGTTATAAATTATGATACCAAAATCAACCGTTTATGTGAATTAATAAAGATTTGGGAGCGTGTTGAAATTGATGAAAAACAGCTATTTTTGGTCCGAAAATGGCCAAAACCCCAGTTTTTCCTTTATTTCAAATGACCCTAAATCACTAAGTATACGGTTTAGAATTATTTTTCTTACACCAATCGCTTTATCTGACCTTAAACCTTGCAGAAAACCCGGGTTAAAGTTTGAGACCGGGCTAATGACCTCTGGCGAACGGGTCAAACCATGCTGAAAAAACGTTCGGACTTCGAATCAGTCGTTTTCGAGCCAAAAATCACTATTTCTGGACCATGTTTGAGCCAGCCGGACTGGTCAATAGCCGTAGTATATGATGTGTTTGATTATAGGGGGCTGTAGGCATTGGTAATCGCTAAGGAATGATGTAAAACAGGAATAAGGTGCCGGGGATGTTTTTTTTTTCGAAAATACTTATCGGAACCCATCAAACTGAGTACCAGTGTGTCTAGATGTCCCCTGTACGAATTGAACGAGTACCAACAACCACCCATCCATGTTCGAACACCGTGCGCTACAGCAAAAAGAGTTAAAATAAAAATTATTTTAGCGCTTAGCTACCATGTTTGCATGTGCTGCACGGGTCGTTAATGAATTTTGCAAAATTGTTTGTTGTAAAAACAATAACCTACACATGTTCCGCTAAAGAATGGTACTAAATTCAGAATTGTAGACCCAATATTAAGGTCTGTGGAACTTGTTGAAAATGATGAACTTTGACTTGAGAAAAAACATGAAGTGCCGTGATTTTTAAAGAACAAGTGCCTTGTTCAAATCGAAGCCAAGAGTTATTCCTTGACTGATTTTGTAGAAAATGGTATCATTGTGTAGGTATTGATGGGATCTCGGGTTCTGGATACCTAAATGGTCCAATGTTCCCACCGTTAGGCGGCGCCAGCGGGTCCGAGTTCCGGGTTGGAGACTAAGGGGCCGCGGAAAAATTAAATAAGACTAGGTATGGATTTTTTTCACAAATATTGTACATCCGACCATTCTAAGCAACTTTTGTTCTTTAAGAAATAAGCTATCTACCACCGTTTCGCCAGAAACGTGCCCGTGCCGTCACGTGCATGATGGGAATGGGGGTGCCGTGTTCAAACCCCGCCACTGATGTCATTCTTTTGCTGTTTTTAACCAAGGCACAGGGTTCGACAGGTATTGAGAAGCTCTTGGGGTTGGTTGAAAAAAACGGCCGCCAGGGGTCGTCAGCGGGCCTCGAACTTAGGTCAAATGGTAGCATTTTTTCTTAGAGTGATAAGCTATCTGTCTCCGTTAAGTCAGAAACGCGTCCCTTGCATACCCGTGCAATTCAACCAAATTCGTCATATTTTGTCAATTATGATGTGCCATGTTCAAACCCTTGCCCAGACGCCAATTCTTGTCGAAATTTGATGATCTTGATGTCGTTGGGTAGGTATTAAATAGATCTTGAGATTGCCGTACCTCACTGATCCGATGGTACCCGGTCAAGGTCATCCCGGGGCCTAGAATTGAGGTGGTCACCCTGGCACGTGCACGATTCTGCGAGCCATGCGCAATGGGTTCATCTTCATATATGTTGTAGGGAATTTAATTCTGAGCAACTTTTATTTTTCAACTATATGGCTAACTCAACCCAATTAACCGCTAGATCCTAAACCCCAACTCAGATACGGAGGGCCAAAAAGGGCTCGAACCTGAGCCGAGAGGCCATTTCTGGTCCGATTTTCTGCAAGTTGGGTATCGGTTGAAAGGTCTTGACGAGCCTGACAATATGGCGTCGAGTTTTGTTGAAATATCTCTAACACGTGCACGTGCAAAAATATAAATAAGGGACCTAGTGAATTTTTTTTTATTCGCTTAATCTCGTCAAATCCATCCATCCATCCATCTATCCATCCATCCATCCATCCATCCATCCATCCATCCATCCATTCATTCATTCATTCATTCATCTATTCTATTCATTCATTCATCTATTCATTCATCCATGTATTCAATCATTAATTCATCTATTCATTAGGGTTAGGGTAATGGTTACAGTTATAGTAAGATACGAAAGTTGTCCGATGCGGTCAACAAGGGAAATAATGTGTACTTCGTTTATTGTGCATAGAGTCGATGCGAGTATTCATTCAATCATCCATTCATTCCATTCATTCATTCATTCATCTATTCATTCATCTATTCGTTCATTCATTCGTTCGTTCGTTCGTTCGTTCGTTCGTTCGTTCGTTCGTTCGTTCGTTCGTTCGTTCATTCATTCATTCATTCATTCATTCATTCATTCCATTCGTTTGTTCGTTCGTTCGTTCGTTCGTCCGTCCGTCCGTCCGTCCGTCCATCCATCCATCCATCCATCCATCCATCCATCCATCCATCCATCCATCCATTTATTCATTCATTCATTTATTCATCCATCCATTCATTCATTCATTCATTCATTCATTCATTCATTCATTCATTCATTCATTCATTCATTCATTCATTCATTCATTCATTCATTCATTCATTCATTCATTCATTCATTCATTACTTCATTCATTCATTCATTCATTCCATTGATTCATCTATTAATTAATTAATTAATTAATTAATTCATTCATTCATTCATTCATTCATTCATTCATTCATTCATTCATTAATTCATTAATTCATTAATTCATTAATTCATTCATTCATTCATCTTTTCATTAGGGTTAGGGCTAGGGTAAGGGTTTGGGTTAGGGTTATAGTAAGATACGAATTTTTTCCGATGCTGTCAACAAGAGAAGTTACTTGTACTTCATTTATAGTGCATAGAGTCGAAGCGAGTATTTCCCGTTGAATAAAATATTTGATTTATATTGTTTGCTGCTTTTGATTCACTAATTTTCGCTGATAAACATGTTATTGGACTTCATGATTTGTCGGAAAAGGATTTGTACTTAGTCATTTTTCATTAATGTGTCGGAACACGTTGAGTTCATTCCATTCATTTCATTCATTCATCTGTCCATTCATTCATTCATTCATTCATTCATTCATTCATTCATTCATTCATCTATTCATTCATTCATTCATTCATTCTTTCATCCATCCATCCATCTGTTCATTAATTCATCCATCAATCCATCCATCCATCTGTCCGTCCGTCCGTCCGCTCTAACATAACAGGTTTAAGAGTTAATGTGTTTGTCTGAAAGTTGTTTATGAGGTTATATTGGTTTAGGGGCTTAACCCCATAAACTTTTGTCCAATTGTTCATGGACATTCCTTATGAGCTTATACAGCTTTTAAACCTCGTTTTGAAAATACCGCATTATCTCGGACAAACCAATTTGTCTATTCTATGGACAGTTAAATAAGGTTTTCTCCCTTTGATTAAATAACTTGTTTTAATCAAGTAGACTGGTTCGACAAATTACTGTTTGGTAATAGACGAACGTCATTTGAAACCGTATACCAGTTTTAACCGGAAGTCGGAAGTTTTCGCGACAACGACCTCGTGGAATTGAAGTCCTCGCGGGAAAGGAGAGAAACAAGCCAGGGTAAGTTAAAGCTTTTTAGAGGGTTATAAGGACATAACCACCTAATGCAGGGTTTCTGCCATGTTACCTCATTTGAATAATTATCCAGCATTGTTTCTTTTAAATGATTTTGCCCTACTTAAAGCGATTGATTGCATTCCATACCGTTACCTTCAGCATCACCACGTCATAAGATACAATAACGGTTATCTTATTGTGTTTAATCATTACGGTGTATTTATTATGTGTACAACGGGACTAGCAGCACTCGGAATATTCTTCCAAGCGTTCTGTTAAAAGGTTACAATATTTATTTTTGATCATTTTCACGTTACACAAGGGTTGCAGTATTCAGACTTGTCTAAATGTTCCATAGGCTAAATAAAAAATATGTCTGGTTCAGGTAACCCGAACGACCCTAATTTTTCCTGCTGGCCCTTAAGTTTTGTTTTTCTTCAATTTTTTGGGTGCGAATATTTTGAGTACGAAACTTTCGTTAATTCAGGAGCAAGTTGGCAGTAATTTTACTTGCTTAGGTAGTCTCAATAGTTCGACTGCAAGACAGACCGATTTTTTACAAACTGATATTACATAGATGTCTGTCTTTATAGATGTCTGTCTTTATGTCTATGTTGTACATAAAGCAAGCGTCAGTGTATATGTCAACATGTTTTTTAAAAATGTACACTGAAATAAATGTGTACACGACTGTCCGAATTTTGGGTTGTCCGAAATTCTGGGTATTCAACAAGTACAGTAACAAATATATGACAACTCTTGCAGAAGCAGCTGTCATTTCGATTATTTTGCTGATATTTTCGAGAATAAAACTTGCAAGGCATCATACACTCCACCCACTTTTACATTTTAGGCAGTATGCAAAATAAGATAATTGAAAATGTGAATTTCTGAAAGCAATTACTTATTATTGACCAACTTAAATGATTAACAATAATTGCTTTATTTAAACGTTTTTTTTTTTTAAAAAGGGACATACTTCTATGCTTAAATGTCTACGTCCCTGTAAAGGGTTCGACAGTACAGGAAGATAGATAGATAGATTTTCTCAATAAATTTAATTAAACTCCAATTCCAAAGCTACAAATTGTTTCAAAACTTACATTTTGTTTCAGTAAGTTGTAATATTCCAATATCTATTGGTATCAAAATGTAAAACTTGAGAAATTAGATTGAATAAGAAAGAAATAATAATCTTTTAAAATGATTTCGTATTAAGGGAGATAACAAAATTTCATAAAATGCTATAAGTCCTTCATTTCCAAATAGAATCTAATTCTTTGAAATGGGTATTTTTGTTCATTAACCTTTTACCCCATAGATACGTTTTTTAACGCATATGCGACCAGTGCAGATCCAGATCAGCCTGCAAATCAATGCAGTCTGATCAGGATCTCCACTGTTTGCTGTTCAGTCAGAAATTCGTTTATGGATATAAAAGCAAAAAGTGGAGATGCTGATCAGACTGCACAGATGTGCAGGCTGATCTGGATCTGCACTGGTTGCATACGCGTTAAAGCGCATATCTATGGGGTAAAGGGTTAAATAAATCTCTAAAAATATTAATGAAAACTGAAAAATGTCAGAATTTATTGCTCAATCATGATTGACCACATTTAATTGGGTTTTGGGATGTTTTTTTCATGGGGTTCTCTGTCCATCTTTATGTGCTTTTGTCTTCTGGTCATCAGGAAACATGTTGTCCACTCATTTTCATGAGCTTTGTGATAGTCAATGTCCATTGCTAGGGGGGTTGAGAGAAGTTGCACTGTCCATTTCCTCTTGGAATCAACCAAACCAAGATTTGTCTTATCTAAGGCTACTATTGTATTTATTGCTTGCACTCTGTTTCCAAAGGACCTATTGTCAGACTCTATTTAGATATCAAATTTTACTGTTTTAGTATGGACAATATGTACTGGAGTTCTTTGAGTGGAATCCCGATTCGGTGCAAATTGCCAGTAAAAGTGGTGAACTGGAGGGTTAAAGATAGGGACAAAGTTATGGTGTATTGCAACAGTGATAATGCATGGTAAGTGCCAAATTAATTTCTAAGCTTATAAAATCTTTACAGTAGCTCTTACTGAGTCATAAAACTTCCAAGGATTTTTGTTTTGACAGATTTCAAGTACTATACACCATTTTTAGCTCGACTATTCGAAGAATAAGTAGATTTATCCTAGTCAACAGAGTGTCTGCGTCGGCGTCCACGTCGGCGTAACAACTTATGTTAAAGTTTGCGTACCACCCCAAATATTTTCAAAGTCCATTGACATATGGCTTTGAAACTTTGCACACTTGTTCACCATCATGATCCCAAGCTGTACACAAGAGGAGGTAACTCTATCAAGCATTTTGACAGAATTATGCCCCTTTTTCTACTTAGAATTTACGTTAAAGTTTGCGTACCACCCCAAATATTTTCAAAGTCCATTGACATATGGCTTTGAAACTTTGCACACTTGTTCACCATCATGATCCCAACCTGTACACAAGAGGAGGTAACTGTATCCAGCTTTTTTACAGAATTATGCCCCTTTTTCGACTTAGAATTTACGTTAAAGTTTGCAAATGTGCAGGCTGATCTTGGTCTGCACTGGTTGCATAGGCAAATACAATTGCTGCTAGCATGCAAAGAGTTAATATTCATGTTTAATGCTGTTGTTTATGTACCAATTGTTATATTATTATAAATGTTCATTGCAATGGGCATTTTATTAAAAATGCATATTTTACTGATAAAATCATTTATTGGTTTAACTGTTTAAAGTGCCAAAAGTATTTAAACAATATAGAAAGTTAGCAGTAACCTTTCGGGTCAATTAAAGCTTTAGTTAGATTTGAAAATGTATTCTTTCAGGTTAATACTTTATTAAACAATTTTTTAGAAAACCCTTTGCAAGAATGTATGGAATGATGTACATGTGTGATGTTTAAAATAATCTGTATCTGGGCATTTTAGTTTTCTGTCATCTGTTTTCTTTTAGATGTGATGATGTGACTTACCCAGACATTCTGACAGAGTTATGCTGTACATACAAAGATGACGAAAAGAGTGAAGATAAAATATTGAGTGACTGTACTTACAAAGATGACGAAAAGAGTGAAGATGAAATAGTGAATCACTGTAATTCCAAAGATGACGGAAAGAGTGAAGATGAAGTAATGAATGACTGTAATTCCAAAGATGATGAAAAGAGTGAAAATGAAATAGTGAATTACTGTAATTCCAAAGATGATGAAAAGAGTGAAGATGAAGTAATGCATGACTGTAATTCCAAAGATGATGAAAAGAGTGAAAATGAAATAGTGAATTACTGCACTTACAAAGATGACGAAAAGAGTGACGATGAAATAATGAGTCACTGTAATTCCAAAGATGACGGAAAGAGTGAAGATGAAGTAATGAATGACTGTAATTCCAAAGATGATGAAAAGAGTGAAAATGAAATAGTGAATTACTGTAATTCCAAAGATGACAGAAAGAGTGAAGATGAAGTAATGAATGACTGTAATTCCAAAGATGATGAAAAGAGTGAAAATGAAATAGTGAATTACTGTACTTACAAAGATGACGAAAAGAGTAAAGATGAAATAATGAATGACTGTACTTACAAAGATGACGAAAAGAGTGACGATGAAATAATGAATGACTGTACTTACAAAGATGACAAAAAGAGTGAAGATGAAATATTGAATGACTGTAATTCCAAAGATGATGAAAAGAGTGACGATGAAATAATGAATGACTATACTTTCAAAGATGACGAAAAGAGTGAAGATGAAATGACTGATGATGATTCAAACTATGACTCTGATTATAAACCAGATCACGACACTGACAGAGTTGAAGACAGTGACTCAGAATCGGGTGCATCAGATGTTTATCCTGCTTTGAACAGGTCAAGAGTTGATGTTAACCCAGAAACAATTAAAAGCACAATAGCATTCAATGGATCTGTAGGTGAAGTCAACCCTGAAATGGCTGAAGTGTCTACTAATGCCTTTAAGTATGAACCTCCTTTAACAAGAGATCACCCCCTCAGTCCCAGTGAAATTCAAAAATGTGTTAAATATCCAAAAATCTTCACAAAAAAATATGATAAAGGATCTAATGAGAAATCAAAAACTGGAAGAAAATATGACACAGTTCATGCATGTCTTTACTGTAAAAAACTTAGAACTAATATACAAACACATCTTTTAGATTTACATTTCTCTAAGCAGGCCGTGAAAGAGTTAAAACAACTGCAAAATGAAGAAAAGAAATGTATGTCTGATGAAGGTAAAAAGAAAATCAGAAAAATAATTTCAAGGAAACTTCAGTAGTTGTCTGCCTGTGGTTTATGGGTTTTTCAAGATGTCCATTATTGTGGGCTGTCTAGGTCAAGATGTCCATTTTTGTGGGGTCAGTAATTGTCTGTCTGTGGTTTATGGGTTTTTTAAGATGTCCATCATTGTGGGCTCTCTAGGTCAAAATGTCCATTTTTGTGGGGTCAGTAGTTGTCTGCCTGTGGTTTATGGGTTTTTCAAGATGTCCATTATTGTGGGCTGTCTAGGTCAAGATGTCCATTTTTGTGGGGTCAGTAATTGTCTGTCTGTGGTTTATGGGTTTTTCAAGATGTCCATCATTGTGGGCTCTCTAGGTCAAAATGTCCATTTTTGTGGGGTCAGTAATTGTCTGTCTATGGTTTATGGGTTTTTCAAGATGTCCATCATTGTGGGCTCTCTAGGTCAAAATGTCCATTTTTGTGGGGTCAGTAATTGTCTGTCTGTGATTTATGGGTTTTTTGAGATGTCCATCATTGTGGGCTCTCTAGGTCAAGATGTCCATTTTTGTGGGGTCAGTAATTGTCTGTCTGTGGTTTATGGGTTTTTTGAGATGTCCATCATTGTGGGCTATCTGGGTCAAGATGTCCATTTTTGTGGGGTCAGTAATTGTTTGTCTGTAATTTATGGGGTTTTTAAGATGTCAATTATTGTGGGCTCTCTAGGTCAAAATGTCCATTTTTGTGTGGTCAGTAATGTCTGTGGTTTATGGTTTTTTTAAGATGTCCATTTTTGTGGGCTTTCTGGGTTAAATGTCCGTTAAGATGTCAATTCAGTAATTGTCTGTGGTTTATGGGTTTTTTAAGATGTCCATAATTGTGGGCTCTCTGGGTCAAAATGTCCATTTTTGTGGGGTCAGTAATTGCCTGTCTGTGGCTGTATGGGGTTGTCAGTGTGGCCATTTGTCTGTCTGTGCTTAATGGGCTTTTCAAGATGGCCACCTTTGTGGGGTCACTTAACCATTATGTTTACCATTACAATGATTTATCAAAATAAAAAGTAAAAAGATAACATTTGTTTGTTAAACCTTGTTTCTTTTTTGGGAAGAGATCTTAGAACTGATCTGAATAAGATGCATGTACATAGAGAATAAGTGTGACTAGAAAAAATTCAGGGGGGAGGTAAGTAATTTAATAGTGACTAGTAAACAAAGCCAGTGCTCCTGGATTAAGAACCAGTACAGGACTATTCTCAACAAATTGACTTCTCCAGAAAGGTCAGATGTTTTCAGAAGGATTTCATGCACAATTTATTTAATCAAATCATCATGTAGAACAAAAGTCTGACCTCTCATTTATCTGCACTCGCCTTTTGAGTTGAGCGGGCAGGATTAGTCCTCATTTCTGGTACATTCCTAGACTGGCTACTTAACACTGGTTCTGCTGCATCTTCATCATTTATTTTTCTGACTTCTAAAAGGAATACTCAAAAAGCATTTTAAAATGTTAAAAGTTATTATTATTATTATTCCCCCACCAAACAAAAGTTTGTGTGCGGTGGGGTGGGGGTCTATATAGGAATGACTTTGTCCATACCAATTAAGTTTTTTGAGTATCTGTAGAACCTTATTAGGAATAACTTTGAAACTTAAAACATGAACAAATGTTCTGAGACCTAGTGCATCAGCCAACGTTTATAACTCTGAACCTTATTTTCACAGGATTATGCCCCTTTTTTCACTAAGAAAATGTCCAAAGAATGACTGGTCATATCTCTAGAACATTGGAAGGTATCCTTTTAAAACTTAATACATTTATAAAGGGGACAATGTTAGGTTCATAATTCTGACAATATTTGATAGGATTATGCCCCCTTTTCAGTTAGACTATGAATATTCTTTGGGTTAGTTTTGATTTGTTCTGATGTACATGTGTTTTTCTTGTATTGAATAGTTTTTTTTAGTGGGCTACCATCATACAATACAAAATGTACTGTTACTGAAAGGCAACAGTAAACTTTTATACTTCAGTTTCCTGTCTCATAACTTTGTTCATTTTAGTTCACAGATTACTAGGTATTCAAACACTAGTAAATTAATACAAAATGAAACAAATGAGCATGGCCTGCCTCCTCGACATAAATCAACCTTTTAGAGTTATTCATCTTTAAAGGTTGGTGAATGTGTAGCGACCGCCTTTAATACCATCAAAAGCCTGTTCTGGGGGGGGGGGGGGGGGGGGGGGGGGGGGGGGGGGGGTGGGGGGGGGGGGGGGTTGAACAGCATTCAGCAATGGCTCTTGTTTGTATATGGCTTTGTTGTCTCTAGAAGCCCTTTAGCAGTCTTTTTTTGGACTTGGACAATCACCCCATTAACTGAAACCACATTAACACCAAAATGTTGGAGTAAAACTTATGGCCCCTTAATATTGGATAAAAATAACCACATAATCTAGGAAACTCATTAACCTGAATTGTTGGTCCGTCCGTCCGTCCGTTCTTCGTCTGGAGCGGCAGTTGTGGGTTGCGTTCCCAGTACAGAATGGCATTGTGTTTTTTTTGGTACTTGCCGTTGTTATAGTCACAGTATATATAATATTTTTAGCTGATATTTTTGGCTTATTATATGTAATATTCTGTAGCTGTTGCCATAGTTGCAGTATATGTAATAACCTGTATCTGTTGTTATAATCTTATTATATGTAATATTCTGTATCTGTTGTTATGTATTGAGTATATGTAATATTCTGTATCTGTTGTTATGTTATAGATTTAGTATATGTGTTAGTCTGTAGCTGTTGGTATAGTTGCAGTATATGTAATATAGTTAAGCTGTTGTTATAGGCTTAGTATATGTAATATTCTATAACTGTTGTTATAGATGCAGTATATGTAATATTCTATAGCTGTTGTTATAGATGCAGTATATGTAATAATCTGTAACTGTTGTTATAGTTGCATCATATGTAATGTTTTGTAGCTAATGTTATAGTCACAGTATATGTAATATTCTGTTGCTATTGTTATATATCTTGTTGCTGTTATGATAGTCGGAGTAAATGTAATATTCTGTAGCTGTCGTTATTGTCGCAGCGTATGTAATAATCTGAAGCTGCTGTTATTGACTCTGTATATGTAATAGTCTGTTACTGTTGTTATGATAGCACTATATGAAATATTCTGTAGCTGTTTTATATTCTTATTATGTTTAGTAGTATGTTGCTGTTCTTTTAGGCTCAGTGTGTGTAATATTCTGTAGCTGATGCAATTGTCATAGTATGTGTAATAATAGTATGTAGGTGTTGTTAATGTCGCAGTATATGTAATAATCTGTAGCAGTTGTTATAGTTACAATATATGTCATATATTCTGTTGCTGTTGTTATAGTCTTCGTATGTGTAATATTTTGTAGCTGATGTTATAGTCGCAGTATATGTAATATTCTGTTGGTGTTCTTGTAGTCTTAGTATATGTAATATTCTGTAGCTGATGCAATTGTCGTAGTATGTGTAATAATAGTCTGTAGCTGTTTTTATAGTTACAATATATGTAATAATCTGTAGCTGTTGTTATAGTCTCACTATATGAAATATTCTGTAGCTGTTTTAATAGCCGCCGTATACATACTATTCGGTAGCTGTTGTTATAGTGGCACCTTATGTAAAATTCTGTAGCTGTTGCTATAGCCTTAGTATATGTAATATTCCGTTGCTGTTGTGATAGTCGCAGACTATGTAATATTCTGTAGCTATCGTTGTAGTCTTAATATGTGTACTATTATGTTGCTGTTATAGTCTGTAAGTGTTGTAATAGTATTTGAAATATTTTGTATCTGTTTTACAGTCACACTATATGTAATATTCTGTAGCTGTTGTTATAGTCACACTATATGTAATATCATGTGACTGTTGTTATAGTCACAGTATAATTATGTAATAGTCTGTAGCTCTTGTTGTAGTCACATATTTGTAATATTCTTTAACTGTTGTTATTGTCTTAGTATGTGTAATAGTCTCTGTAGCTGTTATTATAGTTAGAAGTATATGTAATATTCTGTTGCTGTTGTTATATTTGTGGTATTTGTAATTTTCTGTAGCTATAGTTATTGTCTAAGTATATGTAAAATTCTGTTGCTATTTTTATAGTCTTAGTATATGTAATATTCTGTAGCTGTTTAATAGTCGCAGTATACGTAATATTCTGCAGCTGTTGCTATAGTGGCAGTATATGTAATATTATGTTACTGATGTTATAGTCTTAGTGTATGTAATATTCTATAGCTGTTGTTATAGTCGCAGTATATGTAATATTCTGTAGCTGTTGTTATAGTTTCAGTATATGTAATTTTTTGTAGCTATAGTTATTGTCTAAGTATATGTAAAATTATGTTGCCGTGTTATAGTCTTAGTATATGTAATATTCTGTAGCTGTTAATAGTCGCAGTATACGTAATATTCTGCAGCTGTTGCTATGTGGCAGTATAGTATATTATGTTACTGATGTTATGTCTTGTGTATGTATATTCTATAGCTGTTATTATAGTCGCAGTATATGT